>NW_021026108.1:2137868-2204462 GCF_004153795.1 Camellia sinensis
TGCCCTTCGTGGATATCACGATTGGCCAAAGACAAAAAGTTCTCCTGAATTCAGAGCTCCATCCGTTCAGGTCACGTTTGGGCCAAATAAGACTCCCGGATTCGGAGCGCGCTTTCGTGGATATCACGATTGGCCAAGACAAAAAGCCTCCGAATTTCGGTAAGCCCCCATCTGTGCAGGTCACGTTTGGGCCGAATAAGACTCCGGATTCGGAGCGCCCTTCACGACGAAAATTAAAGCATGCAAACATTCAAAATTGAAATGCTTAATTAAGTTGAGTAGGCAACAAACAGTATAAACAAGTTGAAGCACGCAAACATTTAAAACAGAGTATTTTATTAAATTAACCAATAAAACCATAGCTGACGCCCAATCTACGTTGGAGCGTTTACAATAGTTCAATTCTATTCGCGTCACCCTCGTCATCGCTCTTCTCATTTTGAAAGCGCCAAAAGGAAAGTAATGACGTTGGTATAATGGCAATGTCAACTTGCTTCTTGAGAGCCTCTGCAGCTTGGAGAGCGTTAATCCACCCGTGCCTAAAGCCCCGATTCTCGCATCGGCATACCTCTTCTGTGAGTTTCTCCTTGGTCTTGTCTATCCCGACTTTTGGGCCGTCGTGGAAGCCTTTTTCATAACCCATGGACCTTGCAGTCTTTACTGCAAACATGCTTGTCGTATCTTAATTGACAATCGTATGACTTATCAGCCGTTGGGTCACTCTTTCCTCCACAACCGGGTTAGATTGTTCGGCCCGCACGCAGCTCGGCAATTTGGGCCTTTCCTTAGCTCACGCTCGGCCTTCTCCGTACGAGCCTCCAAGTTTTTGAATTGTTCGTTATTCTTCTCTATCTCCCACCGCGCGGCGCGCAGACGCATACCGACTTTATAGGCGGTATACAGCCCTCTCATACTCCATGGATGCCCTTCGAAACACTTCGAAATCCTGTCGACCAACCATCGACTGCTGGACTTCCGGTGGAAAAATTTGTCGAGCGAACTTGACTGCTACACCTGGGTCGTTAACAGGCCCTTTTTGGTGACTTTTGGGACCTTTCTAGCATCTATCCATGGCTGGTTTGGTCCCCTTTTGTTTGCTTCTTGCATGTGTAGAGCAATCCCATTCATAGCTTATCAAAGGAGCATGTCATCTTTGCATGTATTGATCATGTTTCAGTGAGTTTTTGGTCATATTTTGGCATGCTATGATTCTGTTTTTGGCTGGTTTTGCAATCATGCGTATGCTTCATATGCTTGTAGTGTAAATCATGTTTACTAGCTTGAAATGCATGATGTTTTGGCCCTCTATTCTAGCATATTTTGGCCTTGACCCAAACTGATTTTGTTCATATTTTGGGCTGCCTTAGCTCTGTTTTGAGGCCTCTTAGTCGAATGATGCTTGTCATGCATGCTTGTAGTGTAATAGCCTTGCCTAGCTTTGAGTTTTTGAGGTCCCTTGCATGCTTAACTTGAGGTATTTGCATGTTTTGGCATTATGAGGAATGTTATTTCAGAGCTTATTTCTTGGCCATATTCTCACGTTTGTCACTCTTTCAATGTGCTTGAGAGTTGCATCATTATACCCCATTTGTGAGCCATTGCATGAGCTTCATTTTTGTGCCTTTCAAACCATCATCTTAGTTCACTTTTGCCCCTATTCTGGCCTGCATAGGGTGTGTTTGGAGTTGGTTTGGCCATTTGAGCATTGCCTTGCATGCCTATAGTGTAATACACTTCACTAGTTTCTGTGCTTGAGCCATTCAACATGTATTGAGTGAGTTGTTTACATCATTTGGAGTCATTTTGTATGCCATTTTAGAGTTGGAACATGTGTCCTTGCATTCCATATTTCATCCTTTTCAATGCATTTGGAAAGTTGTGTTTTATGCCTTAGGCTTGGGGCCATTGCATTGGGCATGTTTTCATGAGTTTTGGAGCCTTGTTTTCATCATCTTTGGCCACTGATTTGGGTGTGGCTGAGGCCCATCCATTTTGGTTTAAGTCCATTTTGCATCGGGTATGCCATTGTAGTTCATAGCATTGATTATGCCACGTCGCATGATTGATCATTGCATTGTGCATACCTTGTTCACCTCATTGTGTATATTAGTTCCATGTGCATTGTGTATGCTAGTGTCATGAGCATTGTGCATGCCATGTAGCTTATAGCATTGTGTATGCTAGTTGCATGTTTGCATGTTATCCCTTGCATGTTTGCATCACTTTGTTGCATTGCATTAGGATTGCATGCTAGAGTTGCATTTGTGCATGCCATGTTTGTTGCATTGTGTTTGGGATAGGAGTTAGCCTGAACACGGGAAACGAGAGACGTCTCGTACTCAAAGTGACGAAACGTGCCTCGATTCCCGGTCGCCGACATTCTTGACTACCCATGATGGAGTTGTTGGCTTTAGGTGCTTGTATGTGCATTCATTTCACATTGAGTCGTGCAATTTGGATCCTCAGCCATCATGCATCAAAATGCGTGATTGGTGGCCCGAGGGTCAAGGACTACACTCTCTTGAGCTTATGCAATGATGGGGAGAGTGGTCGTGCACACATGTGTTGCAAATACTTTGCCGTGCCTCTCTCTTGCCTTCTGTTGCAGAAAACCAAAAACTAGGGACAAAAACTGGTTGGCCGCCAGATTTAGTGGCTGGCCGACCACTTTTGTGGTGAAAAACCAGAAAAAGTGGTCGGTAGGTGGTTTCAAAGGCCAATAGCTGGTCGATAGCCTTCCCACAGATTCCCAGGTTGGCGTTTCAGCCTTCTGGAGCTTTGTGCAGTGTTCTGAGGTCAATTACAAACAGAGGCGAGTCGGGGCGTCGCAAGGGATTTTTGAACAAGGCAATTCAAGCTTGCATGCATCCTTTGTCATTCAAAACAGAGCTGGGGTAGACCACATTCATTTATTTTGCATGCTCATTTAGATTGCTTACGTAGTTAATGTTGTGTAATAAGTAGTTGTAACTTGTTATTTATTTCGTCGTGCAATAACTAGTTTAATTAAATTAGCTAACTGGTTCTGTATTATTTATTTGGACCCTCCGTCGAGAGGGCAAATTTTGTAATAAGTGTGCGTGTGTGTGATTCATGTCTTCCAACCTCCATTTCTTTCTCCCTTTTATTTACCAGCTTACGATGGTTAGTTTTAGGGCATGTTTCAATTAGCATCCTTATGCTCGCATGTTTGCATCCATTCATCTGTCTTGCATGCACCGGTCTCGGTGCATCATACTAATTGTATCGTATTCCAAATTCCTGCTTGAATACATGTATGAAGTTGCATTTTACATGACATTTTAGAATAGCCGAGCCTATCTTAGTCGCATTTTGCATGTGTTGCATCAGGCATTCTTAGCATAACTAGGATCATGCATTGATTTCTAACATAGCTTTTGTTTTGGCTCAGAGTACTCGGTAAGTGTTTATGCTTTAGCATCCTTGCATGTGTGTAAGTGATTGCCATGATAGTATGCTTTCCATAAGGCTAACTGTTTATGTGATATAACTGCCTGAATGCCCGTGGGTGAAGGTCAGGTTGCCTGAATTGGAACAATTCATTGATTGTGAGTTTTAAGCCCACTTGAGAGTGGCAAAATCACCATGTTTTCCAAGCCCACTCGAGGGTGGAAAAATCCGCATTTTAGCCTACTTGCGAGTAGCAAACCGTTTTCAAAACAAACGAACATGAGATGTTTTGTTCCAACTTGGGCGATCCAGTCTATACTTGTATGCTGTGCGCATCACATAGTAATTCTAGGCTAATAACCGGAATAAGAGCGCATGTGTTTTCAAAAACAAGATATCATGTTTAGTAGTGGCCGATCTTTGATCGGGCGAGCAGGGGTGCTCATTGCATGACCTTCCCCAATCGTACCCAAGTTCCCGAGCCGAGGCAACTTTGGTGATGACAGACACGTGGCCTTAGGCAGCGAGTCAGGGTTTCCTAAATTTCTCCAAAAATAAAATTTTTAGGTGGCGACTCTGTATCTGGCAAAGCAGTCCATGTTTGGCACATCTTTCTAAAAATCAGTTTTTCAAAATGATTTGTCGGATTTGGCCTATTTGGTGATTTATCAGTCTTGCATTGCACTTTGCGAGATTAGATTCAGAACCGTGACATTTGAGGCCGAACTGTAGTGAGCCTAATGAACAAAACGGGATTTTTCCGAGACGTTCGGGCACGTCTACAGTTTCTGGCGACTCTGCTGGGGATTTAGAGAACTTGACTCGAACTCATGATATCTTGTTTTGATTACACTCATGTGTCTCTTTGCATTGCATTTGCATTGGTGAGCCTAAGTCACAATGTTTGCCGTCTGTTATTCCTGAACGGTTTGTCGGAGGCTCGCTTTGAAAAGCGTGCCATAAGGCTGACTTGTTACAGGCTCTGCCACGATGGGAACACAAACCCCGATTTTTACCGGGGCATCCTTTTTGACCATTCGACCTAGTGCATATTCGGAATCCATAGTGACCATTCCAAGCTAGGACAAGTTGCTTACCCGATTGTAGGTTGTTTGAAACTGCTGTGTGCGTAGTGAAACCCTAGCTCCTGACAAAATAGGGCAGGGAAACCCTACTCCTCCATAGGGGTGTTTTGGCTCTCATTTGCTTGGTATGGGCTTTTAGAGTGTGTCTCTACAGGAATGCATGTATCAGTTTGCAAGTCTGGGTATCAGGCCTGTGGGCATCAATATCAGTATTTGGGAATCGGTTATATCTGCGAATATTAGATTCAGATTTGGGGCAGTGATTTGGGAACAACGATCAGTATTTGAGAACAGTATATTCAGCTTACAAACGTCAATTGTGTGTTGTCATGCCAACTGTGTGTTATGTTTATTTAAGCCGTTATGTTATCCGTTTTTCTGGTTGTTTGTTTCCTTATTATGCTTTATTTATCTTTTTTGCTAGGGTAGTTTAGCACAATTGCTTCCGACCAAGCAGATATGCCCCAAGCACTCTGGACTAGAGGCCGCAAACTCCATCGATCTGAAGATCTGGTAGACGGACAACCAGTGTTCTGTTCTTTACCCCCGCGGTTGCCACAACAATGGTCCTTGAGTAGTCAAGCTGAGATTTTTGAGTCTATTGCAGAGATAGATATACCGGTAGTTCTGTCAGATCAGGGCAGTATGGCAGGAATGGAGGAGATGATGCGTCAACTTCAAGAAAGTATGAGAACCATGCAGCAGGATGCCGCCCATCAAACAAAATTTGCCAAACAACAGGCCGAGGTCATAGCCCAACAGGCAGAGTTGATCGCCAGGTTACAGTAGCAAACCGGAGCATCTGCTTCACACCAAGTTCCTCCTCCGCCAGGAGTTTTGATACTCGGGGAGACACCAAATACCCAGGGAGATACGGACATTCCAATCGGACAGGCTCTGCCCCGATCCTACCCCAGCTATCCAAAACACCTATTAACCTACCGGATTCCCCCTTTGAGTTTGAGGTGGACCCCACGGCATTGAAAGTGAGCAAGCTTGAAAAGCTGTTCAAGAAATCTCAAGGTGTAAAGTCCATTCCGGATATTGAGGATGGGTACACCGACGCGGCCGTAACTTTGTTAGACCGGTTTAAGATGCCACACATTGACCGTTTTGATGGATCCGGTGATCCTATGGTGCATCCGCGGTTGTTTTCAGACATACTAAGGCCGATGGGCCTCACCAGACTACAGAAACTTTCTCTGTTTGGCCAGACCTTGTCGGGTGTAGCGGCCATCTGGTATGCAAAATTGGAAGATTCCGTCAAGCGGAACTGGGAGGAGATGGCTGAGGCCTTCGTAGCTCAATACTCCTACAATACACAGATATAGATCACAACTCGTGATCTTGAGACGACTAGACAGGAGTCGAAGGAGAGCTTTTCAGACTTCGTGACCCGATGGAGGGCCAAGGCCTCAATGATGACCATTAGGCCGACTGATAAAGATCAAATACGGATGGTTGTGCGCAACCTCCAGCCTAAGCTCATGCAGAAGATGATCGTCCTCCCTCTCTCCACCTTTGCAGATCTACATGAGATAGGGGTACAGATTGAGGACGCCTTGAAACAGGGTCTGATTGACAATGACAGAGAGCAGCCTAGGAGGACTTTCAACCGCAGTATGAATGCAGGCACAAGCAGTGCTGCAGCTGCCAGTGCCTCAGAAGTGAGTATGGTTACCACCACCAATACTCCAAGAACCCTTGCAGCTACGCCATTCACCAGTGCGTCCGGTAGTAGTTCACAAATAGCGCGACACGCACCCAGAGGCCAAAGAACCTTCACTCCACTATATATGCCCCTGTCCAAAGCTTTGGGGTTTTTACTAAGAAAGGGCATTTGAAGCCCCTGGAGCCACGACCATTGCCAGAAACACTTCCCCCCTCCCACAACCCGGCTAAATACTGCGCCTTTCACCAATAGCATGGTCACGACACCGACCATTGCTTTAGATTGTGTCATAAGATTTAGGATCTCATTGACAATAAGGTGATCATGCCTCCGGAGAAACCCAATGTCACAACCAACCCTCTCCCACCACACAACCAAGCTCCACCCCCCAAACGCATCAATCTAATCCAAACTGGGGTTGTGTCATACGACCCTAGCATATATATCACCCCTTTCCACCTACCCAAGCCGGAGGTGTTCATTTCTGACAGCACTGACTTGTGCATGTTGGACATCTCCCAAACCTAACCCGAACCAATGGTGGTGACTATCGTAGATAGAACAGGGGTGACTTCGGAGGAAAATGGGAGTGTTGATTCAGGGTTTGAGGAGTCTGAGGGCTTTGCTGAGGAGGTATACAATTCGAGTGGCTACATTACGTCAGTGGGCCAGGCTAGGCCGAATGTGGAATTGCCAGTGGGGGCAGAGATTTGTGTAGTACGAGAGGATGGACTTGATCAGAGGCTAGATGACTTAGCGGATCTGGAAGAGGACATTGGTAACCTTTAGCTTTTCAACGAACAAGATCTAGGGGACATGACGGTCAATTGGATTGATTTTGATGGGTCAGCAGAGGCTACAGGATGGCTTGATGACCAAACAGATATTGTTGAAGAATCTCAGCCAGAGCAGGGCCCATTGAGGACAAGGACATCAACTGTGGCCGGAAGGGCCGGGAATCAGTTTGCATCACCAGAGAGCGCCGGTGCCAAGAATTTTGCTCAAGATTTGGCCATTTTGGATACAGGAGATGTTGAACAGCGGGCCGCACTAGAGCAGTCTGAGAAGGAAAAGATCGAAGATTCTGAGAGAATCAGGAAAGCCAAAGCCCCTGTGGAGACAGAACGTGCTATGTGCATAGGAATAGAACATGCTGCGAACATAGGAACAGAAGGTGCTATAGGCACGAGAATGGTTATAACGGAGCCGGACAGGTGTTTGTCGGCTGCTGATGGCATGTGGTGGGAAGATGGTGATCTATGTCTTGCCCACACAGATGAGGACTGGGGGAATAACCAGCCAGATAATACCTGGTATATTGGCGAAGTTGACCATATGACTAGGAGCGGGCGGTATTTCAAGCCCCCGCACTTAGACCAACCAGAGGCGTCCAGGAAGGACAAGGAGGCAGAGAAACAAAAAGAGAAGCTACTTGAAGAAGAGGCTGTGCTGAAGCAGTTGAAAAAGATACAGGCAGACATCTCCATCTAGGGACTGCTTATGGCTTCGAGAGTACATAGACAGGCTATTCTTTCAGCGATGGACAAAGCCAAACTTTCAATAGACACGACGCCTGAGCAGCTGGTAGGACTGGTCTTCCTGGGAGGAGCTTCCCGACATTGACCTTTTCCGACAAGGAACTGCCGCCCAAGGGTGCAAATCATAATAAACCTCTCTACATCTCTGTGGAATGTAGAGACAAATGGATACCGGTGGTTCTTGTCGACACGGGATCCGCCATTAATGTGTGCCCGTCAAGGACGGCATATGCGATTGGGTTGAAGCCCGCGGACTTTGCGCCAACTGCCCTGGTGATTCGGGCATATTACAACACTAGCAGAGAAGTGATGGGGACTGTAAAGATCCAGACTCAGGTTGGTCCAGGACGACACTGTAGACACCCCATTGTTGACCGTCCTCAAGACTTGGACGTCATCGTTTGAACACTCGATGATTATCCATGTTCGTGTTCGTCTTGAGTTCTCAGAGGTTTCGGCCGCACGCCTTGCCTCAAGACCTCTCGACTTATTTGTTTTGTGCTTGGTTGTGGAACAAGCACTTAGGTTTTTGCCTCTGAGGGTAGGAAATGGCTTGTTGGCCACCCCCACACCCCACCGGCCTTGGCATATTGCCACCGGCCCTGTTTTATTGCTATCGGCCAAAAGTGTTGGCTGGTCGCAATGTTTTTGGTCGGCCGGCCATTGTTTTGGTCAATCGGCCACTTTTTCTGGCCGGGACCTTTTCCTTGCCTTTTTCAGGCATTATGCATGCCAGCTGTGCCATCTGGTAAGCACAGACCCTGCCCTCCATACACGTGTATGGAGGATTTGCACCCTTGTTTTAGCTTCTTGAGGAAGCTTGAACCTTTTGAACCCTTGTTTTAACTTCTTGAGGAAGCTTGAACCTTTTGAACCTTTGCCCTAGCTTCTCCACGAAGCTTCTCGAAGAAGCTTGAACCTTTGCTCTAGCTTCTCAAAGAAGCTTGAACATTTTGCTCTAACTTCTCCAAGAAGCTTGAACCCTCTTGTTTCTCTATAAGAGAGGCCCTCCCTCTCCTTTAGAGAGGTTGAAAAAATTGTCTAAAGCACAAGGGTTGTATCTCTCTCTATATCTCTATATTTAGGCTTAGAAAGTGTTGATTCTTGACCCCTTTGCACCACAACTCTTAAGCACACACCTCTACCATTGATCTAAGGTTCTTGGAGGGTCTTGAGATGTCTCAAAGTGCTGGTTTTTGGTCCAAGAAGCTGCTGGTTTTGCTGAAACTACAAGGGTAACACACTATTCCCTCTTTTAAGCTTTATTTTGCTCCATCTTTTAGCCATACTTGTAAGCATATTTGAGCTTTGGTGTAAACTGAAAAAAGTCTTATTTTGAGGCCCTTAACATGTTTGTTTAAGATCATTTTTCCATTGGGGGTCATCTACCCTCTTGCATGCTTGTTTTGGCGTTGTTTTGTGCCATGCCATAAGGCATTCGAGCTAGTCTTTGCTTGGCCTTCCCACCACTAAAAATCAGTGGTGGTTTTGTGGTTTTGAGGGCCAAAATCAGAGAGGGGTGACCCTATCTCTTTTGGCCTTGTTTGTTTGCATATTTGGCCTTTCAAAGGAGCCCATATTTTCATACTTCCAAGCCTTGGTTCAGGCACTTTTTGGTGATTTTTGAGACCTGCCTAGGCTTTGTCTATAGTTGTTTTGGCCACCTTTTGTTTGCTTCTTGCATGTGTAAAGCAATCCCATTCATAGCTTATCAAAGGAGCATGTCATTCTTACATGTACTGACCATGTTTCAGTGGGTTTTTGGTCATATTTTGGCATGCCATGATTCTATTTTTGGCTGGTTTAGTGGCCCCTCACATGCTTCATAGGCTTGTAGTGTAAATCATGCTTACTAGCTCACATTGCATGTTGTTTTGGCCCTCTATTCTAGCACCTTTTGGCCACACTCCAAACATGTTTTGTTCATATTTTGGGTTGTCTTAGCTCTGTTTTTAGGCCCCTTGGTCGATTGGTGCTTGCCATGCATGGTTGTAGTGTAATAACCTTGCTTACCTTTGAGTTTTGGGGTCCCTTGCATGTGTTGCTTGAGGCATTTTAGTGTTTTGGCATCATTTAATATGATATTTCAGAGTTTATAGGTGTGCCATATTCTCATGTTTATCATGCCTTCAATGTGTTCGAGAGTTGTTCTTTTATACCTCATTTATGGGCCATTGCATGAGCTTCATTTTTGTGCACTTCAAGACATCATCTTAGTCCATTTTGCCACTATTTTGGGCCTGCATAGGGACTATTTGGGGCTGGTTTGGTCATTCAAGCATCGCTTTGCATACCTCTAGTGTAATGCACTTCACTAGTTTCGGTACTTGAGCCTTCCAACGTGCATTGTGTGAGTCGTTTGCATGATTCGGAGCCTTTTTGTATGCCATTTCAGAGTTGGAATATGTGTCATTGTATGCCATATTTCATCCTTGCCATGCTCTTGGAGAGTTGCATCTTGTGCCCTTGGCTTGGAGCCTTTGCATTGTGCATGCTTATGTGTGTCTTGTTGCTTTGATTTTATCATCCATTGGCCACTGATTTGGGCATGCTTGTGAGCTATCCATGTTAGTTTAAGTCCATCTTTTCATATTGTTGCATGCTTGTCTTGCATGTTGTTACATGCCTGCTCCATTTTGCACGTTGTTGCATGCTACACATGTCCACATGTTTAGGTTGCATGTCTATTGCATATTACATACTTGCATGCTTGTGTTGCTTTGTTAAGTTCATCATGCATGTATTACATTGGTCTAGGTATACTTGCCTTTGCATGTTGTTACATGTTAGTTCTATTGCATGTTGTTGCATGCCAAGTCCATTGCATGCTTAGATAGCATTGCATTATGTGTGCATCTCTTGCCTCTTGATCAATCATGATAGAGGTTGGGGTTCCTTATGTGTTATGTGCATTTCATTTAAAATTAAATTGCACATTCGGCTTCTTTGGCCATCATGCATTGAAATACGTGATTGATGGTCCGAGGGTCGAGAACCATACTCCCTTGAGTTCATGACATGATAGGGAGGGTGGTTGTGCACACATTGCCTTGTAAATTCCTTGCCATGCACTGTCTGTCCTCTGCTGTAGCAAAACAGGATTCTGCAGGAAGAAATGGCCGGTCGACCACTTTAAGTGCCGGCCGGCTACCAAAATCCAGCCGATGGTCCCACTTCTGATCGTTGACCATGTTTCCATGGCCGGTGATCTTTTCTCATGGCCGGTGACATCCCACAATGCTCAGGGAGTAATTCAGAAGCAGCTTTGGGAGTTGTGCAGTCTTCAGAGTCACAAAATAGTGCAAACAGAGGCAACATGTGGCATGGCAACGAGTTTCCGAGCGAGGCGAATCGAGCATGCATCATCCAATCATTTCGAGGCGGACCTGCGGCGACTTCTTTAATTTAATATTTAGACAGTTTTGTAATTAATTTGTTAATTAGTTAAATGGTTTTGTAATTAATTAATTAGCTTGTTAGTTAGTTAATTTGTATTATTCTTTTGGACCCTCCGAGAGAGGGCACAATTGTGTAATAAGTGTGCGTGAGTGTGTGAATGTCTTCCAACCCCACGTCTTTCTCCCTTTTACTTACCTGCTTTCAATGGTTAGATTTAGGTCATGTTTCAATTATCATCCTTATGCTCGTATGTGTGCATCCATTCATCTGTATTGCATGCACCAGGCTCGGCGCATCATGCTAACTGCATTGTATATAAATTCCAAGTTTGAATACATGTATCAAGTTGTTACATTTCACATGCCATCTTAGAATAGCCGAGCCTATCTTAGTTGCATCTTGCATGTGTTTCATTAGCCATCTTAACATGAACTAGGATCATGCGTTGATTACTAACTAGTTTCTGTTTTGGCTCGGAGTACTCGGTAAGTGTTTATGCTTTAGCATCCTTGCATGTGTGTGAGTGACTGCCATGATAGCATGCTTGCCATGAGGCTATTTGCTCACGTGATATGACTACCTGAATGCCTGTGGGTGAAGGTTGGATTATCTGAATTGGAACAATTCATTGAATGCGAGTTTTAAGCCCACTCGAGAGTGGCAAAATCATGTTTTCTAAGCCCACTTGAGGGTGGCAAAAATCCACGTCTTAGCCTACTTGTGGGTAGCACCATCAAACCATTTTCAAATAAACAAACATGAAATGTTTTGTTCCAACTTAGGCGATCCAGTCTATACTTGTATGTTGTGCGCATCACATAGTAATTCTAGGCTAATAAACCGGAATAAGAGCACATGTGTTTTCAAAAATAAGATATCATGTTTAGTAGTGGCCGATCTTTGATCGGGCGAGCGGGGGTGCTCACGAAGTGACCTTCCCCAATCGTACCCAAGTTCCCAAGTCGAGCAACTTTGGTGATGACAGACACGTGGCCTTAAGCAACGAGTCAGGGTTTCCTAAATTCTCCCAAAAATAAAATATTTAGGTGGCGACTCTGTATCTGGTAAAGCAGTCCATGTTTGGCACTTGTTTCTAAAAATCAGTTTTTCAAAACAGTTTGTCGGATTTGGACTCTTTGGTGATTTATCGGTCTTGCATTGCACTTTGCGAGATTAGATTCAGAACCGTGACATTTGAGTCCGAACTGTAGTGAACCCAATGAACAAAAGGGGATTCCCTCCCAGGACGTTTGGGGACGTCTACAGACACGAGATTGACTTTCAGGTCTTGGACGTTTTCGCAACCTTTAATTTACTCCTAGGGTGGCCGTGGCTGCACCAGGTGAAGGCAGTCTCTTCCACCCTGCACCAGATGTTGAAATACCCCCACGGGAAGGGGGTGGCTATAGTTTTTGGGAATTCATCGATCCATCTACCGCCAAAGGTGTCTACACCGATTTTTGAAATCGAGCATGGCACGGAGGATGTCTTTTTATCAGGATTTACCTTGGCCGAGGCACGGGTCATTCAGAACATCTTAGCTGTTGACGAGGGGGTGTATGTCAACGCGCAATCAGTGTATCTCATGAACAAGCTTTAACATATCCCTGGGATGGGATTGGAAAAAAGTGGCCGGAAGGGCATTACAATATCGGCCGAAGTGCCGCACAACCCGCACACCTTTGGCTTGGGTTATCTGCCCACCAAAGAGGACTGGGTGAGGAAAGGCAAAGAGATGGCTGGGAGAACCAGAGCAAAGCAGGCATGGAAGCCTTTTGAGTTGATGCATCGACCCATCCAGGGTACCCTAAACGGACGCTTTGTCTAGGAGGGGGAGGACTTTCCATTTGTGGCTTCCTAGAGCCATGGCTGAATGCCGAAAAGAGGCGCTTGCCGGGGTTTGAAATTTTCTTTGACCTGCAATTATCAGGGGATGATGTTGCAAAAGAGCAGACAGACCCATCAGCTGAAGACGAGCAGTGTAAGGAAGTGGATCCCGAGAACACCGAGATTGAAATAGGGGTAGCATTGGCTTGTCTACTTTTAGATCCTCCGAACGTATAGAAGTGCTTGGGAGATAACTTCTCGGTGTCTATGATTGGAAATGAAACAGCTGCGAGCCCACCATCAAACATTTTGGATGCATCCATCGCACCCTCTCTCATCTAGCAGTACGAGGAGGGATTTTTGTCAAGCAACACCGGGTCAGGTAGTGAGTCGGAATCTGATTCCACCGAGTCTGTGGAGTCGGAATCAGGTTCCAACTCATCTGAATCTGAGTCCGGTATTCCTGGGGGTGATAACCTGAATGCCACAGTCCTGTCTAGGTCATCTTTTTTTTTCTCTTTTGAGTCCGTTGTAACAGAGGAATCTGACGATTTGGAATTGCTTAATGAGAATGAAATGGCTGTGGCTTCTGAGTACTTTTCTGTGCCTTTGATTTATTGTATTGATCAGAACTTTCAAAATTTTGATGAAAACGACGAGGAAGAAATTCCTCTGTTTTTATAACATTTAATTGATTAAGAGCAGGAGAGATTTGTTAAACCCCTAGTTGATGAAATCACTACAGTTAATGTTGGTACTGAGAAGGACCCACGGCTGGTCCAGATCGGGTCCATGTTGTCTTCGGAGGAGCGTGAGCGCTTAGTCACTTTATTAAAAAATTTCAAAGATGTTTTCGCGTGGTCCTACGAAGACATACCTGGAATCGATCCTGAGATTGTACAGCACCGGATCCCTCTTGACCCAGAGGCCTGACCAGTTGAACAGAAACTCAGAAGAATCCGCCCGGACTAGGCTCTCAAGATTAAGGAAGAGGTCACCAAGCAAATTGACGTAGGGTTCCTGCTAGAATCTGAATACCCAACTCGGTTGGCCAACATAGTTCTAGTGCCGAAGAAGGATGGCAGGATTCGGGTATGCGTGGATTCTAGGGATTTGAATAAAGCCAATCCGAAGGACGACTTTCCTTTGCCGCATATCAATGAGTTAGTGGACTTCACAGCGGGGCATGCGTTGCTCTTATTTATGGGTGGCTTCTCAGGCTACAACCAGATTGTAATGGCACTTGAAGACCGGGAAAAGACTGCTTTCACCACCCCGTGGGGGACCTACTATTATAGAGTGATGCCGTTTGGGTTGAAGAATGCTGAAGCTACATATCAACGGGCCGCGACCACGATATTGCATGACATGATCCACAAAGAGGTTGAGGTATATGTGGACGACATGATTTTCAAGTCCAAAGAAAGAAAGGGCCACTACACTGCCTTGCAAAAGTTCTTTCAAAGGATCAGAGAATTCCGGTTACGGTTGAATCCTCAGAAATGTACGTTTGGTGTTACAGCAGGGAAAATGCTGGGGTTCTTAATTACACAGAGAGGTATCGAAGTCGATCCTTCCAAAATCAAGGCCATTTTAGAAATGCCACCACCAAGGACTGAAAAGGAGGTGCGAGGCTTTCTGGGTAAAGTGCAATTCATAAGACGGTTTATCGCAAAATTGACCTTAACTTGTGAACCACTTTTTGGTCTCCTCAAGAAAGGAAAGAAGTTCCAATGGGACGGTCGATGCCAAGCTGCTTTTGAATAGATCAAGCAATACTTACAAAACCCACCCGTGTTGTCACCGTTTGAGCCGAGGAAACCATTGATTTTGTACCTTTCAGTGACTGAAACTACAATGGGCTGCATGCTTGCACAGGAGTCTGAGGACAAGGTGGAGCGAGCTATCTACTACCTGAGCAAGAAGATGTTGGATTACGAGACCCGCTACACTCCACTCGAGAAGGCTTGTTTGGCCTTGGTATGGGCTACCAGGAAGCTGCGGCACTACCTGTTGGCACACTCCGTAATGTTGGTTTCGAGATTAGATCCCACCAAATATCTCTTCGAGAAATTGGCACTTACGGGTAGGCTAGCTCATTGGTTGCTTCCGCTTTCCGAATTCGATTTGAAGTATGTGACGTGCAAGTCAGTAAAGGGGAGAGCAGTAGCGGAGTTCCTAGCCGATCACCCAGTTGAAGGGGATGAAGCAGTTGAGTACCTATTCCCAGACGAGGCCATTCTGCATGTCGAAGAAGAATTTTGGATGATGTACTTTGACGGAGCGTCAAACCAATACGGGTATGGGATAGGGGTGTTGCTGATAGCACCCGACAATTCCCGTATCCCTCTAGCATTCAAACTCTGGTTCAAAGTCTCAAACAATGAAGCAGAGTATGAAGCATGCATTGCTGGTTTAGAAGCAGCCCTAGAACTAGGGGCAAAACGGTTAGACGTCATCGGGGACTCGAACCTTGTTGTGTCTCAGGCTAAAGGAGATTGGAAAGTCCAAGAAGAAAAGATGAAAATCTACCATCAGACCTTGGACTTGTTGATTCCTCGGTTTGAAAAGCTAAATTTCGTTCATCTGTTAAGAGAGAACAATAGGTTCGCAGATTCACTAATAACTCTATCTTCCATGATAGACATCCCTTTGGGAGTCCGGATGCGTCCGATCATCATCGAACAAAAATTTGCACCGGCCTATGAGCTGATCGCTACCATAGATGAAGTACAAGATGAGAATCCTTGGTATCATGATGTATGGAACTTCTTGGAGAAAGAAGCATATCTAGCAGGGGCAAACGCCAAGGATAAAAGGGCAATCAGAAGAATGGCTGCTCAGTTCATCATCTGCGGAGGTAAACTGTATAAAAGAGGTTATCTGGGAATGCATAAACTGTGTGTTGATGCTGAAGAATCGAAGCGCTTGATGGAGGCCATCCATGGAGGAGAGTGTAGAGTGCACATGAACGGAGTGATGCTAGCTCGAAAAATCCTTAGACAAGGTTACTACTGGTCCACCATGGAGGAGGATTGTATCGGCTTTGTTCGGCGATGCCACAAATGTCAGATCCATGCAAATTGCATGAATATTCCGCCGTCGAAGCTGTGCAACATGACTTCGCCATGGCCATTTTCAGTTTGGGGAATCGATGTGATCGGGGCTGTCACTCCGAAGGGGTCTAATGGGCATGAGTTCATTCTGGTCGTGATAGACTATTTCACAAAGTGGGTTGAGGCCCAATCTTATGCGGTGTTGAAGGCTTCACATGTTGCGAAGTTCATTAAGAACAACATCATCTGTCGCTATGGGGTCCCAAACGAGATCATTTCAGATAATGGTTCCCACTTCAAGAAGGAAGTGATCAACTTGTTGGAAAAATACAATGTGGCTTTTCGTAAGTCATTTACGTATCGGCCGCAGACCAATGGAGCAGTTGAGGCTGCCAACAAGAACATCAAACACATTCTGCAGAAGATGGTGGAAACCTACCGGGACTGGCCAGATAAGCTGTCATTTGCTTTGTGGGGCTACTAGACGTCAATTAGAACTTCTACTGGGGCGACTTCGTATTCATTAGTTTATGGGATGGAAGCCGTTCTACCTATCAAAATTGAGGTTCCGTCATTGCGAGTACTGGCTGAGTGTTAGATAGCTGAAGCAGATTGGCAGCAGAACAGATTCGAAGAACTCATGCTCTTTGATGAAAAAAGACTAAAAGCACTGTACCATGTTCAGGGTTATCAGCGTAGAATTGCCAGGGCTTTTAACAAGAAGGTTAAGTCCAGGAATTTGAAAGAAGGAGATTTGGTACTCAAAGACAATTGAGCTCCCATCCATGACCCTAGGGGCAAGTTCAAACCTAATTGGACTGGTTCTTACATCATCAAGTCTATCTGGTCGGGTGGAGCTGTCATTCTGATGGACCTAGATGGCCTAGAGTTCTCACAGCCGATCAATATGGACAAGTTGAAGAAATATTACCCCTGAGAGGCTCGCTAGGCCGAAAACCCGAAAGGGCGACCTAGGCAAAAGTTAGAGCACAAAAAATTAGAAATTAAAAAAAATTGAGTTCGCAAGGTTGAAAACCCGCAAAGGGCGGCTTTCGCAAAAGTTAGAGTGTAAAAGGTGAGGGTTAATACACGAGTGAACCTGAGCCGAACTACATAAGGCTTGATTCCCATCTTTGGGATACGTAGGCAACTTCATCCTGAATTCCAGCCATAAACACTTCCCCGATCAGCTTTGTCCATTTGATTATCTTGGTCATCTTTGTCTATCCAGCATTCAAGAGCCTCAGTCGTGATCTCCGGTGCAGTGCTATTCAGACTAGGGGCAACATTCCAGTTGCTAATATCCGGGGTTGTGCATCTCAGTGACAGATTTCAGGCGTGTCCAGTTCCGATCCATATCGAAAATGGTTTTGAAAAGTTATAATAAAAGTTAATTTTGCTCAAATTAATCTTTTTACAACTTAGACCATTTTTGGACCGAAGTGGAAAATTTTCAGTACCCACAACCTTCAATTACATTGATTTTAGTACAGAGTTCTCCTACTCTTGAATACAAAATTGAAGTTGTTTTTTATTACTTTCATAAAGAAAATTTGAAAGTACTGATAAAGCAATAAATTTGGGGCATGGATAAGTCAAGTGTTCCTGCGTCGCCTCCCAGAGCTGGTCGAAGCCTCTGATGCCAAAGTGGGCCCAACCCGTGCTTCTTCATTGAGCCAATCTAAGCACTCATCAGAGAGGGTGTAGCTGAAAGTGGGAGCGGGGGCCAGAAGCACTCTCGTCCTCCAGGCTGTGGCATACCGAGCTAGCTATGCGCCTTGGACAGGAAATGCAGTAGGGTATTCTATCCCCTTTGCTGGGCAGATCTGATCATGGCCAAACTGGCGCCGGAATTGGAATGGAAAGTAGAACACACAGTGAGTCAGGCCAATCAACTGAATCCCGGTCTACTGGGACATGCTGTAGCTCATTGTCGGTGGATTGAGCCAAGGACAACGCCAAGTAATACGGTCTGTGGACAAACTGCACATCCAGTCGAACCACCATCCCTTATCAAGGGCATCGACTAGATGTCGCCGGAAGAAGTAGCTGCGAGCTGAGTATGCTGGGCAAGAGTCCACAACCTATAACTTGTCCATTAACCACACTTGGGGAGGGATGGAAAATGAGAGAATAAAGAATAGAGAGGTGTACGTTGAGAAAAAAGTGAGGAAAGGGTTTTGGGAGAAAAACTGAGCCTGAGGGCCAAGTGATGTGAGTAATATATGTGAGGAAGGGTAGGAACATTACCTGCAGCAGTAGTGGACTCCCCGCAAATCTGGTCGTTTCCCGGCGGTGGAAAGCATCCAAGCCCATTAATGTCTCAGCCAATGTCATGGCAATGCAACTCTTGCCCTCCCTTAAGCCTTGGGCAACTTCGATCAAACGGACGCTAGACCCACTGAAGCCTGGAGTAAGCAAAAAATGAGACAACATGCACAAGCAAAGGGTCATCGAAAACCTTGCCAATGATGATCACCGCGGTCGCCGGCATCAGAAAAATAATGAATCGAGGGATGTCCAATTCTCCATCGCGGATCAAAGACCGAGTGTCGTGCATAGTGAGCCCACACATTCATCCTAAGGCTTAGGCATGGCCAAAGCGAAGCTGGGGCAAGATTTCTTCGTTGCGCTCGGACTCCATCAAAGCTTGGAAGTCTTCGAAGGTAGGACACATCTCTTGCCTGCCAAAGCTAAAGACATGAGTTACCGGATTCCAAAACCTTGCCGTGGTATGGAGAAACGGAAAGTGCAGCAGAGTGTGACTCAGAGTGAATAGTGCATTTATGCCGAAGCCCCAGAAGTTTAACTTTTTCGAGCTGTCTAAAGGAGCAATCCAAGCTATGAGATTTTGGATGAGAAACGCCTCCATTTTGATGTAAAACTGAGATGGAATGAGAGAGCCACGAAGCTGGAACTTTTATGGAGGATAAGGCACTGTTGGGAGGACACGTGTAAAAAATCAGGAGGTCGCCAGGCCAACTAGTCGGCCGACCATTTTTTCTGGTTGGCCAACCAGTTTTTCTAGTCGGCCGACCACACAACTGGTCTCCAGGGCAAAAAATTGGTCGGCCAGCCACATTTGGTGGTCGGCCAGGGAGAAAAGCTGGTTTTTGGCCTTTTCCTAGTCTTTAGAGGAGAGCTCCTAGCCTTTCCATGTGTTGGGAGTGTTGAAGGTCCAAGTTTACCTCTGTTTTGGATGCATTCCGTCACCCGATTTGTCACAAATGCATTTGCTTATCGAGTTGTTGTTAAATTTTGCTTATCAGGTTGTCGAGTTTTGTTTATGAAATTGTTAAGTTTTGCTTATCGAGTTGTCGAGTTTTGTTTATCGAGTTGTTAAGTTTGCTTATCGAGTTGTCGAGTTTTTGTACATCGAGTTGTTACTCTTTGTTTATCAACATTGTCGGGATTTGCTTATTGAGTTGCAAACTCCTAAGGTTTTGTTGTTTCTTAGTAAGTTAAGTTGTTTAGTTTGTTGCATCGGTTCACTGCCTGACTTGACAATGTATAGTGCTCAATTTCCATTCAATCTCATTTTTGTACAAAATGATGCGATGCGATGCTAAGAATACAAACTACAACACTTTTTGAACAAAAAGCTGTTTCATTCCATCATAGTTTATTTTGTTACAACATTTTACAACAGGGTACAAGCTTTAAAGAAAATAAAATTGCCTAAAGCTGATGTGCTACAACTACTAGTAAAAAGAAAAATAAAGCAGAAACATCTGCATCGGTGCCATCAAGCTCAAGACCGAGAGGCTCTTTTCATCCTCTTTGGCTGGGTAGCCTCTGCACCACCTCCACCAGCACCACCATCCAAATCGGAGCTGCCATCCTTGGGATCCTCCCCGGCATCACCTCTACTCTCAGAACCAGAGCCAGAGTCTTCCTCTCTGCCTGGGGATGTCTCCGACTGAGGATGTGCAGACTTCTCCTCCTCGCTGAACTCCTCGTCATCTCTGATAGGCGCTCTACGTCTGCCTTGGCTACGAGTCGAGCCTCCTCTCCCAGCTCCTCAAGAAGGCCTGGATGGCCCGGCCTGTAGTGGTGGGACCTGAAAAGGGGCAGTTTGAATACATCAGCCAAAGTATGTATATTAGATACAGATGTAGGAATGCTGCATAGAGTGTGTGCATGAAGATATAGAATGGGAATGTGGTGTGTCAGATGTGCTCTACACATGCAGTCAACCAATGTAATGAAATGATCAATTTTAGTATGTCATCAGAAGTATGATAAATGCAAGGGAATTGAAAAGTACCGAAACGCCGGCGACGAACAACAGCGTCTCCCTCCGCAGGACCAGGCTCTCGAGTGAGGCCACCATCCCGAGTAAATCCTCGGTATACTCGCTGGGAGGCTGCAGATGCAAGTGCAAGTCATCAGTAAATGAATGAATGTCTAAATATCTGAGTGATAAATCAAAACTGTAAAGCATACCGGTGGTGAGTCAGGGTCTCTGACGTATCGATGGTCAGGCAATAGAGGCTCCAATGAAATCAGGTAGGATGTCCCATACCGCCAGCCTGTCAGCTCGGACGGAAGATCCGGCCACCCAGCATGCTAGTAAGTCAGGGGGATTTCTCTAGCCCCACTCCTCGATGTACCGGCCCGGCTAGTTGAAGGGGTACCTGTAGCCCGGACTCGACTCGATGATGGCATGCCAGCAGCCCTCCTTGTGGGAGTACAGACACCTGTTAGTGGAGGCATCAAGTATGTATGACGGTAGGTCGCGTACTCTCATTCCTTTAGCAACAGAACTGCATCAGTCCCCAACATGAGCTCCTCGACCTCTCAGGGAGTGAGTCTCTCAGTGGATCGCATGTCCTCTGGAGGTGCTGAGGGGATACCCTGATCAAGGTTGCCCATCGTCTGACGCATGAAGCGATCCCCCAGAAACCAGGCCCTGCTGTAGACACCCCATTTTTGACCGTCCTCAAGACTTGGACGTCACCGCTCGAACACTCGGTGATTACTCATGTTTGTGTTTCGTTTTGAGTTCCCGGAGGTCTCAGCTATGCGCCTTGCCTCAGGATCGCTTAACTTGACTGTTCTGTGTTTGGTTTTGCACTAAACACTTGTGTTTTTGCTTCTGAGGGTAGAAAGTAGCTTGTTAGCTACCCCTGACACCCACCGGCCATGTTTTGAGGCTACCGGCCATTGGTGAATTATACCATTGGCCGGTCGGCACTCAGTATGGCCGGCCGGCCATCTGTTTGGCCGGTGACCTCTTTTTTTGGTCGGTAGCACCTTTTTACCTTTTTCAGGCATGGTGCATGCCAGCTGTGCCAGCTGGAATGCAGTAAACCTGCCCCGGGGCATACATGTGGCTGTTTTGCCCTTTTTACACCCTTTTGGTCAAAGCTTCTTGAGGAAGCTTGACCCTTCGTCAAAGCTTCCTCAAGAAGCTTGCCAGCTGTCCTAGCTTCCTCAGGAAGCCTTGCCCCCTTTGACCCCTTTTTTTTTGTTTAGCTTCTTTGAGAAGCTTCAAAGCTTTCCCTTGTCTATATAAGAGACCTCCCTTCTTCTTTGATTGGGTTCAGCAAAAAACCAGAGCTATACACGTATATATCTGATATATATCATCCTCTTTCTCTATATCTCCCTCTCTCTCTTCATTTTGTGTGTGTTTGAGGGCCTAAAATGTGCGTTTGTTCTTAGTTTTGCACTAAAACACATAGCGTTACACCTTACTTCGACTTTGAGAGACATTGAGGGTTTGTTCTTGAGGTTTTGGACTGATTTTGGTCAGAAGAGAGTGGTTGGGCCTGCTGTTCTTGAAGTGTTCTTCAAGGATAACACTTTTGCTTTATTTTCCTCAATCTTGCATTAGCTTTTGACCTACCTTTCATGCTCATTTAAGCTTTGTGTATAACATAAAAAAGTTCTATTTTTTTTGTTTTTAAGATAGTTCATTAAGGTCACTTTTGTGTTTGGGGTCGTTTACCCCCTCTTCGTCCTTGTTTGGCCCCATTTTGTGCTATTTTTGGTGAGCTCCGGGTCCACCTTGTTTGGGCCTCCTCACCACTGAAATCTTGAGGGATTTCAGTGGTGAGGATGGTGATTTAAGGTCCTAAGAAGGAGATGGTCATCCCCTCTCCTTGTTGTCTTGTTTGCTTGCATTTTTGGCCTTACAAAGGGGCCTATATTTGCAAACTTCTTGAGCTCGGTTCAGGCATTTTTCAGTGGGTTTTAGGACCCCCATAAGCCATTTCCAGAGTTGTTTTGGTCATGTTTAGTGTCCTTCTTGCATGTGTAGAGTAACCCTCTTATTGGCCTTTCAAAGGAGCACCTTATTCTTGCATGTATTGGACACATTTCAGTGGGTATTTGGTCATATTTTGGCATGCCTTAGATCTATTTTTGCTTGGTTTAATGGTCTCTCGCATGCATCATATGCTTGCTTTGCAATTCTATGTTTTGGCCTAACATGCATCATGTTGTGAGATGACATTTTAGCATGATTTTGGTTAGGTTCCAAGAGGGTTTTAGCACTGTTTTGCCATGCTTAAGGTCTGGTTATGGTTGTTTTGATCATGTTTACCATGATTTGTATAGTCGTCTTGCATTCTAGCTTACTAGCCTTGGGTGTGTGGGTCACTAGTATGCTTTACTTGGCTTATTCTCATGATTTGGCATCATTGGGAACCACATTTCAGTCCATGTTCCATGTTTGCATACTTTCATTTTCCATCCCTTTCATGCCTTGAAGAGTTGATGGCTTACGCTCCATGTTTAGGCCCTTGTGCATGCATGCTTGTGTGTGCGTTTTCATGCCTTTGTTGCATCATTTTGACCACTGATTCGGGCCTATTTGAGAGCTGCCCATTTTGGTTTAAGACCATTCCCACATGCTGTTGCGTGCTCATCCATCTTGCATGCTTGTTAGTTTGCATGACTTGCATGCTTGCATATTTACATTGCTTGTTCACATGCTCATATTGCATGCTTAGCTTCCACGCCTAGGTTGCATAACATTAAGCATGCATGTTTTGCCTCTTGAATTGAGTATGATAGAGGTTGAGTTCATTGTGTGTTTGTGTGCATTATATTTGACATTAAAATGCATAACTTGGTTTCTTGGGCCATCACGCATTGAAATGCGCAATTGGTGGTCCGAGAATCGAGCACCATACCCCTTTGAGTCTTAAATATGATAAGGGATGTGGTGGTGCATACATTTGCTTGAAATGCATCGCCATGCCATGTTTTGCCCTCTGCTGCTGTCAAAACAGGTTCTGCAGGAATATTTGGCCAGTCGACTACACGACCGACCAATTATTGATGGCCGAGAGCTCAACAAATGGCCGATGACCATCCGGACATGGCCGGTGGTGTTCCCACTTGGTCAGTGGTGCTCTATAGTGTCCATGGAGCATACCTTGGGAGTTGTGCAATTTTCAGAAGAGCAGAGTAGGGAAAACAAAGGCAAACTTGTGCATGGCGTTGGATTTCCGAGCAAACCCGAGCACGCACGCATGGGACCCTCTTCCCGAGGCCTTTTACTGCATACTTAGGTTAGTTAATTTGCTTAATTAATTAGGTGGACTGTAATATTTAATTAGCTTGTAGGTTAATTAATTTGTATTATTCTTTTGGTCCCTCCGGGCGAGGGCGAATGTGTAATAAGTGTGCGTGAGTGTGTGCATGTCTTCCTACCCCACGTCTTTCTTCCCTTTTATTTACTAGCTTTCGATGGTTAGTCTAGGGCATGTTTCAACTAGCATACAGTATGATAGCATGTTTTCATCCATTCATTCGTTTCGCATGCACCGGGCTCGGCGCATCATTCTAACTGTATTTGTATTTCAATTCCAAATTGAATACATGTTATCTGTCGCATTTCACATGTCATTGTAGATTAGCCGAGCCTATCATAGTTGCATTTTGCATGTGTTGCATTAGCCATCTTAACATGAACTAGGACCATGCATATGATTACTAACTAGTTTCTGTTTTGGCTTGGAGTACTAGGTAAGTTCTTATGCTTTAACATCCTTGCATGTGTGTGAGCGTTGCCATGACAGCATGATTACCATGAGGCTAGTTGCTTATGTGATATAACTATTTGAATGCCTGTGGATGGAGGTTGAATTGCCTAAATTGGAATAATGCATTAAAACTGTGAGTTTTAAGCCCACTAGATAGTGGCAAAACCATCTTTTCTAAAGCCCACTTGAGGGTAGCAGAATATGCATTTTAGCCTACTTGCGAGTAGCAAACCATTTTGAAAATAAACATGAAATGTTTTGTTTCAATTTAGGCGATTTGGTCTATACTTGTTTGCTGTGCACATAACATAGTAAATCTAGGCTAATAACCGGAATAAGAGCATATAATGTTTTCAAAACAAGATATCATGGTTAGTAGAGGCCGATCTTTGATCGGGCGAGAGGGGGTGCTCATAGCTGACCTTCCCCAACCGTACCCAAGTTCCCGAGTCGAGGCAACTTTGGTGATGACGGACACGTGGCCTTTGGCACCGAGTCAGGGTTTCCTAAATCCCCTAAAATAAAATATTTAGGTGGCGACTCTGTATCTGGAAAAGCAATCCATGTTTGGCACTTCTTTCAAAAATCTATTTTTTCTCAAAATGATTTGCCGGATTTGGACTCTTTGGTTCAGATTAAGAACCGTGACAATTTGAGAGTCCGAACTGTAGTGAGCCCAATAATGAACAGAATGAGAGTCATCCTCCTGGGACGTTCGGGCGCGTCTACACCTGCCAACTGGCCTCTCAAATAAAGTCTTGTATCGCGAAGCGGACCACCCTCCAGGGAACCGGAACCGGGTATCTGCTGGCAAGGGTGCCCACGACTGCCAGGCAATCTGCGGATGACAAGTGCATAAACAGATTAGATGTCATGAATGTGCAAGATGAGTTAATGCTGAAAGCATGAAGAACTGAGAGTTCTTGATTACCTCTGTCGATCGTACAGTATCGAAGAATTGTCGGAGATAGGGCAAAGTCTCCTGTGTCCTCGGCCGACACCGACCCTCAAATCTGCGAGAGTAAGGGATCTCCAGAGGTGACTCAACCTTGAGCTTAGGAGCCAGCATCAAAAAGTAGGCATAAACCTATAGCTGTGAAAAACAAGACAGTGACTGCCAGAATATAGAATGTACAGAAAATACAGAATGTTGAGTGTAGAATGTAGGATACAAAATGAAATGTGTGCCGTGTGTGCAGTGTACAGATAATGAAAAGTGGAAATGTAAATCAAGAGGGCAGAATGTACCTCCTAGGCTCTCCAGTAGCCACCTACTATGTTCTCTCGCCTGCGGGAGGTCGCACTCACATAACAGTAAAGGGTAGCGAGGCCAGCGCCACCCCAATCATACTGGCTGACCTGTGATAGGTCTACCAAAGCACTGAGCAAATAAAGTCCGACTATGTTCCCCCTATCGGAGAACAGAGTGGTCCCAATGAGGAACATCAAAAAACCCCGAGCATACTGCTCTATCTCCTCAACAGTCTCAGGCGTAGTCCTCTTGAACTGCTTAGAGAACCAGGTGTACCTAACTCTACCTGATGATCTGTTTATCGGCGGGCGGGCTCCCAGTAGATAAATCCAAGCCGCCTCCCACTCGCCCATGTCTGCATCATAGAGGACCGGTCGGCCAGCTATGTCAAGGCCCGTCAACATAGAGAAGTCATATGGGGTCATCGTCATGTCCCTAGTAGCTGAAAAGTGGAACGAGTTGGTGGTGTCCCACCATCTCTCCATAACTGCCCCCATGAGGGTCCTGCTCGCCGGATAACGTGATATCCCCGCACAGAAAAGTTCCAACCCCGCCTCGTCCATGATGTGACGTATAGCATCTGGGAGCTTCGTATACCACTCCCTAGCAAGGATCGATCCATAACCCTGTGTGGAACGGGAAGATACCTACATTCAGAACGAACAAATGTATTCAGTTTCAGAATGAAATGTATGAGCTGCGTACAAATGAAGTAAATGAACTATGGGTTCAGAAATGAAGTAAATGAAAGGTGGAATGTATGAGCTACGTGCAAACAAAAATGTATGGGCTGTGTGTTAAAAATTGAAAAGTCTGAGCTGCGTGTTCAAAGAGGAATGCATGAGCTGCAAGTAGATCAAATCAAATGTTGTGTTATGGACTGTGTGTTCAGTATGAGCTGCGTGCAAATGAAAATTTATGAGTTGCGTGTTCAGAATTGAAATGTGTGAGCTATGTGTTCGAAGTGAAGTGAATGAGCTGTGTGCCCAAATGTGTGAGCTGCGTGCCCGGAAAACGAGCTGTGCGCCCAAAAAATGAGCCGTGTGCTCGAAAAATAAGCCGTGTGCCCAAAGAACGAACTGTGTGCCCGGAAAATTAGTTATATGCCCAAAGAGCGAGCCGTGTGCCCGAAAAATGAGCCGTGTGCCCAAAGAACGAGCTGTGTGCCCAGAAAACGAGCTGTGTGCTCGAAAAATGAGCTGTATGCCCAAAGAGTGAGCTGTGTGCCTGAAAATGTGCTGTTTGCCTGAGACAAACCGTGTGTTCAAAGTAGGCTACGTGCCAAATGAACAGAATATTGTTTCGTAAGCTACGTGCCTAATGAACAGAGTATTGTTATGTATAAGCTGTGTGCCAAATGGACCAGATGTTGTGTATGTAAATGTGTTCAGAACGAGCAGATATAATACATAGTGAAAACATGAAGCGTGCAAGAAATGTAAAAACACATCGCCGAAAATGTAAAAGAGAAGTGCACACCTCGCACGCGTGATAAGACAAATGGGACTCCGGCTCCCGTAGCAGTAGGTCCGCGGGTGCTCGCTGGTCGAAGTCAGTAAAGTGGTGGAAGGTGGTAGAAGATAGGACGTGCTCCTGAGGGTGGTATCTCTCCGGGTCGAAAGGCTGAATCCTCGGAGGCAATAACATGATGTCTGGCTCATCTCCGGCATGTGAAGGACCTCCACCGGGAGGGAAGTGATCCGCCATCCGAAGAAAGCTACAAAAATGAGCAAAATTACAAAAAGTCAACAAAAGTCAACTCTTGAGAAAGGAAAAAGTCAACAAAAGTCAACCCTCGAGAAAATGTGCCAAACTTCGAGACAAACATACCTCAAGTGTTGAAAATGGCGACAGAAGCACCGAAATCAAATTTTAATCGGTTCAAAATGAAGAGGATCGAAAGTTTTCGCAAAACAACTTCGTGTGGGGCATTGGAAAACACGTATAAAGCACAGATCTGAGGGAGAAAATGGTCTAGGAAGGTAGAGGGGCTGATTTCGGCCTTGGAGGTGTGAGCTAAAGTGATTTGGATGAGTGCACTTAAAGATCCGAACCTGAAAAGTCAAAACTGCCCTGGATCTTGTAAACTGGTCGACCGACCAGTTTTTCTGGCTGGCCGACCACCTTTTGGGAAAAAACTAGTCGATGGCTATTCTAGCTGGTCGGTGGCCCTCCTGGGTGGTCTCCAAGGTCCCATTGTTCTCCCTTTGCATTTCGGTGATGATTGGGGTCCTCGGCTCTCGAGAAAGTACAAGATAAGTGCACTTTTCGGCGCAAAATGTCTCCGCGGGAACCTCAATTCAAGTCTTCGACGTGCGGCTCATCGTTACTCGCCAAGAGCAAGGTGTATCCTTTTTGAAGTACGTTGCGACCCCTCCGAGAGGTAAATTGGAGATCGCGTTTGAGTTACCTTCTTTAAGGCTTGTACTCCTCTACTCCGTATTTTATTTCAAACATGCTTTTGAAGTTACACTTATCCCATATTGTTATGCACACCACATGCATTGTTGTGCACGTTTCACTGGTATTATCATGCATCCATACTTTACTTGCGTCGTCATGCATTGTTGAACATGTATTGCTAACTATGATTGTACCTGTTAAGTTTCCTTCTTTTACAGGCACGATATTGTATGTATAGTTCATTCGAGGCTGGTGCGACCAGACGATATTGTATGTACGGTTCATTTGAAACTGGTGCGACCAGACGAACCGGACGGTACTGTATTCTCCGTGTGAGACATAGCGAGAATTGTATAATTCTCTTACATCATTTCTGCATGTGATGTAGTTTGGTCTGTATTCGCTTGCTTAAATTGTTGCATTTATCGTGTATATTTGCTTCATTATAGCTTTCTCTGCATGATCGTAAGTTATGTTCGGCTTTGTGCATACCCTTTGCATCTTGGCCCTGCCTGCGGGCATATCTCATTGTTTATCTCGTCTGTTTGTCTAAGTCTTCGGACTTGTCAACAATGGGTCGTCTCTGGTCTTTGACATTCACTCCCGTCACTTATGACTTTCGAGTTCTGTCAAAGAGGGGCAACTGTAGACACCCCATTTTTGACCGACCTTAAGACTCAGACGTCATCGATTGAGCGCTTGGTGATGGTGTATGTTGTGCTTGTCCTGAGGTTTCGGAGTTCTCGGCTGAGAGCCTTGCCTCCGGGCCTCGGAACTTTTTGTGCTTTGACTCAGTCTGCGGACCAAGTCTTGTTTTCTCTTCCCGGAGGAAGGGAAGGGTCTTGTAGACCATCTCTCAGTGGTCGTAGACTACTTTTTGTGGTTGTAGGCCACTGTTCCTGTTTGGAAACTAGTTTCTGATTTTCGGAGCCGTCGGTTGTGCACCTCGGTTCGAGACCGCTTAACATTCTTCGTTTGGCACCGGTTTTGGAACACACCTTGTTTCCTCTGTCTAGAGGGATACTGTGGCCCGGGAGACCACTTTTGTGGTCGCACGCCACTTTCGGTCCTCAACAGCCAGTTTTCAAGGCACCCGGCCGTGCACTTTGCCTCCTGAACTCTCGTTTTGCATCTGTGTTGGTTCATTTTTGGCATGGACCTTGTTTTCCTTGTTCGGAAGGTGGTACAAGGGTGGGAGACCAGCTTTCTCCTTGGAAACCACTTTTCTCCCCGCCAGCCAATTTTCTTGTTGGGAAACTGGTTTTCTTGATCTTTGGGCCACATTTACTGGTCTCCCACCACAACTTGGGCTTGCTTTCAGTGTGGAGACCACCAATACCCTTGGCCGACCACTTTTTATCTGGGAGACCACTTGCCCTAGTCTGCCGACCATGGAAAGTGGTCAGTCGACCACCCTTTCTGGTCGGCTGGTTTCCTCCTGTTTTGTAAGATTGTGTGGATGCCAGCTGTGCCAGCTGGAAGGCATAGACTGTATCCTCCATACACGTGTATAGAGGATTTGCATCCAAGCTTTTAGCTTCTTGAGGAAGCTTTAGCTTCAAACCTCTATAAGAGAGGCCCTCCCTCTCCTTTGCATAGGTTCAGAATTTTGTTGAAGGCAAAATACATATCTCTCTCTATATCTCTATATTTTGGCTCAAAGTGTGTATTGTTCTTGACCTATTGCACGACACCTCATAGCCATACACCTCCACCATTGATCTGAGGTTCTTGGAGGGTATTTTCAGAGGTTGAAGAGTTGGTTTTTGGTCCTTAAACTTGCTGGTTTTGCTGAGCTTCAAGGGTAACTCCTTGTCCCTCTTTTTAAGCTCTATCTTGATCATTCTCTTAGCCATACTTGCATACATATTTAGGCTTTGTTGTCAACTGAAAAAAGCTTCATATTTAAGTGTTTTTCATGTTTGTTTAAGGCTCTTTTGGTGTTGAGGGTCATTTACCCTCTTGCATGCTCTATTTAGCCTTGTTTTGTGCCATGCCATGAGACCTTTGTGTTGATCTTTGCTTGGCCTTTAGCCTACTGAAATCCAGCGGATTATCAGTGGTTGGCATGTGGTTTTGAGGGCCTAAATCCGAGAGGGGAGACCTTCTCTCTTTTGGCCTGTTTGTTTGCATTTTTGGCCTTTCAAAAGAGCACATACTTTCATACTTCCAAGGCTTGGTTCAGGCCCTTTTTGGTGACTTTTGGGACCTGTCTAGACTCTGTCTATGGCTGGTTTGGTCACCTTGCATTTGCCTCTTGCATGTGTAGAATAATCCTTTTCATGGCTTATTAAAGTAGCACCTCATTCTTGCATGTATTGGTCATGTCTCAGTGGGTTTTTGGCCATCATTTGGCATGCCATAATTCTATTTTTGGCTGGTTTGGTAGCTTCTCATATGCTTCATATGCTTGTAGTATAAATCATGTTTACTAGCTTGAAATGCATGATGTTTTGGCCCTCTATTCTAGCTTATTTTGGCCTTGACCCAAACTGATTTTGTTCATATTTTGGGCTACCTTAGCTCTGTTTAAAGGCCTCTTGGTTGAATGATGCTTGCCATGTATGCTTGTAGTGTAATAGCCTTGCCTAGCTTTGAGTTTTTGAGGTCCCTTGCATGCTTAACTTGAGGTATTTGCATGCTTTGACATTATGAGGAATGTTATTTTAGAGCTTATTTCTTGGCCATATTCTCACGTTTGTTACTCTTTCAATGTGCTTGAGAGTTGCATCATTATACCCCATTTGTGAGCCATTGCATGAGCTTTATTTTTGTGCCTTTCAAGCCATCATCTTAGTTCACTTTTGCCCCTCTTCTGGCCTGCATAGGGTCTGTTTGGAGTTGGTTTGGCCATTTGAGCATTGCCTTGCATGCCTATAGTGTAATACACTTCACTAGTTTCGGTGCTTGAGCCATTCAACATGCATTATGTAAGTTGTTTACATCATTTGGAGTCATTTCGTATGCCATTTCAGAGTTGGAACATGTGTCCTTGCATTCCATATTTCATCCTTTTCAATGCGTTTGGAAAGTTGTGTTTTATGCCTTAGGCTTGGGGCCATTGCATTGGGCATGTTTGCATGAGTTTTGGAGCCTTGTTTTCATCATCTTTGGCCACTGATTTGGGTGTGGCTGAGGCCCATCCATTTTGGTTTAAGTCCATTTTGCATCGAGTATGCCATTGTAGTTCATAGCATTGAGCATGCCGCGTTGTCGCATGATTGATCATTGCATTGTGCATACCTTATTCACCTCATTGTGTATATTAGTTCCATGTGCATTGTGTATGCAAGTGTCATGAGCATTGTGCATGCCATGTAGCTTATAGCATTGTGTATGCTAGTTGCATGTTTGCATGTTATCCCTCACATGTTTGCATCACTTAGTTGCATTGCATTAGGATTGCATGCTAGAGTTGCATTTGTGCATGCTATGTTTGTTGCATTGTGTTTGGGATAGGAGTTAGCCTGAACACGGGAAACGAGGGATGTCTCGTACTCAAAGTGACAAAACGTGCCTCGATTCCCGATCACAGACATTCTTGACTACCCATGATGGAGTTGTTCGCTTTAGGTGCTTGTACGTGTATTCATTTCACATAGAGTCATGCAATTCGGCTCCTCGGCCATCATGCATCGAAATGCATGATTGGTGGCCCGAGGGTCGAGGACTACACTCTCTTGAGTTTATGCAATGATGGGGAGAGTGGTCGTGCACACATGTGTTGCAAATACTTTGTCGTGCCTCTCTTTTGCCTTCTGTTGCAGAAAACCAGAAACCAGGGGCAGAAACTGGTCGGCCGACCAGATTTAGTGGCTGGCCGACCACTTGTTCTGGTTTTTCACCACAAAAGGGGTCGGTAGGTGGTCTCCAAGGCCAATAGCTGGTCGGCAACCTTTCCACAGATTCCCAGGGTGGAGTTTCAGCCTTCTGGAGCTTTGTGCAGTGTTCTGAGGTCAATTGCAAACAAAGGCAAGTCGGGGCGTCGCGAGGGATTTCCGAACAAGGCAATTCAAGCATGCATGTATCCTTTGTCATTCAAAACAGAGCTGGGGCAGACCACATTCATTTATTTTACATGCTCATTTAGATTGCTTACTTAGTTAATGTTGTGTAATAAGTAGTTGTAACTTGTTATTTATTTCGTCGTGTAATAACTAGTTTAATTAGATTAGCTAGCTGGTTCTGTATTATTTATTCGGACCCTCCGTCGAGACGGCAAATTTTGTAATAATTGTGCGTGTGTGTGATGCATGTCTTCCAACCCCCATTTCTTTCTCCCTTTTATTTACCAGCTTGCAATGGTTAGTTTTAGGGCATGTTTCAATTAGCATCCTTATGCTCGCATGTTTGCATCCATTCATCTGTCTTGCATGCACCGGGCTCGGCGCATCATACTAACTGCATCGTATTCCAAATTCCAGCTTGAATACATGTATCAAGTTGCATTTCACATGACATTTTAGAATAGCCGAGCCTATCTTAGTTGCATTTTGCATGTGTTGCATCAGGCATTCTTAACATAACTAGGATCATGCATTGATTTCTAACATAGCTTTTGTTTTGGCTCGGAGTACTCGGTAAGTGTTTATGCTTTAGCATCCTTAAATGTGTGTGAGTGATAGCCATGATAGCATGCTTGCCATGAGACTAACTGTTTATGTGATATAACTGCCTGAATGCCCATGGGTGAAGGTTAGGTTGCCTGAATTGGAACAATTCATTGATTGTGAGTTTTAAGCCCACTTGAGAGTGGCAAAATCATCATGTTTTCCAAGCCCACTCGAGGGTGGAAAAATCCGCATTTTAACTTACCTGCGAGTAGCAAACCATTTTCAAAACAAACGAACATGAGATGTTTTGTTCCAACTTGGGTGATCCAGTCTATACTTGTATGCTGTGCGCATCACATAGTAATTCTAGGCTAATAACTGGAATAAGAGCGCATGTGTTTTCAAAAATAAGATATCATGTTTAGTAGTGGCCGATCTTTGATCGGGCGAGCGGGGGTGCTCATTGCATGACCTTCCCCAATCGTACCCAAGTTCCCGAGCCGAGGCAACTTTGGTGATGACGAACACGTGGCCTTAGGCAACGAGTTAGGGTTTCCTAAATTTCCCCAAAAATAAAATATTTAGGTGGCGACTTTGTATCTGGCAAAACAGTCCATGTTTGGCGCTTCTTTCTAAAAATCAATTTTTCAAAATGATTTGCCGAATTTGGATTCTTTGGTGATTTATCAGTCTTGCATTGCACTTTGCGAGATTAGATTCAGAACTGTGACATTTGAGGCCAAACTGTAGTGAGCTTAATGAACAAAACGGGATTTTTTCGGGACGTTCGGGCGCGTCTACAGTTTCTGGCGACTCTGCTGGGGATTTAGAGAACTTGACTCGAACTCATGATATCTTGTTTTGATTACACTTATGTGTCTCTTTGTATTGCATTTACATTGGTGAGCCTAAGTCACAGTGTTTTCCGTCTGCTATTCCTGAACGGTTTGTCGGAGACTCCCTTTGAGAAGCGTGCCATAAGGCTGACCTGTTACAGGCTCTGCCACGATGGGAACACAAACCCCGGTTTTTGCCGGGGCACCCTTTTTGATCATTCAACCTAGTGCATATTCGGAATCCATAGTGACCATTCCAAGCTAGGACAAGTTGCTTACCCGATTGTAGGTTGTTTGAAACCGCTGTGTGCGTAGTGAAACCCTAGCTCCTGACAAAATAGGACAGGGAAACCCTACCCCTCCATAGGGGTGTTTTGGCTCTCATTTGCTTGCTATGTGCTTTTAGAGTGTGTCTCTACAGGAATGCATGTATCAGTTTGCATGTCTGGGTATCAGGCCTGTGGGCATCAGTATCAGTATTTGGGAATCGGTTATATCTGCGGATATCAGATTCAGATTTGGGGCAGTGATTTAGGAACAACGATCAGTATTTGAGAACAATATATTCAGCTTACAAACGTCAACTGTGTGTTGTCATGCCAACTGTGTGTAGTGTTTATTTAAGCCGTTATGCTGTCTGTTTTTCTGATTGTTTATTTCCTTATTATGCGTTATTTATTTTTTTTGCTAAAGTAGTTTAGCACAATTGCTTTCGACCAAGAAGATATTCCCCAAGCACTCTGGACTAGAGCCTGCAAACTCTATCGATCTGAAGATCTGGTAGATAGACAACCAGTGTTCTGTTCTTTACCCCGGTTGCTAGACGGAGGTCAGTGAAGCGCAGTGTATCGGTAACACGGTTGCCACAGCAGTGGTCCTTGAGTAGTCAGGCTGAGATTTCTGAGTCTATTGCAGAGATAGATATACCGGTAGTTCAGTCTGATCAGGGCAGTATGGCAGGAATGGAGGAGATGATGCGTCAACTCCAAGAAAGTATGAGAACCATACAACAGGACGCCGCCCGTCAAACAGAATTTGCCAAACAGCAGGCTGAGGTCATGGCCCAACAAGCAGAGTTGATCGCCAGGTTACAGCAGCAAACCGGAGCATCTGCTTCACACTAAGTTCCTCTCCCGCTAGGAGTTCCAATACCCGGGGAGACACCAAATGCCCAGGGAGATACGGACGTTCCAATCGGACCGGCTTTGCCCCCGATCCTACCCCAGCTATCTAAAACACCTATTAACCTACCGGATTCCGCCTTTGAGCTCGATGTGGACCCCACGACATTGAAAGTGAGCAAGCTTGAAAAGCTGCTCAAGAAATCTCAGGGTGTAAAGTACATTCCGGATATTGAGGATGGGTACACCGACGCGGCCGTAACTTTGCCGGACCGGTTTAAGATGCCACACGTTGATCGTTTTGATGGATCCGATGATCCTATGGTTGCATCTGTGGTTGTTTTCAGACATACTACGGCCGATGGGCCTCACCATACTACAGAAGCTTTCTCTGTTTGGCCGGACCTTGTCTGGTGTAGCGGTGTAAAAACGCAGACACTTATTCGGACCCTTTTGCATGATGGTAGATATGTAATTATGGTGTCTACTTACCATTTTACATGCATTAAGATTCGAACACTCGGACACTTATTCGGACCCTCTTGCTTGATGGCAGATATGTAATTCTGGTGTTCACTTGCCATTTCTCGTGCATCAGGTTCGAACATTCGGACACTTATTTGGACCCTCTTACATAATGGCTGATATGTAATTATGGTGTTTACTTGCCATTTCTCGTGCATTAGTATTCGAGCGATCAGACACTTATTCGTACCCTCTTGCACGATGGCAGATATGTAATTATGGTGTTTACTTGCCATTTCTCATGCATTAGGGTTTAAACACTCGGATACTTATTCGGACCCTCTTACATAATGGCAGATACCCTTTTGCATGATGGTAGATATGTAATTATGCTATTTACTTACCATTTCTTATACATTAAGGTTCAAACACACGGACACTTATTCGGACCCTCTTGCATGATGGGAAATAAGTAATTATGGTGCCTACTTGTCATTTCTAGTGCATTAGGATTCGAACGCTCGGACACTTACTCGGACCCTCATACATGATGGCAGATATGTAATTATGGTGTTTTCTTGCCATTTCTCGTGCATTAGGGTTTAAACACTCGAATACTTATTCGAACCGTCTTGCATGATGACAGATATGTAATTATGGTGCTTACTTACCATTTCACATGCATTAAGGTTCGAACACTCGGACACATATTTGGACCCACCTGCATGATGGCAGACAATTAATTATGGTGTTTACTTGCCATTTCTCAGGCATTAGGGTTTAAACACTCGGACACTTATTCGGACCCTCTTGCATGATGACAGATATGTAATTATGGGGTTTACTTACCATTTCACTTGCATTAAGATTCGAACACTCGGACAGTTATTCGGACCTTCTTGCATAATGGCAGATATGTAATTATGGTGTTTACTTGCCATTTCTCGTGCATTAGGATTCGAACACTCGGACACTAATTTCTACCCCATTGCATGATGCCAGATATGTAATTATGGTGTTTACTTGCCATTTCTCATGTATTAGGGTTTAAACACTCAGATAATTATTCGGACCATCTTACATAATGACAGATACCGTTTTGCATGATGGCAGATATGTAATTATGGTGTTACTTACCATTTCTCATACATTAAGTTTCAAACACTCGGACACTTATTCGGACCCTCTCGGATGATGACAGATATGTAATTATGGTGTTTGCTTTCCATTTCTCATGCATTAGGGTTTAAACACTCGGACACTTATTCGGACTCTCTTGCATGATGACAGATATGTAATTATGGTGTTTACTTTCCATTTCTCATACATTAGGGTTTAAACACTCGGACATTTATTCAGACCCTCTTGCATGATGGCAGATATGTAATTATGGTGTTTATCTGTCATTTCTCGTGCATTAGGATTCGAATGCTCGGACACTTATTCAGACCCTCTTGCATGATGGCAGATATGTAATTGTGGTGTTTACTTGCCATTTCTCATGCATTAGGGTTTAAACACTCGGATAGTTATTCGGACCCTCTTGCATGATGGCAGATACCCTTTTGTATGATGGCATATATGTGACTATGGTGTTTACTTACCATTTCTCATACATTAAGGTTCGAACACTCGGACACTTATTCGAACCCACTTGCATGATGGTAGATATGTAATTGTGGTGTTTACTTGCCATTTCTCATGCATTAGGGTTTAAACACCCGGTCAATTATTTGGACCCTCTTGCATGATGGCAGATATGTAATTATGGTGTTTACTTGCCATTTCTCATGTATTAGGGTTTAAACACTCAGATAATTATTCGGACCATCTTACATAATGACAGATACCGTTTTGCATGATGGCAGATATGTAATTATGGTGTTACTTACCATTTCTCATACATTAAGTTTCAAACACTCGGACACTTATTCGGACCCTCTCGGATGATGACAGATATGTAATTATGGTGTTTGCTTTCCATTTCTCATGCATTAGGGTTTAAACACTCGGACACTTATTCGGACTCTCTTGCATGATGACAGATATGTAATTATGGTGTTTACTTTCCATTTCTCATACATTAGGGTTTAAACACTCGGACATTTATTCAGACCCTCTTGCATGATGGCAGATATGTAATTATGGTGTTTATCTGTCATTTCTCGTGCATTAGGATTCGAATGCTCGGACACTTATTCAGACCCTCTTGCATGATGGCAGATATGTAATTGTGGTGTTTACTTGCCATTTCTCAGGCATTAGGGTTTAAACACTCGGATAGTTATTCGGACCCTCTTGCATGATGGCAGATACCCTTTTGTATGATGGCAGATATGTGATTATGGTGTTTACTTACCATTTCTCATACATTAAGGTTCGAACACTCGGACACTTATTCGAACCCACTTGCATGATGGTAGATATGTAATTGTGGTGTTTACTTGCCATTTCTCATGCATTAGGGTTTAAACACTCGGTCAATTATTTGGACCCTCTTGCATGATGGCAGATATGTAATTATGGTGTTTACTTGCCATTTCCCATGCATTTGGATTTAAACACTCGAAAACTTAATCGTAGCCTCTTGCATTATGGCAGATATGTAATTATGGTATTTACTTACAATTTCACATGCATTTCGTAGCTTCTTGCATGATGGCAGATATGTAATTATGGTGTTTACTTGCCATTTCTTGTGCATTAATATTCGAACACTAGGACACTTATTCGTACCCTCTTGCATCATGGCAGATACGTAATTATGGTGTTTACTTGCCATTTCTCATGCATTAAGGTTCGGATACTTATTCGGATCCTCTTGCATGATGGCAGATATGTAATTATGGTGTTTACATGCCATTTCTGGTGCATTAGGATTCGAACACTCGGACACTTATTCGAACCCTCTTGCATGATGGCAGATATGCAATTGTGGTGTTTACTTGCCATTTCTCATGCGTTAGGGTTTCAACACTCAGATACTTATACGGACCATCTTGCATGATGGCAGATACCCTTTTGCATGATGGCAGATATATAATTACGGTGTTTACTCACCATTTCTCATACATTAAGGTTCGAACACTCGGACACTTATTCGAACCCACTTGCATGATGGGAGATATGTAATTGTGGTGTTTACTTGCCATTTCTCATGCATTAGGGTTTAAACACTCGGTCAATTATTTGGACCCTCTTGCATGATGGCAGATATGTAATTATGGTGTTTACTTACCATTTCTCATGCATTAGGGTTTAAACACTCAGATACTTATTCAGACCATCTTGCATGATGGCCGATACCCTTTTGCATGATAGCAGATATATAATTGTGGTGTTTACTTACCATTTCTCATATATTGAGGTTCGAACACTCGGACACTGATTCGGACCCTCTTGCATGATAGTTGATATGTAATTACGGTGTTTACTTGCCATTTCTCATGCATTAGTATTCGACCACTCGGACACTTATTCGGACCCCCTTGCATGATGGCAGATATGTAATTATGGTGTTTACTTGCCATTTCTCATGTATTAGGGTTTAAACACTCCGATATTTATTTGGACCCTCTTGCATGATGGCAGATATGTAATTATAGTGTTTACCTACGATTTCTTATACATTAAGGTTCGAACACTCGGACACTTATTCGGACCCTCTTGCATGATGGTGGATATTTAATTTTGGTGTTTACTTGTCATTTCTCATGCATCTGGGTTTAAACACTCGGACAGTTATTCGGACCCTTTTGCATGATGATAGATATGTAATTATGGTATTTATATACCATTTCTCATGCATTAGAGTGTAAACACTTATACACTTATTCGGACCCTTTTGCATGATGGCAGATTTGTAATTATGGTATTTACTTTCCATTTCACTTGCATCAAGATTCGAACACTTGGGCACTTATTCGGACCCTCTTGCATGAGGGCAGATATGTAATTCTGGTGTTCGCTTGCCATTTCTCGTGCATTAGGTTCGAACATTCGGACCCTCTTCCATAATGGCAGATACGTAATTATAGTGTTTACTTGCCATTTCTCGTGCATTAGGATTCGAACGATCGGACACTTATTCATACCCTCTTGCGTGATGGCAGATATGTAATTATGGAGTTTACTTACCATTCTCATGCATTAGGGTTTAAACACTCGGACACTTATTCGGACCCTCTTGCATGATTGTAGATATGTAATTATGGTGTTTATTTACCATTTCACATGTATTAAGATTCGACCACTCGAACACTTATTCGGACCCTCTTGCATGATGGTGGATATGTAATTATGGTGTTTACTTGCCATTTCTCATACATTAGGGTTTAAATACTCGGACACTTATTCGGACCCTCTTGCATGATGACAGATATGTAATTATGGTGCTTGCATGCCATTTCTCATGCATTTGGGTGTGAACATACATACACTTTTTCGGACCCTCTTGCATGATGGCAGATATGTAATTATGGTGTTTACTTACGATTTCACATGCATTAAGATTCGAACACTCGAACACTTATTCTGACCCACTCGCATGATGGCAGATATGTAATTCTGGTGTTCACTTGCCATTTCTCGTGCATTAGGTTCGAACATTCGGACCATTATTCGGACCCTCTTTCATAATGGCAGATATGTAATTATGGTGTTTACTGGCCATTTCTCGTGCTTTAGGATTCGAACGATCGGGCACTTATTCGTACCCTCTTGCGTGATGGCAGATATGTAATTATGGTGTTTAAACGCTTGAATACTTATTCGGACCCGCTTACATGATGGTAGATACCCTTTTGTATGATGACAGATATGTGATTATGGTGTTTACTTACCATTTCTCATACATTAAGATTCGAACACTCGGACACATATTCGGACCCACTTGCATGATGGCAGATATGTAATTACGGTGTTTACTTGCCATTTCTCATGCAATAGGGTTTAAACACTCGGACACTTATTCAGATACTCTTGAATGATGCCAGATATGTAATTATGGTGTTTACTTGCCATTTCTCATGCATTAGGGTTTAAACACTCGGACACTTATTCGGACCCTCTTGCATGATGGCAGATATGTAATTATGGTGTTTACTTACCATTTCATATGCGTTAAGACTCGAACACTCAGACACTCATTTGGATCCTCTTATATGATGGCAGATATGTAATTCTAGTGTTCACTTGCCATTTCTCGTGCATTAGAATTCGAACGCTCGGACAGTTATTCGTACCCTCTTGCATGATGGCAGATATGTAATTATGGTGTTTACTTGCCATTCTTCATGCATTAGGGTTTAAACACTCGGATACTTGTTCGGACCCTCTTACGTAATGGCAGATACCCTTTTGCATGATGGCTGATATGTAATTATGGTGTTTACTTACCATTTCTCATACATTAAGGTTCAAACACTGGGACACTTCTTTGGACCCTCTTGCATTATGGCAGATATGTAATTATGGTGTTGTTGGCTCTTTGGCTTTCGAAGGTTATTTTTGTAATTGTGAGCGTGCCAGCAAGGATCAATCAGTCCTTACAGAATTGTAATTGCCAACCAATTATTCAGATGATTGTGTTATGGTTCTTTCAGCCTCAATGAAGAGGACTTTTACTGGTGGCTTACTGATAGCTTGATTTAGGAGAATTTAAACATAAGAACAGTTAAATAAATTGAAGCATTTCATTAGTATGAAAAACTTACAATGATCTCAGCCTCGTAAAGATTTACAGCGGCAATATACTCGAAGACTACTCCTACAAATGAAGTGCAGTGCAGGAATTTAAAGTATAGAAATGTAAAGAACAGGAATTAAAACTGGGATATGTAAAGTAAGACTGGTTTTCTTTTGATCTTTCTTCGGGGTCCTTCTCTAAAGTCCTTCGTGCTATTTATATTCTTCAAAGATAACCATTGAACTGCACTTCAAACCGTCGAACTGCTCCTCCGTGATCGCTGATCATGCTACCTTGTAAGTAGTTCCACTACGCCTTCATTTGCAGTTAGGCTTCCCTTCTATATTTGAATTTGAATGTGAGTAACCGTTGAAGCCACGTCACCTTGCATCTCTTTGTTGATCCGATGCTACTCAGATCTTACAACAACCAATATTAACTGCCACGTGTATGATCAGGATCGAAGACTTGACTTGTCTCCCCTTAGTACCCTTACTTTGCCACGCGTCGAATTGCCACTGGCTTGCACAAAATATGTAGCCAACATTACCCCCCGCACTAATATGCCCAAGACTTGGTGATATTAGTGGATCAGGGTCTTTTTCCCACGTCTTAGAACGTGCATGGGTTTTGCATCCTCCCAGAAATGCAACTATCACTCACCATCTGTATTAATACTCTCGTTTAATCCTTTAAGCACTTCCACTGTCTTAGCATTCGAACAGACTGATACATCTCATGGCCAAATTAATTTTTTCCTCCAACGATCGAGTACACGAAGAGTCATATGTTGATGCTGTTCCTCATCGAAAGAACGTCCATGCATTTATTAGCCACCTTTACCCACCTTTCTATATTCAGGTTATGGACGCTTTTGCAACTTACCAACCTTTGGATTATGAACACATTGCTCTTAATCCTTCGATTCAGAAAGTTACAGATATAGACATAAGAAGTTTTTCCTCTAACTCACCCTTACAGTTCGAACAAACTGCTCTCAAACCTTTGATTCGAAAAGTCGCAAATATGGACTTGAGAAACTCTTCTTCACAAATCTCTGTATGGGATAAAGCTGCAACTTCTTCCTCTTTTGGGGGTTCTGACTGGATAAACTGGTCAACACCTGAGACCTATGATTTGAAGGAGTGAATCAACCATCATTTTGTTGAGTTCACTGACCCTTTAGAGTTTCCTTCCTATGCTCGAAGTTCAGTGGTCTATCCCTATGTGCCTATTGACCATCGACGTAGTCTGGAGGAGAATCTTCTTGTAGCATGGTATACATCCTCCATGCCTACAAAGATAGTGCACGCTGCTCGCCGCCCAGAAGAAGCACTAGGGTACAACCCATCATTCTTAGCTCAGAGGGCGAAGATTTGGTCTTCTGACTGGCTTGATTACATTAATGCCTTTGTTCCTTCTGCTCCTGTGTCATCTCCGAAAATAGAAGCGTCCGCACCTTCTACTTCGTCTCCCGAAATGGAAGTATTCATACCTTCTCCCCCACTAACTCTTTGCTGGACAGAGAGACTGAGGCTTGCCCTATCCATGGAAAACGTCTGTAGACACCCCATTTTTGACTGTCCTCGAGACTTGGACGTCACCGCTTGGAACACTTGGTGATTATTCATGTATGTGTTCGTTTAGAGTTCCCGGAGGTTTCGGCTCGCGCGCCCTACCTCAGGATCTCCGAACTTGACCATTTAGTGTCTGGTTTTGCACCAAACACTTGTGTTTTGCCTTGGAAGGGCAGGGTAGGGCTTGTAGACCATCCCCACCCATCACCGGCAGTGGCTAGAGGCCACCGGCTGGTTTTTGCTGCCACCGGCAATGTATATTGCCAGCCGGCACTATTTGTTGCCGGTCAGCACTTTTTAGTGCCGGCCGGCACTCCTTTTGGCCAAGATGGCATTTTTGGCCAGTCGATTACTGTGCATCTGCTTTTGCAGATATTTTAAGACAGCTGTCTTGCTTTTGCTCCCCTCCATACACGTGTATGGAGGGATCTCCCTCTTATGAAGCTTGTCTTGTAAGCTTTACAAGACAAGAAGTGCCATATAGAGAGAGAGAGGACTCTTGGCTAAGGGGGTTAGACATTTTGAGATATTTGGAGAGCTTAGACAGCCATTGTTAGGGTTTGAGATCTAGGGTTAGGGTTTGTTACACCTTATCTCTCTCTTTTTCCCTCTTGTGTGTGTTTTAGTGTGTTTAGTCCATACTATTGCACACAAACATATAGTGTTTCACCTTCCTTTGGCTCTTGAGGTTCTAAGGGACTGGTTTTGAAGTTTTGGTGTTGGATTCAAGCTAAGGAAGGCCATTGGAGCACCATTTGTGAAGGGGTCATCAAGGGTAAGAAACTTACACCTTTATTCCCCATTTTTGCACCTTGTTTCTACCTATCTTAGAGCTATTTTCGTGCTTATTGTATAATAAGAAAAAGTTCTATTTTTAGGCCCTCTTTATTGTTTATTAAGAGTGTTTTGTTGTTTGAGGGTGGTTGACCCCCCTTAGGCCTTGAAAGGCCTCATTTTGTGCCCTTTTGTGCTAGCTCCGGGATTTTGGTGTTGGGGTCTCTTCACCACAAAAATCTTGAGGGATTTCAGTGGTGAAGATGATGCCTTGAAGTCCCAAGAAGGAGAGGGCCACCCCCTCTCCTTGTTGTCCTTGAAAAGGGCATGTTTTGGCCTCTTGAGAGAGCATTATGCTTGAGTGTGTGTTGAGCATGTTTAGGTTGTTTTTCATGCTTATATATCCATAATATAACATGATTTTAAATTGGTTTTGGTACTCCATGCATGCTTAGCATAGTTGCCTTGTTATGCCTTAACATGTCTTAGGTTGTTAGCCTTTGTTGGAGCATGTTTTAGGCTTAGTCTTGTGAAGATTTTGTGCATGTTTTGCCATGTTCTAGGTCTGTCCTAAGTTGTTTGGGTCGAATTTGGCATGCATCATATAGCTCCTTTGTATTTAGGCTTGTTGGCCTTGAGCATATGAATGTATAGCATGGCATCTTTGCATTGTTTTGGTGATTTGGGGCCACCCTATAAGCTATTTCAGTCCCATTTTCATGCTTGCTTGATTGCCGTGCATGCCCCTTTGATGCTTTGGAAGCATGTGTAGCAATGCTCCATGTTTTGGTGTTTATGCATGCCTTTGTTTTTGAATCATTTAGATGCCATCTAAGTGGTCCTTAAGCCTTGTATTAATGCCCCAAAACTCTGTTTTTGGCCAACAAGTTCATGCCATGTTTGGTCTTGCTAAGTGTAGTTCAATACCCATTGGTTTGCTTTGAACACTTGGACTATTTGTTGCATGTTTGGCTTGATTTTGTTGCTTGGTTTGGCACCATCCTAACATGCATTTTTAGAGCTCATGTTGCATGCTAATTAGTCCATGTTCCCCCTTTCAAATGTGTTTGAGGGTTGTTCAATTTGTGCTTAAGTGTTGGCCTTCAATTAGGTGCATGTGTGCATGTATTTGGTCCCTCGTATTGTAGCATTATGGCTACTGTTTTAGGTCTATTTAGAGCTGCCTAATTCATGTTTAAGTCCATCTTCCCATCTATTTGCATTGCCATATGTATGCTTGTATGCTTGCATAAGCTTGTCCCCATGCCATGTTGCGTCCTTAGCTTGTATGCTTAGGTTGCATTGCATTTTGCATGCATTCCTTGCCCCTTGATTTGGTGATAGGGATTAGGACTTTGGTTTGATTTGGTTTGCATGCATTTGAATTCAAAGTTGCATACTTGGTTCTTCGGGCCATCATGCATGGAAATGCGTGATTGGTGGTCCGAGAATCGAGGCACATGCCCCTTTGAGTCATTATCATGATAAGGGACATGGTTGGTGCATATATGCCTTGAATTGTGCTGCCATGCTTTGCCTTGCCCTCTGTTGCTGTCATTTGTAGATTCTGCTGGAACACTCTGCCGACCGGCAGAAATTACTCTGCCGATAGCTTCATTTTGTGCCGATGGCCACACACCACTGCCGGTGGTAATTCCACTCAGCCGGTGGCACTCTCCAGTGTCCAGGGATGCAGTCCTGAGGTTTTGACAGCCTCCAGAGGAGTGAAGGAAGGAAAACAGAAGCAGCCTATGCATGGCGGTGCGTTTCCCGAGGCAGTTTATCTGTTTTTCTTAGCTTAATTTAATTTGTTAATTAAATTAATTAATTTGTAATTATTAATTAGCCTGCGTAGTTAATTAATTTGTAATATTTATTTGGTCCCTCCGAGTGAGGGCAAATCTGTAATAAGTGTGTGTGGGTGGTGTGTATGTCTTCCAACCCCACTTCTTTCTTCCCTTTTATTTACCTGCTTATGATGGTAGATTAGGGCACATTTATTTTAGCATACCTCACGCTATGCATGCGTGCATTCATGCATTTGGTGACATGCATCAGGCTCGGCACATCATGCTAACGGCATTTGTACTTTAATTTCAAAATTGAATATGTGATAGTTGATCGCATTTCATATGCCATGTTTAGGGTTAGCCGAGCCTACCTAGATTGCATTTTTGCATGTGATGCATTAGCCATTTTTAACATGAACTAGGACATGCATGTTTGCTAACTAGTTTACTGTTTTGGCACGGAGTACAATGTAAGTATTTTCGCTTTAGCATCTCGCATGCGTGTGAATGTTAACATGACAGTATGCTTGCCATGCGGCTAAATGCTTATGTGAGATTAAATTGTTTGAATGCCTGTGGGTGAAGGTTGGATTGTTTGAGTTGGAAAAACTCATTGAAATCCGTGTTTTAGCCTACTTGCGAGTAGCAAATTTCAAAGCATTTTCAAAACAAACGGATATGCAATGTTTCTTTCCAAATTAGGCAATCTAGTCTATACTTGTTTGCTGCGCGCATAACATAGTAATTCTAGGCTAATAAATGGAAAAAGAACACATAACATCTTGAGGGATTTCAGTGGTGAAGATGATGCCTTGAAGTCCCAAGAAGGAGAGGGCCACCCCCTCTCCTTGTTGTCCTTGAAAAGGGCATGTTTTGGCCTCCTGAGAGAGCATTATGTTTGAGGGTTTCTCAAAACGATTTGCCAGATTTGGACTCTTTGGTTCAGATTAAGAACCGCGACAACAAAATCGCGAGTCCGAACTGTAGTAGCAGTGAGGTCCCCCTTCGCGGAACGCGTCTACAACGTCATCCCACCTTATAAACCTCTACCTTCCAGTACTCCAGCTGAGCGGAAACAAGCTCAACTTCTACTTGCAGCTTTCTCTCACTTGCCATTTAATGTTCTTGAGGACGAAGCCCCTCTCAAGAACCTTCGATGGGCTTGTGATATTCTGACTGGGGGCCATGTCCTTAATCCCCTTGCTCAGGCAGAACTTCATATGTTTTTGGACCAACTTCCATTGCTCCCTCACTGGCATCGAAATTCTGTGGCTACTACACAATCTTTAGACCTACTTTCGTCTCTTCGAATTCATGCTCAATATGAAGCAGAGAACTGTAGACACCCCATTTTTGACCGTCCTCAAGACTTGGACGTCACTGTTTGAACACCCGGTGATCATCCATGTTTGTGTTCGTTTGGAGTTCCCGGAGGTCTCGGCTCGCATGCCCGGCCTCAGAATCTCCGAACTCAACCGTTTAGTGTCTGGTTTTGCACCAAACACTTGCATCTTGCCTTTGAGAGGCAGGGAATGCCATGTAAGGCATCCCCACACACCACCGGCAGTGGCTGGAGGCCACCGGCTGGTCTTTTTCTGCCATCGGCACTTTTGTTTGCCGGTCGGCACATTTTAATGTCGGTCGGCATAGTTTGTTGCCGGTCGGCACTGTTTTTTGCCGAAATAGCTTTTTTGGGGAGCCGACCACTGTTCATCCACTTTATGGAGATATTTTGTGCCAGCTGTGATAGCTGGCACCAACTCTTCTCCCCTCCATACACGTGTATGGAGGGATCTCCCTCTAGCCAAGCTTGTTGTATAAGCTTTGCAAGAGGGAGTCCTATAAGAGTGTAATGCATTATACCTATCAAGTTTCTTCCTCAGTCATGCACGATATTGTATGCACAGTTCATTCGAAGAAGCTCCGTTTTAAGGTCATTCACTTTTGTGTATCAATCACACACACTCACTTTAGTGTATCAATCACACTTCATTCGCTTAGTGTATCAATCACGCTTCAGTTACGCTCTCATTCATATAGTGTATCAATCACACTTCATTTGCCTTAGTGTATCAATCACACTTCACTCGCTGATTGAGGGACTTGGAGGAGTTGTTTCTTGAGTTTTGGACTGGTTTTGATCCAAAGAAGGAGGTTAGACCATTTATTTTTCAAGGGTTCTTCAAGGGTGAGCATCTCTTTTTTTATTCCCCAAACTTGCAATAGTTTTTTACCTATCTTGCTTGCTGTTTTAGCTCTTGTGTATAACATGAAAAAGGCTTAAATTTTCCTGCTCTAGCACTTTCATTAAGGTCATTTTGTGGTTTGAGTGCAAACTCACCCGCATAGGCTTTGTTTGGTCTATTTTAGTGCCTCTTTGATAAGGTTTTGTTCACTTCAGCATTTTGATCTTTTCATCACTAAAAATCAGTGCATTTTAGTGTCAAAAAAGGATGGTTTGAAGTCTTGCATAGGGGAGGGACACCCCTCTCCCTTCATGGTTTGTTTCCTTGCTTTTGGGGGCTCAAAAGGATAGCATATGTGCTTGATGTTTCTTGGCTTCATTTCAGTATTTTTTTAGGCATCTTAGGTCATATATAACCTCTGTTTTTGGTCGGATTTGGGCCTCCTTGTATGCTTGTAATACTTGCTTTGTATTGCTCCATCTTGCTTAGAAATACATCTCATGATTAGGCCATGATTCTTGTGAGAGTTGGTTTAGTTCCATGAAGTTCTTAGTGATGTTTTTCCATGCTTAAGGTTTATTGGTTATCCATTTAGTCATGCTTGACATGTGTGTTAGGGTTGCTTTGTATTTTAGCTTAAAAGCTTTGAGCATGTTGACCTCTAACATGTATGTTTGTGATTATCCTCATGATTTAACATCATCTAAGGACCACATTTTAGTCCAAGAATCATGCTTGTATGTGTGCATGCATGGCCTCTTTCATGCCTTGAGGGTGTGTCCTCTTATGCCTAAGAATGAGCCTTAGTGCATTTGTTTCATGGGAGATACTTTAGCTGCCATATTAGGAGTTCTTGGGGTCCTATTTTGCATGCAAAAACTCTATTTTTTTACTTGTTTTGATCATGCCATGAGAGGTCATATTGGTGGGGGTAAGTTGTCTCCTTTTGTGCCTTAACTTTGGGACCATAAGTTTGCTTGTTAACATGAGTTGATTGTCTATTATTTTGAGCACTTTTGGCCACTGTTTTGAGAAGGGTGAGGGCCTGCCCCTTTGCCATTTTAAGCCCTCTTGCATGCTTGCTCCATGTTTGTTGCATAGTTGTCCCATTAAGCCTTGTAGCATATCAATCCCACGGTCAAATTGGTCCATGTTTGCACCATTTTTGTACCTTGTATGTTTAGCATTGTACATTTGTCATGTTGGTTGCATAATGCTTGTTGTGCTTTACATCTTGGTGGCATGATACATTTGAGCCTTGTTGAGCATTACATGCATTGCATTTACTTGGTTTGGGGTGTCAAACTAAGTGTGGGAATCAAGGACCATTCATACTTCAAGTGATGCAATGTGCCTCGATTCCCGGTCATCGGGACCTTTGACTCCAACTTGATAAGGCCTCGGTTTTCATGTTGTTTGTTGCATACATCCTTACATTAAGTGGCAAATTTGATCCCTTGAGTCACCATGCACCATTGATGGCTCAAAGATCGAAGGTCATGATTTCTTTGAGTTCAAAATATGATAAGAAGTATGACCATGCTTACATATGTCCAAGAACTCCATGCCATGCACTGTCTATTCTCTGTTTGCTGTCAAATTGTCTTCTGCAGGAAGTTTCTGCTGACTGGCAGAATTTAGTGCCGACCGGCACTATCTGGAGTGCCGATGAATCCAATAAAGTGCCGATGGAAATTGAGAAGTGCCGGTGGTAATTCTGTCTGGCTGGTGGTGCTCTGCTGGATGCAGGAAACTTGCTCCAGTGCTTTGGCAATTTTCAAAAAGACGAGGCAGTACAAACAGAGGAGGCAGGGGTACGGTACGGGTTTTTCGGGCGAGCCAAGTTCCGAGCATGCATCATCTGCGCACCCCGAGGCAGAGGCTGTGGCCACCCTCTTCATTCTTTTGCTTCATTTCTTTTCATTAATTAGGAAATTTTGTAATAATTTTATTTGTTCATTATTTTGGGACTGTAATATTAATTCGAACCCTCTGAGTGAGGGTAAACATGTAATAAGTGTGGGTGAGTGTGTGTATGTCTTCCAACCCCACTTTCTTTCTTCCCCCATTACACACACCATTACACCTTAGTCCGAGATTGAGGGACTTGGGGGAGTTGTTTCTTGAGTTTTGGACTGGTTTTGATCCAAAGAAGGAGGTTAGACCATTTGTTCTTCAAGGGTTCTTCAAGGGTGAGCATCTTCCCTTTTATTCCCCAAACTTGCATTGGTTTTCTACCTATTTTGTTTACAAACAACAATATAACATGCACGATGTGATGTGACATGGCATACACAATCCTCAATGGGGCAACCTAGCATACGCAATGCTATAGACCGAAATGGCATACACAATGCATGATGGACTTACACCAACATAAGTGGACCTTAGCCGCACTCACATCAGTGGCTGTTGTGCGCCACACATTTGCATTGTTATGCACGTATTACAAGCGTCGCAACACGCACCCCTTTGCATTGTCGTGCACATTTCTCATGCATCATCATTGCATTTCCATTCCATGCATTGTCATGCATTCCGGAATACGTGCGTTGTTGCGCATTTAAGCCCGTTTACATTCCGTGTGGCGTGCGTGTCACACTGGTCATCGCACTGTTTTGTGCGCGCATAACATAGTAATTCTAGGCTAATAATTGGTTTAAGAACACATAGCGTTTTCAAAATCGGATATCATGGTTAGTAGAGGCCGGTCTTCGGACTGGGCGAAAGGGGGTGCTCATAGCTGACCTTCCCCGATCGTACCCAAGCTCCCGAGCCGAGACAACTCCGGTGATGACGGACATGTGGCCTTCGGCACCGAGTCAGGGTTTCCTAAATTCCCCCATTTTAAAATATTTAGGTGGCGACTCTGTATCTGGCAAAGCAGTCCATGTTTGGCACTACTTTTTCAAAAATCTGTTTCTCAAAACGATTTGCCAGATTTGGACTCTTTGGTTCAGATTAAGAACCGTGACACAAATCGAGTCCGAACTGTGGTAACCCCGAATGAACAGAACGGGACTAACCCTCCCGGGGTGTTCGGGGGACGTCCACAAGAACTTCATTGAAGAATTCGGTGATTTCAAGAATAAAGATTCTGCGTATTGGGATGACTTAGACATTGACGAATTGGAACAAGGATTAAGAGAGGTGGCTTTCGAAATGAAGGCTGAAAAGCTCTACTACGAAGTGAGAGCACATCAACTTATGCCGCCAATGCTAGAAGACTTGGAAGATAGAATAAGAAAAGAATGTGAATCTTCACTAGAGATTGGAATTGGATCAACTTCTTGCCCCTCTTGATTCTCGTCTCCAGCTTGGAATTCTTGTGGTAGTATGTGTACCATGTTTACTGATACTAGGGAAAACGAGCCAAACTGGATGGCTGGCTGTACCTGTTTCCCTTCTTGGCCACTTTGGTCAATTACCTCAGAAACATCCTGCATGCTGCATTATGGTATTTCATTGTTAACAGGTTCCTTCGAATGATTTTCCTCAGCTGGTTTTCTAACCAAAAATGTTTGCTTGGCCATGAAAGCTTCGAACATTTCTTCTTCCACCATTTCTTTCTTTTGGCTCACGCCAATTTCTTCTTCTGTCTCGCTACCACTCTCCATCAAAGCTTTCTCCAACCCTGCTAGGCTATCCTTCTCTCTGACTTTTAGTTCAGAATGAACCTTGGCCAACTGTTCTCTACTGCAACCCACCTCGTTTTGTAGAACTGGCTTTGGAGTACGGTCTGACTTTCGATTCTTCTTTTCTCTAGTCTGGATCAATGAAGAACTCTCTCCACTTTCTTTCAAGTCTTGCTGGTATTGGGTGTACCTACACTGAATTTTCCTCCTTTGTGATCTGGAAATAATGGGGACCATATCTGGTTCCTTCGTTCTTGGGTGTTTCAGCAATACCCAGTTGTTGGGGGCTACCAAAGGAGGCTTAACCATCCTACCTTGATCTCCAACATTCCTTTGGGTAGGCATTTCCCTAGGTTTGTTTTGCATCACAAACCAATCTGGGACCCCAGGTACCCACGAACTTACTGACCCAGACGTTGAACTACCCTTTTCTTCCTTCGAGGTCACCTTCGAGGCTGGCTGTGAAGACAATTGTTTGGCCCTGTCTCCAAGCTTTGAGCCTGATTCAGGTTTCGATGATGGGGATCATTTTCTGTTCGTCGTGAACCTAGTCCAGGGGCCAATTTTTGGCTTTGATCCTAAAATCTGAACTCTTCTCCAATCTTCTTTCAGAATGACTACTCTCCATTCTGTAATAGTTAGGTGACCTGGTCTCATATAAGGGCCTCTTGCCTTTAGCATGCATTCTATCAACTGCAGGCTTAACTACTAATGGCTGCCGCCTAACATTAGCCGGATACGGCCTTTTATTATAAGCATTGGTTGGTTTGGAACGCCTCTGCACATCCCTATAATATTACTTCCTGTCAACTGGAAGGCCTTTCAACCACTTATAACTCAGTCTGCACCTGAGACACATCCTTTGCATTACGCTTAACCATCCTACCTTGATCTCCAACATTCCTTTGGGTAGGCATTTCCCTAGGTTTGTTTTGCATCACAAACCAATCTGGGACCCTAGGTACCCACGAACTTACTGACCCAGACGTTGAACTGCCCTTTTCTTCCTTCGAGGTCACCTTCGAGGCTGGCTGTGAAGACAATTGTTTGGCCCTGTCTCCAAGCTTTGAGCCAGATTCAGGTTTTCGATGATGGTGATCATTTTCTGTTCGTCGTGAAGCTGGTCCAGGGGGCCAATTTCTGGCTTTGATCCTAAAATCTGAACTCTTCTCCAATCTTCTTTCAGAATGACTACTCTCCATTCTGTAATAGTTAGGTGACCTGGTCTCATATAAGGGCCTCTTGCCTTTAGCATGCATTCTATCAACTGCAGGCTCAACTACTAATGGCTGCCGCCTGACATTAGCCGGATACGGCCTTTTATTATAAGCATTGGTTGGTTTGGAACGCCTCTGCACATCCCTATAAGAAGTTGATCCAATTCCAATCTCTAGTGAAGATTCACATTCTTTCCTTATTCTATCTTCCAAGTCTTCTAGCATTGGCTGCATAAGTTGATGTGCTCTCACTTCGTAGTAGAGCTCTTCAACCTTCATTTCGAAAGCCACCTCTCTTAATCCTTGTTCCAATTCGTCAATGTCTAAGTCATTCCAATACGCAGAATCTTTATTCTTGAAATCACCGAATTCTTCAATGAAGTTCTTTGCTTCGTACTGAACATGAATTCGAAGAGACGAAAGTTGGTCTGAAGATTGTGTAGTAGCCACAGAAATTCGATGCCAGTGAAGGAGCAATGAAAGTTGGTCCAGAAACATATGAAGTTCTGCCTGAGCAAGGGGATTAAGGACATGGCCCCTAGTCAGAATATCACAAGCCCATCGAAGGTTCTTGAGAGGGGCTTCGTCCTCAAGAACATTAAAAGGCAAGTGAGAGAAAGCTGCAAGCAGAAGTTGAGCTTGTTTCCGCTCAGCTGGAGTAGGGGAAGGTAGAGGTTTATAAGGTGGGAAGACGTTTTCCATGGATAGGGCAAGCCTCAGCCTCTCTGTCCAGCAAAGAGTTAGTGGGGGAGAAGGTATGAATACTTCTATTTCGGGAGACGAAGAAGAAGGTGCGGACGCTTCTATTTTCGGAGATGACACAGGAGCAGAAGGAACAAAGGCATTAATATAATCAAGCCAGTCAGAAGAACAAATCTTCGCCCTCTGAGCTAAGAATGATGGGTTGTACCCTTGTGCTTCTTCTGGGCGGCGGGCAGCGTGCACTATCTTTGTAGGCATGGAGGATGTATACCATGCTAGAAGAAGATTCTCCTCCAGACTACATCGATGGTCAATAGGCACATAGGGATAGACCACTGAACTTCGAGCATAGGAAGGAAACTCTAAAGGGTCAGTGAACTCAACAAAATGATGGTTGATTCGCTCCTTCAAATCATAGGTCTCAGGTGTTGACCAGTTTATCCAGTCAGAACCCCCAGAAGAGAAAGAAGTTGCAGCTTTATCCCATACAGAGATTTGTGAAGAAGAGTTTCTCAAGTCCATATTTGTGACTTTTCGAATCAAAGATTTGAGAGCAGTTTGTTCGAACTGTAAGGGTGAGTTAGAGGAAGAACTTCTTATGTCTATATCTGTAACTTTCTGAATCGAAGGATTAAGAGCAATGTGTTCATAATCCAAAGGTTGGTAAGTTGCAAAAGCGTCCATAACCTGAATATAGAAAGGTGGGTAAAGGTGGCTAATAAATGCATGGACGTTCTTTCGATGAGGAACATCATCAACATATGACTCTTCGTGTACTCGATCGTTGGAGGAAAAAATTAATTTGGCCATGAGATGTATCAGTCTGTTCGAATGCTAAGACAGTGGAAGTGCTTAAAGGATTAAACGAGAGTATTAATACAGATGGTGAGTGACAGTTGCATTTCTGGGAAGATGCAAAGCCCATGCACATTCTAAGACGTGGGAAAAAGACCCTGATCCACTAATATCACCAAGTCTTGGGCATATTAGTGCGGGGGTTAATGTTGGCTACATATTTTGTGCAAGCCAGTGGCAATTCGACGCTTGGCAAAGTAAGGGTACTATGGAGAGACAAGTCAAGTCTTCGATCCTGATCATACACGTGGCAGTTAATATTGGTTGTTTTAAGATCTGAGTAGCATCGGATCAACAAAGAGATGCAAGGTGACGTAGCTTCAACGGTTACTCACATTCAAATTCAAATATAGGAGGGAAGCCTAATTGCAAGTGAAGGCGTAGTGGAACTACTTACAAGGTAGCGTGATCAGCGATCACGGAGGAGCAGTTCGACGGTTTGAAGTGCAGTTCGATGGTTATCTTTGAAGAATATAAATAGCAGGAAGGACTTCAGAGAAGGTCCCTCGAAAAAAGATCAAAAGAAAACCAGTCTTACTTTAGATATCCCAGTTTTAATTCCTGTTCTTTACATTTCTGTACTTTAAATTCCTGCACTGCACTTCATTTGTAGGAGTAGTCTTCGAGTATATTGCCGCTGTAAATCTTTACGAGGCTGAGATCATTGTAAGTTTTTCATACTAATGAAATGCTTCAATTTATTGAACTGTTCTTATGCTTAAATTCTCCTAAATCAAGCTACCAGTAAGCCACCAGTAAAAGTCCTCTTCATTGAGGCTGAAAGAACCATAACACAATTATCTGAATAATTGGTTGGCAATTACAATTCTGTAAGGACTGATTGATCGTTGCTGGCACGCTCACAATTACAAAAATAACCTTCGAAAGCCACAGAGCCAACATATATGGTCTGAATAGCCCTTACATCCTACATCTGATCAACCTCAAGTGAAACTGAGAGAGGTCTCATTGGAAAGATGAACTCAGAAGTTGCTGCTGCAAGAGGGAGGAATGTAAAGCAATGTTAACTTCAATACCAAAGGCTGACAGAGGAAAAATCGCAGAAGTATAAAGCATTACCTGCTCCAGAAGTGTCGGCGATGATGGGAGAGCTACGAAGGGTGTAATGTTTGGCAGTTTGTTGCCTTCTTGCAGTTTCCCTTTGTAGTATGTCAGCAGCGGCAGCTTCATCTCTCAGAAATTGTTGCTACCGTCTCTTCTCAACTCTCTCGAAGACAATCATGGCTTTAGAATGTTCTGGTTCTACTGCCTTGACGGCTGCTTCCATCAAAGCTTCATATTCAGCTTGATTATTAGAACAAGCAGTTTCATCCACTCTGAAACCATGTGTGGTTTCTATTCCTTGCAGTGACTTGATCACTATACCAATTCCAGTTAGGCCATTGGCTTTCGATCCATCGAACCACATTTGCCATGGTTCGACACTAGCCATACTAAGTTCCGTTATCTCTTGACTCTCTGTTTGAGATGGATGGTCTGCCAATAAATACTGCGCATTGGACATAGAAACGAAAGTCCAAGAAATACAGGAAGAAGAAACCTTGTGGACAGACTTTGTCTATGAGGAGGAGAATAAAGAGAAGGAATCAAAGAGCCTGGAAACAAAACACAGCAAGAAGACTACTTCGAAGTCGGAAGGGATCAAAGAAGGAGCTCTAGTAAGTACTCAAATACAAGACCCCGTAGAAGAAATAAATTTAGGGGAAGATTCTGTACAACAACCTATTTATATAAGTGCTTGGTTGAATTCTCTTGATAAGGACCAATTGTTGGTTATTCTGAGAAGATATAAAGATTGTTTTGCATGGTCATACAATGAACTACCAGGATTGGATAGGTCATTAGTGGAACATAGGCTTCCCATGAAGCCTAACTTCAAGCCATACAAACAAAAACCAAGAAGAATGGGTTCAGACGTGATCCAGAAAGTTAAGGAAGAAATTCTTAGACTGCTCAAAGCAGGCTTTATCAGGACAGCCAGGTATGTTGAGTGGCTATCTAATATTGTACCTGTAGTTAAGAAGAATGGCAAAATGAGGGTATGCATCGATTTTAGAAACCTAAATCTGGCGACTCCAAAAGATGAATATCCTATGCCTATAGTAGATTTGCTGGTGGATAGCTCAACAGGACATCAGATTTTATCAATGATGGATGGGCACTCTGGTTATAACCAAATCTGCATTGCGGAGGAGGATGTTCACAAGACAGCATTTAGATGCCCTGGGAATATTGGGACCTTCGAATGGGTTAAAATGCCATTTGGCCTAAAGAATGCTAGGGCCACATATCAGAGGGCTATGAACACTATCTTTCATGACCTTATTGGTGGGTATTTAGAATGTTATATTGACGACATTGTGGTTAAATCCCAATCCATGGAGGAACATTTGTTGCACCTAGAGGCAGCCTTTGAAAGAATGAGAAAGTTCAAATTGAAGCTTAATCCTCTTAAGTGTGCTTTTGGCGTATCATCTGGAAACTTCTTGGGTTATGTAGTACACAAGAAAGGGATACAGATCGACCAGAATAAAGCCAAAGCAATCATTGAAGCCAGACCTCCATCAAGTAAGAAAGAATTAAAAAAGTTCCTTGGACAGGTTAATTTTCTTCGAAGATTCATTTCTAACACTATAGGGAAAACTAAAGTTTTTTCTTCCTTATTAAGGCTGAAAGATGAAGGAGATTTGCCAAGTCTGGATGGAGCCAGGTGGAAGGTTAATGTACCATACAAATGCTTCCCCAGTTAGAGAATTTGGGAATGGTCTCAACTTCATATAGTCATGATTGGTAAATTCACCACATTGAGCACAAACCTAGCAATATGCTCTACTGTTGATTGGTTTCCGTTCTCATGAAAAAGGACGAAATCTGGTATCCTGAAACCTCTTGGATATTCATGTACCCTGTCGACCCATTCTGGGTATGGTTTTTTGTACACAGCATCTGATCAACCTCAAGTGAAACTGAGAGAGGTCTCATTGGAAAGATGAACTCAGAAGTTGCTGCTGCAAGAGGGAGGAATGTAAAGCAATGTTAACTTCAATACCAAAGGCTGACAGAGGAAAAATCGCAGAAGTATAAAGAATTACCTGCTCCAGAAGTGTCGGCGATGATGGGAGAGCTACGAAGGGTGTAATGTCTGGCAGTTTGTTGCCTTCTTTCAGTTTCCCTTTGTAGTATGTCAGCAGCGGCAGCTTCATCTCTCAGAAATTGTTGCTGCTGTCTCTTCTCAGCTCTCTCGAAGACAATCATGGCTTTAGAATGTTCTGGTTCTACTGCCTTGACGGTTGCTTCATGAATGGTATCTTCAATAAAGATAGGAGCGGAAGAAGACATCTTTTTTGTCTTTTCCATTGCTTTGGCAATTGTCTCGGAATCAGAGTCTTCGACCATATCAGAAGGAGAGACAGTCACCTTCCTTTTCCGTTTTCTCTGTATTGGCAGGGTTTGCAAATGGACGAAATCTGGTATGCTGAAACCTCTTGGATATTCATGTACCCGGTCGACCCATTCTGGGTATGGTTTTCTGTACACGGGAGTTTGGACCCCCCGAGCAATTGGTCCACACAACTCCCTAACTATATCGGCAATTTGGTCCCTAGGGACCATATTTTGTGCCTACTGAACCACTACTGGGGGAACAGACATAGGGTTTGGTGGACAAACTTGTGCTTGTGGTCCTCTTGGTCCATAGGGTGGTACATTTGGGACTGGCTGTCCCTGTGGTACCGATTGCTGTTGGGGGTGTAGGTAACCTCTTTGAGCCTGTCCTGCGAAGGGACCCACGAAAGGTGCTGCAACAGGTATTGTATCCCTTCCATTTGTAGGTAACCTCTTTTCCATTGCTTTGTCAATTGTCTCGGAATCAGAGTCTTCGACCATATCAGAAGGAGAGACAGTCACCTTTCTTTTCCGTTTTCTCTGTATTGGCAGGGTTTGCTCCTTCTCAATTTCCTTCTCAAATTCTTCAAGCTGAGATCTGGATTTCGAAGAAATGAGTTCATCATCCAGCTCTCTGGCAGTTGTCTCATCCATAACCAAGTCAGATGAAAAGATGATCGCTTTCTTCTTTCTTTTCAAGGGTAACTCTTCCTCTTGATCTGCTTCTTCTTTTTCTTCCTGAATATCAGATGTTTCCTTCTCAAGCTCAAAGAGCCTCCTTCGAAAGCCTTATGTGCAGCTAGACTACGTGCTCGGGCCCATATTCAAAAGATGAATATCCGATCATACCATTCTTGCCACTCTAGTCTCACCGTGGGCCAGCATCGGTGGGGGCGATTTATCCTCCAGTTCCTCCAGTTAAGACCACCTTCGTAAAGAAGACATTGGTCTTCTAGACGGGGATACAGGGCTGGGAGCTCAGTAAGGATCTCTTTGAATATGGGCCCGAGCACGTAGTCCAGCTGCACATGGCGACGAGGGACAAAGATGCGTCCATCAATAGCGCTTTTCTCCCCAGCTTTGTACTTTTCACATTCTGCATCAATGATCCTCTTCAGGGCCACAGATGGGCTCGTACACTCTACGACTGATACTAAAGGAGAAGCCATTGACAGTATGCTTTAGAGAGGAGCCGTAGATCGGTAGAAAGAGGGGTTTGTGTGTTAAAAGAGCAAATGGTTTCAGAACACGAAACAAAAGGGTTTTTTAAGAAAAAAACCTCATGTCCGAAAATATATTGCGTGAGCAGTTAGGAGTGCGAATACAAAAGTTTCCTTCAATATTGATACTTTTGGAGGGAAAAACAAAGCCCAGATGTTGAGGCTAGCTTCGAAGTGAGATATTTAGCTTCGAAGCCAAGTCTTAGCACCAATTTAAAGAAAAAAACGGCTTTGACACAGAGAAGCCGGCTTCGAAGCAGGTTTCCATACCCAAAGTATAAGAATACTCAAGTGTTTATTTCACTTCAAAGGGTTTAAAGACCTGTTTTTAGGTTTTTTAACAAAGGTAATGTCCTTCGAGGCAAAACTGGAGATTGTTTAAGATGGGGTTTGGTGTTTGAAACGACAAAAGCAATAATGACAATGACTAGATGTTGACTATGGTCAAAACAGACTTTAGGTATAAGATTGCTAGATTCGAAGGACTGTTTCTAATTGAAAATCAGCCAAGACTGTCAACCTTAATGAAATGCTTCAATTTATTTCACTGTTCTTATGCTTAAATTCTCCTAAATCAAGCTACCAGTAAGCCACCAGTAAAAGTCCTCTTCATTGAGGCTGAAAGAACCATAACACAATCATCTGAATAATTGGTTGGCAATTACAATTCTGTAAGGACTGATTGATCCTGGCTGGCACGCTCACAATTACAAAAATAACCTTCGAAAGCCAAAGAGCCAACATATATTTTTGGCACGCCCAGTGGGACCATTTAAAATGGCTAGACGTAGGAGACAAGGAGAAAATGAACGTTTGGAAGAAGGCGTGGAAGGAGAGGTGGAGATACCTAATCCAGAGGATAATGTGATAACATATCCTGTGGAGACTCCTATCTTATCGGAACCCATGGTCGAACAGACCAGTACTTCAGAGCAAATACCATTTATTCGTAATAATGGACGGGACCAAGGAATTGGACCATCCAGTGTCCCATCTACTATGCCAGTAAATCCGTGGGGTGGCTTAGTAGATGCCATGGGACAACAATTAATAAACACAATGGAAAGATGGGCAACATCCTTTTTGGAACGAATGAATAACCACCAACCAACAAATATAAGACACATGGAGGAAGTAAATGTCCCTCAGCAAAGATTGGCTAAAGATAAACAACCTATGCAAGTTAATGGACATTCTAATGGTCAAACCAGTAATCAGATTCATGAAAGATTACCACCTCAGTCCTGGTACGAACCCATTTCGAGGCCTGTAGCAGGCCAGAATGCCTCAATACTCAACAGTGAAGCCATGCAAATTGGTGGATTTGGCCCAGTACAAGAAAATTGCATAAGAATGGTTCCAAACCCCACATTCGAAGCCATACCTGGCACTAGGGGGTACAATAATCCCTTATTCGAATTTATACACGGGGGGTTGGAAGGTTTTCCTACAAATGGAAGGGATACAATACCTGTTCCAGCACCTTTCGTGGATCCCTTCGCAGGACAGGCTCAAAGAGGTTACCTACACCCCCAATAGCAACCGGTACCACAGGGACAGCCAGTCCCAAATGTACCACCCTATGGACCAAGAGGACCACAAGCACAAGTTTTTCCACCAAACCCTGTGTTTGTTCCCCTGCCAAAAATATATGTTGGCTTTTTTGGCTTTGGTCCCTTATTTTTGTAATTGTGAGCGTGCAAGCAAGGATCAATCAGTCCTTACAGAATTGTAATTGCCAACCAATTATTCAGATGATTGTGCTATGGTTCTTTCAGCCTCAATGAAGAGGACTTTTACTGGTGGCTTATTGGTAGCTTGATTTAGGAGAATTTAAGCATAAGAACAGTTAAATAAATTGAAGCATTTCATTAGTATGAAAAACTTACAATGATCTCAGCCTCGTAAAGATTTACAGCGGCAATATACTCGAAGACTACTCCTACAAATGAAGTGCAGTGCAGGAATTTAAAGTACAGAAATGTAAAGAACAGGAATTAAAACTGGGATATGTAAAGTAAGACTGGTTTTCTTTTGATCTTTTTTCGGGGGTCCTTCTCTGAAGTCCTTCTTGCTATTTATATTCTTCAAAGATAACCATCGAACTGCACTTCAAACTGTCGAACTGCTCCTCCGTGATCACTGATCATGCTACCTTGTAAGTAGTTCCACTACGCCTTCACTTGCAGTTAGGCTTCCCTCCTATATTTGAATTTGAATGTGAGAAACCGTTGAAGCCACGTCACCTTGCATCTCTTTGTTGATCCGATGCTACTCAGATCTTATAACAACCAATATTAACTGCCACGTGTATGATCAGGATCGAAGACTTGACTTGTCTCCCCATAGTACCCTTACTTTGCCACGCGTCGAATTGCTACTGGCTTGCACAAAATATGTAGCCAACATTACCCCCCGCACTAATATGCCCAAGACTTGGTGATATTAGTGGATCAGGGTCTTTTTCCCATGTCTTAGAACGTGCATGGGTTTTGCATCTTCCCAGAAATGCAACTGTCACTCACCATCTGTATTAATACTCTCGTTTAATCCTTTAAGCACTTCCACTGTCTTAGCATTCGAACAGACTGATACATCTAATGGCCAAATTAATTTTTCCCTCCAATGATCGAGTACACGAAGAGTCATATGTTGATGCTGTTCCTCATCGAAAGAACGTCCATGCATTTATTAGCCACCTTTACCCACCTTTCTATATTCAGGTTATGGACGCTCTTGCAACTTACCAACCTTTGGATTATGAACACATTGCTCTTAATCCTTTGATTCAGAAAGTTACAGATATAGACATAAGAAGTTCTTCCTCTAACTCACCCTTACAGTTCGAACAAACTGCTCTCAAACCTTTGATTCAAAAAGTTGCAAATATGGACTTGAGAAACTGTTCTTCACAAATCTCTGTATGGGATAAAGCTGTAACTTCTTCCTCTTCTGGGGGTTCTGACTGGATAAACTGGTCAACACCTGAGACCTATGATTTGAAGGAGCGAATCAACCATCATTTTGTTGAGTTCACTGACCCTTTAGAGTTTCCTTCCTATGCTCGAAGTTCAGTGGTCTATCCCTATGTGCCTATTGACCATCAACGTTGTCTGGAGGAGAATCTTCTTGTAGCATGGTATACATCCTCCATCCCTACAAAGATAGTGCACGCTGCCCGCCGCCCAGAAGAAACACAAGGGTACAACCCATCATTCTTAGCTCAGAGGGCGAAGATTTGTTCTTCTAACTGGCTTGATTATATTAATGCCTTTGTTCCTTCTGCTCCTGTGTCATCTCCGAAAATAGAAGTGTCCGCACCTTCTTCTTCGTCTCCCGAAATAGAAGTATTCATACCTTCTCCCCTACTAACTCTTTGCTGGACAGAGAGACTGAGGCTTGCCCTATCCATGGAAAACGTCTTCCCACCTTATAAATCTCTACCTTCCCCTACTCCAGCTGAGCGGAAACAAGCTCAACTTCTGCTTGCCGCTTTCTCTCACTTGCCTTTTAATGTTCTTGAGGACGGAGCCCCTCTCAAGAACCTTCGATGGGCTTGTGATATTTTGACTAGGGGCCATGTCCTTAATCCCCTTGCTCAGGCAGAACTTCATATGTTTGTGGACCAACTTCCATTGCTCCTTCACTGGCATCGAAATTCTGTGGCTACTATACAATCTTTAGACCAACTTTCGTCTCTTCGAATTCATGCTCAGTACGAAGCAGAGAACTTCATTGAAGAATTTGGTGATTTCAAGAATAAAGATTCTGCGTATTGGGATGACGTAGACATTGACGAATTGGAACAAGGATTAAGAGAGGTGGCTTTCGAAATGAAGGCTGAAGAGCTCTACTACGAAGTGAGAGCACATCAACTTATGCTGCTTCATGAATGGTATCTTCAATCAAGATAGGAGCGGAAGTAGACATTTTTTTTCTCTTTTCCATTGCTTTGGCAATTGTCTCGGAATTAGAGTCTTTGACCATATCAGAAGGAGTGACTGTCACCTTTCTTTTCCGTTTTCTCCGTATTGGCAGGGTTTGCTCCTTCTCAATTTCCTTCTCAAATTCTTCAAGCTGAGATCTGGATTCCGAAGATATGAGTTCATCATCCATCTCTCTGGCAGTTGTCTCATCCCTAACCAAGTCAGATGAAAAGATGATCGCTCTGTTCTATTTTTTCAAGGGTAACTCTTCCTCTTGATCTGCTTCTTCTTTTTCTTCTTGAATATCAGATGTTTCCTTCTCAAGCTCAAAGAGCCTCCTTTGTGATTGGCCACCTCCACAGAAGAAGAACGAAAGATAAGGCGAAATGCATTATAAAAAGACAAAAGGAGAAGGGACAAGGGTATATACCTTTCTTTGAGGCAGCCCGAGTAACTCTAGGAGAAATCGAAGCAGCAGGAGCAGATTGTACTGTAGCCTGTGCTGCAACGGAAACAGTGGAAGAAGTGACAATTCCAGCTCCTTTGGGCTTGGTCATATCTAACACCGTTAGTAGGTTTAGAGCTGGAATGGCCAAGTAGATCTCCATGTTAGTCACCCACCAGTTTTGGTATCTCTTCAATACGGTACCTTGGGGAATGAAAGGGGCATACTCGAAATTGGCCAAATCGTCTATGAATTTAAAAGTTGCCTCTTCTACCCTAGACTTCCGGACTTTCAGATCCCTTCTAGTAAGGCTGAGATTTGTGTTGTTACAGAGAGGTATTGGGACTCCTTGTGTGAGGCCAAATTGTCGAGCAAATTGAGCAGGATAGTAAGGTTCAGCAATGCATTTGTAGGCCTTCGGGTTCAAAGTCCCGATAAATAACTCTCTGGGAATCAGAATGGAAGCCCATATATCTTTGTGAATAGGTGAAGTACAGGACTGTTCACTTAAGAAATTCCTCAACCAAGATGGACCAATGGAGGGTTCGAAGGGATGAAAACGGTAGGTAGGAAGGGAGGCTGGGAGCTGGTGGAAGAAAGAGAAGTAAAAAGCAAAGGTAGAAGGGTAAAGTGAAGCATTGGCCAACCTTATGCCATGAGTAAGAGGGTTTGGCTCAGAAAATTTAAGGCATTTGGATTATAACTCGGTGAAATAGGCGAAAGCCAAAACTGAAGAATCCAGAATGGCCCCCCTTGATTAGCATCTAAGGGTTTCTCAAAGAAAAGGGAGCAGACTCTATATACGTGACCTAGAACATATGGGGCTAAGGCCACCTTTTTCTGTAAAACAAAGGCTTTGGCAAGAGGGGCAAATTCAGGCATGATTCTCTGAGAAGGGGTACAGAAGAGGAATTTGCAAAGCCAGTACAATAAGAAAGAAAAGAATTCCCTATCAGTCACAGGGCCCTCTCTTTTATTCTCAGCCCTAGCGAAATCACTATAAGATGAGTTAAGGGTGGGGAGAGAGAAAGGGGCTGCTAAATCAGGATAATCTGGTCCAAATGGGGTACCAATGGGGGATAGTCCCAGTAAATGGCAAATATCAAGAACAGTAGGAGCCATCATCCCGCATCTAAATTGGAAAAAGTTAAAGACAGGATTCCAAAAACACAAGGCAACAGGAATAAGGAAAGGGTCCTCTGAGATAGTTACCCTAGATAGTCTGAGAGCATCGAGAAGGCAGAGTTCTTGAAGGTCCAGGGTCCTAGCAGGAATAACCCGATCATACCATTCTTGCCACTCTGGTCTCACCGTGGGCCAGCATCAGTGGGGGCAATTTATCCTCCAGTTCCTCCAGTCAAGACCACCTTCGTAAAGAAGACATTGGTCTTCCAGACGGGGATACAGGGCTGGGAGCTCAGTAAGGATCTCTTTGAATATGGGCCCGAGCACGTAGTCTAGCTGCACATGGCGACGAGGGACAAAGATGCGTCCATCAATAGTGCTTTTCTCCCCAGCTTTTCACTTTTCACATTCTGCATCAATGATCCTCTTCAGGGCCACAGATGGGCTCGTACACTCTACGACTGATACTAAAGGAGAAGCCATTGACAGTATGCTTTAGAGAGGAGCTGTAGATCGGTAGAAAGAGGGGTTTTTGTGTTGAAAGAGCAAATGGTTTCAGAACACGAAACAAAGAATAGAAACCAGACATGGTTTCAGAGTGGATGAAACTGCTTGTTCTAATAATCAAGCTGAATATGAAGCTTTGATAGTAGGATTGGAAATTCTCGATTTTAGAAACCTAAATCTGGCGACTCCAAAAGATGAATATCCTATGCCTATAATAGATTTGCTAGTGGATAGCTCAGCAGGACATCAGATTTTATCAATGATGGATGGGCACTCTGGTTATAACCAAATCTGCATTGTGGAGGAGGATGTTCACAAGACAGCATTTAGATGCCCCGGGAATATCGGGACCTTCGAATGGGTTAAAATGCCATTTGGCCTAAAGAATGTCGGGCCCACATATCAGAGGGCTATGAACACTATCTTTCATGACCTTATTGGTTGGTATTTAGAATGTTATATTGACGACATTGTGGTTAAATCCCAATCCATGGAGGAACATCTGTTGCACCTAGAGGCAGCCTTTGAAAGAATAAGAAAGTTCAAATTGAAGCTTAATCCTCTTAAGTGTGCTTTTGGCGTATCATCTGGAAACTTCTTGGGCTATGTAGTACACAAGAAAGGGATACAGATCGACCAGAATAAAGCCAAAGCCATCATTGAAGCCAGACCTCCATCAAGTAAGAAAGAATTACAAAAGTTCCTTGGACAGGTTAATTTTCTTCGAAGATTCATTTCTAACACTGCAGGGAAAACTAAAGTTTTTTCTTCCTTATTAAGGCTGAAAGATGAAGAGGAATTTGTGTGGACAACGGAGCATCAAAGTGCTTTCGATGGAATCAAAGCCTACTTGGCCAACCCTCCAGTACTGATGCCACCAAATGGCGTTAAGCCTTTGAAGTTGTACATAGCTGCAGCAGAAGATTCATTGGGAGCTTTCTTAGCCCAAGACAATGAGGAAGGCAGGGAGCAAGCTGTTTATTAGCTTAGTAGGTTTTTAAATTCTTGTGAATGTAAATATTCAGCTGTAGAAAAGCTTTGCCTTGTGCTGTATTTTGCTGTAATGAAATTAAGATATTACCTTTTGCCTACGACTGTCTTGGTAATTGCAACCACCGATTTGGTTAAATACATGTTATCTAGACCTATGTTGAGGGGAAGAATTGGCAAATGGGTATTAGCCTTGTCAGAATTTCACTTAGAATATGTGCCCCAAAAGGCAGTGAAAGGACAAGTTTTAGCCAATTTTTTGGCAGACCATCCATCTCAAACAGAGAGTCAAGAGATAATGGAACTTAGTATGGCTAGTGTCGAACCATGGCAAATGTGGTTCGATGGATCGAAAGCCAATGGCCTAACAGGAATTAAAACTGGGATATGTAAAGTAAGACTGGTTTTCTTTTGATCTTTTTTCGGGGTCCCTTCTCTGAAGTCCTTCCTGCTATTTATATTCTTCAAAGATAACCATCGAACTACACTTCAAACCGTCGAACTGCTACTCCGTGATCGCTGATCATGCTACCTTATAAGTAGTTCCACTATGCCTTCACTTGCAGTTAGGCTTCCCTCCTATATTTGAATTTGAATGTGAGTAACCGTTGAAGCCACATCACCTTGCATCTCTTTGTTGATCCGATGCTACTCAGATCTTATAACAACCAATATTAACTGCCACGTGTATGATCAGGATCAAAGACTTGACTTGTCTCCCCATAGTACCCTTACTTTGCCACGCGTCGAATTGCTACTGGCTTGCACAAAATATGTAGCCAACATTACCCCCCGCACTAATATGCCCAAGACTTGGTGATATTAGTGGATCAGGGTCTTTTTCCCATGTCTTAGAACATGCATGGGTTTTGCATCTTCCCAGAAATGCAACTGTCACTCACCATCTGTATTAATCCTCTCATTTAATCCATTAAGCACTTCCACTGTCTTAGCATTCGAACAGACTGATATATCTCATGGCCAAATTAACTTTTTCCTCCAATGATCGAGTACACGAAGAGTCATATGTTGATGATGTTCTTCATCGAAAGAACGTCCATGCATTTATTAGCCACCTTTACCCACCTTTCTATATTCAGGTTATGGACGCTTTTGCAACTTACCAACCTTTGGATTATGAACACATTGCTCTTAATCCTTCGATTTAGAAAGTTACAGATATAGACATAAGAAGTTCTTCCTCTAACTCACCCTTACAGTTCGAACAAACTGCTCTCAAACCTTTGATTCGAAAAGTCGCAAATATGGACTTGAGAAACTCTTCTTCACAAATCTCTGTATGGGATAAAGCTGCAACTTCTTCCTCTTCTGGGGTTTTGACTGGATAAACTGGTCAACACCTGAGACCTATGATTTGAAGGAGCGAATCAACCATCATTTGGTTGAGTTCACTGACCCTTTAGAGTTTCCTTCCTATGCTCAAAGTTCAGTGGTCTATCCATATGTGCCTATTGACCATCGACGTAGTCTGGAGGAGAATCTTCTTGTAGCATGGTATACATCCTCCATGCCTACAAAGATAGTGCACACTGCCCGCCGCCCAGAAGAAGCACTAGGGTACAACCCATCATTCTTAGCTCAGAGGGCGAAGATTTGTTCTTCTGACTGGCTTGATTATATTAATGCTTTTGTTCCTTCTGCTCCTGTGTCATCTCCGAAAATAGAAGCGTCCGCACCTTCTTCTTCATCTCCCGAAATAGAAGTATTCATACCTTCTCCCCCACTAACTCTTTGCTGGACAGAGAGACTGAGGCATGCCCTATCCATGGAAAACCTCTTCCCACCTTATAAACCTCTACCTTCCCCTACTCCAGCTGAGCGGAAACAAGCTCAACTTCTGCTTGCAGCTTTCTCTCACTTGCCTTTTAATGTTCTTGAGGACGAAGTCCCTCTCAAGAACCTTCGATGGGCTTGTGAT
>NW_021026108.1:2205700-2225300 GCF_004153795.1 Camellia sinensis
CCGCTGCTCTATGTTTTTGGAATCCTGTCTTTAACTTTTTCCAATTTAGATGTGGGATGATGACTCTTACTGTTCTTGATATTTGCCATTTACTGGGACTATCCCCCATTGGTACCCCATTTGGACCGGATTATCTTGATTTAGCAGTCCCTTTCTCTCTCCCCTCCCTTAACTCATCTTATAGTGATTTCGCTAGGGCTGAGAATAAAAAAGAGGGCCTTGTGACTGATAGGGAATTCTTTTCTTTCTTATTGTACTGGCTTTGCAAATTCCTCTTCTGTACCTCTTCTCAGAGAATCATGCCTGAATTTGCCCCTCTTGCCAAAGCCTTTGTTTTACAGAAAAAGGTGGCCTTAGCCCCATATGTTCTAGGTCACGTATATAGAGTCTGCTCCATTTTCTGTGAGAAACCCTTAGATGCTAATCAAGAGGGGCCATTCTAGATTCTTCAGTTTTGGCTTTTCGCCTATTTCACTGAGTTACAATCCAAATGCCTTAAATTTTCTTAGCCAAACCCTCTTACTCATGGCATAAGGTTGGCCAATGCTTCACTTTACCCTTCTACCTTTGCTTTTTACTTCTCTTTCTTCCACCAGCTCCCAGCCTCCCTTCCTACCTACCGTTTTCGTCCCTTCAAACCCTCCATTGGTCCATCTTTGTTGAGGAATTTCTTAAGTGACCAGTCCTGTACTTCACCTATTCACAAAGATATATGGGCTTCCATTCTGATTCCCAGAGAGTTATTTATCGGGACTTTGAACCCGAAGGCCTACAAATGCATTGCTGAACCTTACTGTCCTGCTCAATTTGCTCGATAATTTGGCCTCACACAAGGAGTCCCAATACCTCTCTGTAGCAACACAAATCTCAGCCTTACTAGAAGGGATCTGAAAGTCTGGGCTGCTTCGATTTGTCCTAGAGTTACTCGGGCTGCCTTAAAGAAAGGTATATACCCGTGTCCCTTCTCCTTTTGTCTTTTAGTAATGCATTTCGCCTTATCTTTAGTTCTTCTTTTGTGGAGGTGGCCAATCACAAAGGAGGCTCTTTGAGCTTGAGAAGGAAACATCTGATATTCAAGAAGAAAAAAAAAGAAGCAGATCAAGAGGAAGAGTTACCCTTGAAAAGAAAGAAGAGAGCGATCATCTTTTCATCTGACTTGGTTAGGGATGTGATAACTGCCAGAGAGATGGATGATGAACTCATTTCTTCGGAATCCAGATCTCAGCTTGAAGAATTTGAGAAGGAAATTGAGAAGGAGCAAACCCTGCCAATACAGAGAAAACGGAAAAGAAATGTGACTATCTCTCCTTCTGATATGGTCGAAGACTCTGATTCCGAGACAATTGCCAAAGCAATGGAAAAGAGAAAAAAGATGTCTGCTTCCGCTCCTATCTTGATTGAAGATACCTTTCATGAAGCAGCCGTCAAGGCAGTAGAACCAGAACATTCTAAAGCCATGATTGTCTTCGAGAGAGCTGAGAAGAGACGGCAGCAACAATTTCTGAGAGATGAAGCTGCCACTGCTGACATACTACAAAGGGAAACTACAAGAAGGCAACAAACTGCCAGACATTACACCCTTCGTAGCTGGACCAACAGAGGGTTCGAAGGGACGAAAACGGTAGGTAGGAAGGGAGGCTGGGAGCTGGTGGAAGAAAGAGAAGTAAAAGGCAAAGGTAGAAGGGTAAAGTGAAGCATTGGCCAACCTTATACCATGAGCAAGAGGGTTTGGCTCAGAAAATTTCAGGCATTTGGATTGTAACTCAGTGAAATAGGCGAAAAGCCAAAACTGAAGAATCCAGAATGGCCCCCCTTGATTAGCATCTAAGGGTATCTCACAGAAAAGAGAGCAGACTCTATATACGTGACCTTTATTCTCCTCCTCATAGACAAAGTCTGTCCACAAGGTTTCTTCTTCCTATATTTCTTGGACTTTCGTTTCTATGTCCAATGCGCAGTATTTATCAAGGGTCAAAACTCTGGCTTGTTGCTGCTCCCGGTTGTAGCCCCTCCGTCATTGCTGATCAGGCTACCTTGTAAGTAGTTCCACTACGCCTTCACTTGCAGTTAGGCTTCCCTCCTATATTTGAATTTGAATGTGAGTAACCGTTGAAGCCACGTCACCTTGCGTCTCTTTGTTGATCCGATGCTACTCAGATCTTATAACAACCAATATTAACTGCCACGTGTATGATCAGGATCGAAGACTTGACTTGTCTCCCCATAGTACCCTTACTTTGCCACGCGTCGAATTGCCACTGGCTTGCACAAAATATGTAGCCAACAGGTGTTTACTTGTCATTTCTCGTGCATAAGGATTCGAACACTCGGACACTTATTCGGACCCTCTTGCATGGTGGCAGATATGTAATTATGGTGTTCGCTTGCCAATTTCTCATGCGTTAGGGTTTAAACACTCGGATACTTATACGGACCCTGTTGCACGATGGCAGATACCCTTTTGCATTATGGTAGATACCCTTTTGCATGATGGCAGATATGTAATTATGGTGTTTGCTTACCATTTCTCATACATTAATGTTCGAACACTCGAACACTTATTCAGACGCACTTGCATGGTGGCAGATATGTAATTATGGTGTTTACTTGCCATTTCTCTTGCATTAGGGTTTACACACTCGACACATATTCGGAACCTCTTGCATGGTTGCAGATATGTAATTATGGTATTTACTTGCCACTTCTCTTGCACTAGCATTTAAACATTCGGACACTTATTCGAACACTCTTGCATGATGGCAGATATGTAATTATGGTGTTTACTTACCATTTTACATGGATTAAGATGCGAACACTGGGACACTTATTCGGACCCTCTTGCATGATGACAGATATGCAATTATGGTGTTTACTTGCCATTTCTTGTGCATTAGGATTCGAACACTTGGACACTTATTTGTATCCTCTTGCATCAAGGCAGATATGCAATTACGGTGTTTACTCCAATAACAATAATAATAATAATAATAATAATAATAATAATAATAATAATAATAATAATAATAAAGACTTACGAAAAATCCAGGTTGCTACAGTACGCCTCGACAAGAGGATTCCAGACCCAAAAAGACCAACCCAAGCGAACTCCTCATGCGCCCTCACGCCCTCTGTCGGAGTTTGGCTGGAGAGTCGCTGGAAAGATCAGTCTGACGAAGACGCAGACATTAAACATGACAACGTGTCACCAAACTGAAGTCTTTAAGTATTCACTTGTGCAATAATAGAACACTAGTCTACACTTGGCAAAGTGGTTATAGCTTGGTTCCAAACCTTCAGGTCAAGGGTCCAAAACCCTTCACGAACAAAATCTCAAATTTTTTTTGAAAGCTGCAGTGTCATTGCCACAGCCATCGCTACATCACTGCCACATCCGTGCCACGTACTGCCACGTGTGAAGCCACACTAGCAACAGTTTAACCATTAGGTCATCGCTAGATCAGCACACGTGTTCGCCACGTCAGCACATCTTCCACGTCATCATCCCAGTCATCCAAAATTTTTAAAATTACAAGGAGGCCCCTAAAAGTTTGAGAAATTGTATTTCACCCCTGATCTTTTTAAAATTACAATTTAGCCCCTAAAACTTTAATAAATTACAGTTAGGTCCTTGAAGTTTTGGGAAATTATAATTTGGCTCTTGAATTTGGAGAAATTTCATTTAAGTCCCTGCAGAGGTGGAGAAAGTGCTTTCCTAGCTAAATCAGCCGTTCCGGACACAAACACGAATTCTGTTTTTGAGATTCGGACCCAAATTTTCAGTGAAGTTTTCGGGAGCTTAGAATTTGCCATGTTCTAGGCATTTCAAGCACCCGCTATTGTTTGTGGTGGAGATTTTTTTTTTTTTTGAGAAGTCTCAATAGCAAAATCTACAGAGGAGAGATCAATTGAGTCTATAAGCAGCCCCGCAGCTGCAAGCTGCTTTGGGCGTTAGATCTTCGTGTCCCACGCTAAGTTTGAGGTAGAGAAGTTTGACGGTAAAAGCAACTTTGGCATGTGGAGATGTGAAGTTAAAGATATGCTTGTCCAGATGAACTTGCACTTCACTCTTGGCGACAAGCCAGATGACTTAGATGAGATAGAATGGGAGAAAGTTAATCTCCTAGCCTGTAATTCCATCCGACTTTGCCTTGCAAAAGAAGAAAAGTACACATTCACAGAATATGATACTGCGAAGGAGCTTTGGAAGGTGCTGGAAGACAAGTTCATGACAAAGAGCATTGAGAATTGGCTCTACTTGAAGAAGAGGTTGTTTCGTTTCGATTACAAGAAAGGTATTTCGATGAACGGACACTTGAGCAATTTTAACAAAATTCTTACTGATTTAAAAAACTTGGATATTCAAATCGATGATGTAAATAAAGCATTATTATTGTTAAATTCCTTGCCTGACACATATGACCATCTCACCACCACTTTATTGTATGGTAAAGAAAAGATCAAGTATGTTGATGTTTCAAACGCTTTGGTAAATAATGAGTTCAGAAGGAAAGATAAGTTTGCAAAAAGGGATTCAACATTAGAGGCATTGACAGTAAGAGGTAGGACAAATAACAGAAGATATACAGGGCGCGGAAAATCTCGCTCAAAATCTAGAGGGAGATCATCAGATAGAAGATGTCTTGCAAAAGATGAGTATGCTGCTTATTGCCAGAAGAGGCATTGGGCAAACGATTGTCCCAATAAAGACAAAAAAGAGAAAAATGTGAACGTTGCACATGATGGAGATAATGGTAAAGAATCAGCCTTCACAGTTTCATCACCTGGCTATTTTGATGAATGGATTCTAGATTCTGGATATTCAAACCACATGTGTCCTAATATGTAGTGGTTCTCAAGCTTACGAGAGTTCGATAGAGGAGTTGTGCTGATGGGCAACGACCAAGTTTGCCAGTTAAAGGAGATTGGAACAATTCGACTGAAGATGGATGATGGAATAATTAGAATTCTCGAAGATGTTCGGTATGTACCGGATTTGATGAAAAATCTCATCTTATTGGGCGTTTTAGATTCCAAAGTTTGCAGAGTAACTGTGGAAGGTGGAGTCCTCAAAGTTGTGTGAGGAGCATTTGTTGCAATGAAGGGTATTCGAAAGGGAAATTTATATTTCCTAGACGGCTCTACAGTCATAGGGAGAGTGGCTATCTCCACTACCTCAGAGGATGATACGTCAGAAACTTCTAGACTTTGGTACATGCGCTTAGGGCATAATGGAGAAAAGGCTTCACAAAGGTTGGTAAAGCAAGGCCTGTTGAAGGCCGTCAAGACAGGAAAGCTTGAGTTCTGCAAGCATTGTGTACTGGGCAAGCAAACAAGAATCATGTTTGGTACTGCTATTCATCGTACCAAAGGGATTCTAGACTACGTTCACACCGATGTATGGGGTCCTTTCAAAAATGCTTCTTTGAGAGGTAAACACTACTTTGTGTCGTTCATTGATGATTCTCAAGGAGAGTCTGGGTTTACACAATGAAGCATAAAGATGAGGTGTTAGACATCTTCTTTACATGAAAGAAAATGATTGAGACCTAGACAAGCAGGAAGATCAAGAAGCTCAAATCTAATAATGGCGACGAATACACATCAGATCACTTTTTTGAGGTTTGCCAGAATGAAGGGATAGCGAGACATTTCACAGTTAGTGGAACGCCACAGAAAAATGGAGTTGCAGAATGCATGAACCGCACTTTAGTGGAGAAAGTTCAGTGTATGCTGTCACATTCAAGATTGAGCAAGGCATTTTGGGGTGAGGCATTGAACTATGCTCGTCATCTTGTAAACAGACTACCTGTTGTAGCACTAGATGGTAAGACTCCCATGGAGGCATGGTCAGGAGTGCCAGCTACTGATTATGATCAGCTACGTATCTTCGGATGTCCAGTTTATTTTCATGCTACAGATTCTAAGATGTATCCTAGCGCCAAGAAAGCTGTCTTCTTGGGCTTTAGTGAGGATATCCAGGGATTCAAACTCTAGTGCCCTGAATCAAAGAAAGTTGTCATTAAAAAAGACGTTACATTTGATGAGTCTACAATGCTGAAGCAGCCAAATCCTCAAGAGAATGAGGAAGCATTGAAAGAATCAGTGCAAGTGGAGTTTGAGACTCCAGCAAAGACTATTCAGAGAGTCAGTCATCTTGAAGAAGTTTCAGTTGATAGCTCTGAAGAAGATCCTGAAAAGAGTTCAGATGAAAATGAAGATCCAGAGGCCCCACAATAGTCAGAACCCAGTACAATCAGAAAAGGAAAAAAAGGTTATTAAGCAACCCGGTTGGATGACCAATATGTTGGCCTATCAACTTCCACTCAATGAAGACAATGTTCCTTGCACTTTCAAAGAAGCCGTGTAGAATGCAAAAAGTGTCAAGTGGAAGGAGGCTATGGATGAAGAGATCGGGTCACTCCATAAGAACCAAACTTGGGGAGTTGGTGCAAATTCCAAAGGGAAAGAAAGCAATTGGGTGTAAGGGGGTTTACACCGAGAAGGAATGTATCCCAAGCAAAGACAACATCAGATTCAAAACTAGATTGGTAGCTAAAGGATATGCCTAGAAGGAAGGAATAGACCACAATGAGGTATTCTCACTTGTTGTGAAGCACACGTCCATTTGTATCTTGCTAGCTTTGGTTGCACAGTTTGATCTCGAGCTCACCCAACTCGATGTCAAAACTACCTTCTTACATGGAGATCTTAAAGAGGAGATATACAAGTCCCAGTCAGATGGTTTCAAAGTTGCTGGAAAAGAGAATTGGGCCTGTAAGTTGAACAAATCGTTGTACGGGTTAAAGCAATCCCCGAGACAGTGGTAAAAGTGATTTGATTGGTTCATAACAGAAAAGAAATACACAAGAAGTCAATGTGATCATTGTGTATATTTCCGTAAGCTTTCCGATGGTTCCTTTATCTATTTGCTCTTATAGATAGATGATATGCTGATTGCATCTAATAGCAAGTTTAGAGATTGATAAACTCAAGGCACAGTTGGCAGGAGAATTCGAAATAAAGGATCTTGGCGAAGTAAAGAAAATTCTTGGCATGGAGATCAAATGAGATAGGAAGAAGGGCACGGTTTGTCTAACACAAACCCAATATTTGGAAAAGGTATTAGATAGATTTGGCATAAATGGAAAACACAAAAGCCTTAAGAACACTATTGGCCCCTCATTTCAAGCTTAGTGCTTTGATGTCTCCATGCACAGACGAAGAATGGAAGCACATGGCGCAAGTTCCATATGCAAATGCAGTTGGTGCATTAATGTATGCTACGGTTTGTACAAGGCCTGACATCTCACATGCTGTGAGTATGGTAAGCAGATATATGTATGATCCAGGAAAAGGTCATTGGCAGGCAGTGAAGTGGATCTTGAGGTACTTACATAGCACAGTTAATATGGGTTTGAAGTTCGGGAGAGATCATAGACTCGGACAAAATCTGGTTAGATATGTGGACTCAGATTATGCTGGTGACTCAGACAAACACCGGTCAACAACAGGGTATTTATTTACGCTTGCTAAAGTGCCGGTGAGTTGGAGGTCAACGCTTCAGTCAACGGTGGCTTTGTCTACTACAAAGACAGAGTATATGGCAGTGACAGAAGCCTTTAAGGAAGCTATTTGGCTACATGGGTTGATTGAGGACTTGGGTATTGTTCAGAAGCACGTTGAGGTGTGCAACGACAGTCAGAGTGCCATTGGTTTGGCAAAGAACCAGTTTCATCATTCCCGCACCAAGCACATTGATGTCCGTTTCCATTTTGTCTGAGAAATTGTGAATGAATGAGATATTCTGCTTCAAAAGATTAGCACTGCAGATAATCCGGCCGATATGCTCACAAAAGTGGTTTTTGGGATCAAGTTCCAACACTGTTTGGACTTGGTCAACATCTCTCGGAATAGAGCACCTTTAGGTGCATGGCAGTGTTGATCGATCACTATGATGGATAAAGAATCCTCGCCAAGGTGGAGATTTGTTAAAGATTGGCTCTGATTTTCTTTGTCAACAATGGCTGCTGATTGAAGACAAATGAAGAAGCTGAAGATTCAGCTGAGCTACTACATGGTAGGATGGCTGATCTTCAGATCCTGTTGGTGGTGGCCATAAATGTTGTCGGTGGCTTGTTGAAGACTTTGGCTCTCTCATTGCATCTATAAATGGTTAGTGAATGAGAAGGGTTCGGTGTGGCAATCAGAAGAGAGTGTAAGCAGAGTGTAAGCATAGTGAGTGTGAGTGTAAGTAGAGTGAGAGTATTGTCTCCTCCTCCTCCTCCTCCTCTATTGTTGTAATCTTCGTATTTCTCTCCATATAGTGAAATTCACTGCCTGTGGACTTGGGCGATTTGCCGAACCACGTAAATCTTTGTGTGTTCTTGTTTATGTGCTTGTGTGTGATTATTTTCTACCTCCTAGGCACAACAATACCGACATATGCAATAGCTTGTTATGCTTTTCCCAAAAACTCCGTGATAAATTGAACTCGTACATTAGTTAATTTTGGTGGGGAGGAGACGCTGATGGCAAAGGTATTCATTGGGTTTCTTGGGCAAAATTAGCAACTTCAAAGTATAAAGGAGGGCTTGGTTTTTGTGATTTCAAGGCATTTAATTTGGCTTTCTATCACGACCCAAACCTACCCCTATAGTTTAGCGTTGTAACCGGCCAGTAACCTCTGGATTACCGAAGGTCTCTTAACAAAATAACATGAAATTAGAGGTTGCGGAAGCAACAAACAAAAATATACATAGACCATTAAACTGTGAAGACATACATGAGACAGATAGTCTTAAACTTTAGTAAAGATACGCGTGACGTCAAAAGGTATAGTTGATACACGTCACTCCATGTATTGTACATATTAACAAAAATATTTCCATAATCAAAACAAAAGAACCAAAGTCTTAAATATTCACAAAACATGGCCATGGGACTTGACATGATCTGGAACCTCCTCGGGAGGCATAAAAGGTGGCTGACAAACACAAAACCCATCAGGCATCATCTTAAGCCTGGTCATGCGCATGGTCACCTACATATAAAATATAAATAGTGAGCGGGAGCCCAATGAATAATAACAAAGTAAAGGGGTTTTAATGAATGATGTCCATCATAGACTTAGAAATCAGAGTCTTATGTATATTCAAATTTCAAATCAGAAACAGATTCATATACATGTTCGAATTCATTTTCAAAGTTCATACATTTCACATCATAGTATGTGGCACATCCAATAACGTTAACAAATCCGATGACCCATAAAAATGACAACCGTGAAGGCATTCTGATGACCCATAAAGGGACAGCCATAAGGCATTCCGATGACTTGTGTGCACAGAGATGTTTCCAATGACCCATAAAGGAACTTGATGACCCATAAAAGGACCTGATAACCCATAAAGGGACACAAAATATCACATGATGCTATGTATGCCACGAGTACATTTTAGAAACTTGGACGATCATTCATTCACACAAGACATAGCATTTTAAAAAACTAATCATGTCGTATCATCAGAAAATAATCAAAGTCTAACATAATTTTACAGAGTTATTACTCACAAATAACATATGGCTCCCAACAGACGAATAGAGTAAGCGATTCAGATATCTTGTGGCATGTGACCTACACAGGTACAAAACGGATACATACTGAATTACACACCCAAAAACATTACTTTGTTCTTTCTTGTCTTGGTGTGTCTCTACTTTTATCCTCATTATTGTGCCTTAATCATGGCCTAGGAATGCGTAGGATGGAATGAGGATGCAAAAATGCACTTGAAAACACTTAACAAAACTTACTGAAAATAGGGTCCTCGCTTGAGCGCAACTTTCTACGCTCGAGCGGACATACAAAATATGAGTGGTTGCTTAAGCGCAAGATCTGTCGCTCAAGCGGTTTGTAAACTTTTGCAAAAGTGCTGGTTGCTTGATTCTTCTGCTTGATGCTCGCTCGACGCTCGCTCAAGCGTGAGAGACATGCCCTCGCTCAAGTGTAACTTTTATCGCTCGAGCGGCCCACAAAACAATAGAACTTCTGAGAGCATGCATTTCACGCTCGAGCGGAAGTACACGCACTCAAAGTGGTCGCTCGAGCGTAGATTCCTTCACTCGAGCGTAGGAGCAGAATTCTGGAATTTCTAGTGCATGATGAATTGCAAACTATTTCAAAACCTTCAAAACACATCCTTTTGGACCAAAACTTAGTAAAACATTAAGAAATTCATAGTACATGATGAATTACAAACTATTTTGCAAAATCAAGCCCAAAAGCTATGCAAATTGTAGTAAACAAAACTTGAAACTTAGATAATATAACTTGCATGTAATGTTATGAATTCCAACCTTCCAAAACATGATCAAATGAGTCATTAAGCTAAAAAATAAATTGAATTCTTTGAACCAAACTAAGATATGAACGTGCATGTGAGAATTCTTGTAAAAATAACTTCAAAACTTCTTGATATGCACATGCATGTTTGATTTGAGCTACAATTCTTCAATCCTAGTTCAATCTCATGTTAGTCCACCTCCTTTACTTGAATTCTTACAAAAACTAACTCAATTACATAACTAAGAGCAGGACTTCTTACCTTAGATCCTTAACTATGGTCTCTCTAGAGTTATTTGGTTGAAATTCCTAGCCAAATCTCCAAATTCTCAATCAACTCCTATCTTGAAGCCACTCACCTCTTAGTCTCTCTCTCTTATTACACATTTAGACTCAATCAAGAGGAAATGGGAGTGCAAAAAGTGTATATGAGGTGTTGAGGTGGCCTTATATAGGCTTGGGTAATGGCCGAATTGCTTTGTTGATCAATTAATCAATTGGGCATTAATTTATTCTAATTTAATCGTTCCAAATCGAATTTCAATTAAACCTATCACAAAATTCTATAAATCCTAAATAACACATAAATCAAGTCAATTTCCGAATCGGATGCCGATAAGGCTTTCAATTTGCAAACCGAAACAGAAACATAAACATATCTTCCCACGAGAGACAGATAAAAGTACAAATAATGCATCACTCATGCAATTAATTCAGGATTTGATCTCAATAACTTATTAGACATATTAAATCATAGATTAATGTTAATCATGGGTCAGGGTTGTTACAGTCTCCTCCCCTTAAAGAGTTTGGTCCTCCAAACTCAAATTACCTTCATTTTGGAAGAATACTGGGTCCAAATGAAACAATTTAGGATATCTTTTCATCATATCTTCCTTTGTCTCCCAAGTTGCTTAGGTTCCTCCATGATTCTGTCAATCGACTTTTACCAATGGAATTTCCTTGTTTCTCAATCTCTTAATTTTTGGTTAACGATCTGTTTGGCCTCTCTTCGTACGTATAGTCATCTTTTAGGAGCACATGAGTTGGTTCTATCACATGGAGTGGATCTCGTAAGTAATCTCGAAGCATTGAAACATGAAAAACGTTGTGCATGTTTTCCATCACCAAAGGTAAGGCTAGTTAGTATGTTACTAAATTGAACTTCTCAAGAATTTCATATGGCCTAATGTATCTCGATGCCAACTTGCCTTTTACCCCAAACCGTGTTTGCTCTTTCATAGGAGTTACTTTTATGAACACATGATCCCCGACTTCATATTCTCTATCTCTCTTGTGGACATCTACATAACTCTTTTGGTGGCTTTGTGCGGTTTTCAATCTCTGTCGAATCAATTTCACGTTTTCAGTGGTTTCCTACACAAGTTCTAGGCCCAACAATGGTCTGTCACCTACTTCAGCCCAACAGATAGGAGAACGACATTTCCTTCCATATAAAGCTTCATAAGGAGCCATCCCACTACTTGAATGATAGCTGTTATTGTATACAAACTCGGCTAATGAAAGATAAGTCTCCCAATTTCCTTGGAAATCCAATACACACATCCGCAGCATATTTTCCAAAGTCTGATTCGTTCTTTCGAATTGACCGTCTGTCTGTTTCCCAAAGCCTGTTGCAAACTCTGCCAGAATCTTGATGTAAACTTTGAATCTCTGTCAGATATAATAGATACTGGTACACCATGTAATCTCACAATTTCTTTCACATACATGTTAGCTAATTTGTCAACATTATAAATAGTTTTAACAGGCAAAAAATGGGCAGATTTAGTCAAACGATTAACTATAACTTAGATAGAATCCATACCTCGAGAAGAGTGAGGCAGACCGACTATAAAGTCCATCGTGATGTGCTCCCATTTCCATTCCCGTATTGGGAGCGGCTGAAGTAATCCGGCAGGTCGTTGATATTCAACTTTAACTTGTTAGCAATGCAAGCATCTAGCCACAAAGTCTGCAATACAATTTTTCATTCCCGGCCACTAGAAATTCTGTCTTAAGTCATGATACATCATTGTGTTTCTCGGATGCATAACAAACTTAGAATTGTGAGCTTCAGCCATAACACGTTTTCTCAAATCACAACAATCTGGTACACAAAGGGGATTTTGAAATTTCAACACATTATTATCAAGTACAAATCCTAGCCTCAATTTTGAGTCAATTTCATCCACAATCTTTTTCAAAAATGTATCTTGCAGTTGCTTGTCTCTTATTTCGTCAATAATTACTGGTTGAGCAGAAATAGCTGCTAGAATCACCATGTTCACACAAAACCACTTCAATTTCATTCTTCTCCGAGTGACACAATAACTCTCTCTGATTGATGAACAAACATGACAAATTCCCAATATACTTCTGGCTCAATGCATCCGCAACAGTATTTGTTTTCGTTAGATGGTACAAAATTTGTAAGTCATAGTCTTTAATCAATTTCAGCCATCTCCTCTGTCTCATGTTCAGTTCTTTCTGAGTAAAGAAATATTTTAAGCTTTTATGATCTGTGTATACTTCACAAGTCACTCCATACAGATAATGGCGCCAAATTTTTAAAGTAAAAATTACAGCTGCCAGTTCAAGATCATGAGTTGGGTAATTCTTTTCATGTGGTCAGATTTGCCGAGAAGCATATGCAATTACCTTTTCATTTTGCATTAATACACATCCCAAACCTTTGTAGGAGGTATCACTGTAAATCTGAAATCCATCAGCACCATTAGGTAAAGTCAAAATTGGTGTAGTTACCAACCTGGTCTTTAACCCTTGGAAAATAGTTTCCTTTTGATTAGTCCAATCAAATGATGTAGCTTTCTGGGTCAATTGAGTGAGCGGTAGAGCAAGTTTGGAAAAATATTTTACAAATCTGCGGTAATAGCCTGCAAGTCCTAGAAAACTTCGAACTTCTGTTACATTTTTCGGTCTGGGCCAGTCCACAATAGCTTCAATTTTCTGTGGGTCAACGGAGATACCATCCTTGTTGATTACATGCCCCAAAAATGCCACACTGTCAAGCCAAAATTCACATTTGGAGAATTTTGCATATAATTTCTTTTCCCTTAGGGTTTGTAAAGAAATTCTTAGATGATTCTCATGTTTTTCCCTGCTTTTAGAATAAATCAATATATCATCGATAAACACAACAATAAACTCATCAAAGAATTGTTTGAACACTCTGTTCATTAAGTCCATAAATGTTGTAGGTGCATTAGTTACCCCAAATGGAATGACTAGGAATTCATAATGCTTATATCTAGTTCTGAATGCAGTTTTCTCTATATCTTCTGCCTTTACCTTTAACTGGTGATACCTGGATCTAAGGTCAATTTTCGAAAACACTTGGGTTCCTTGAAGTTGATCAAACAGGTCATCTATTCGGGGTAGGGGTAATGGGTACTTGTTCTAGACAGTTACTTTATTCAACTCATGGTAATCAATACATAGCCTTAAGGACTCGTCTTTCTTTTTGACAAATAACACTGGAGCACCACAAGGTGAAGGGCTCGGATGAATAAACTTCTTGTCTAGTAGTTCTTGGAGTTGAGTTTTTAATTCTTTCAGTTCAGGAGTCTTGGAGATAGGTTGTGTTCTAGGTATTACATCAATTGAAACTCAATTTCCCTATCAATTAAGTCCTTGGGTAGGTCAGTAGGAAATAAATCAGGAAATTCACAGACTATGGGTATTGTTTCCACTTTAGTACCATCCGAAGACTCTGCCAACACACAACACAAGTAGCCCTAACAACCCATTCTTAACAATTTTTTAGCTTTCATAAATGAAATCAAGTATGGTAGAGAAACTACCCCATTTCCAGTAAAAACAAATTCAGGTATACCAGATGGTCTAAACACAACAAATTTACATGCACAGTCAATGGTGGCACAGTATTGAGTCAACCAATCCATACCCAAAATACAATCAAAATGATCATTGCTTAGGGGCAGCAAATCAATATACAATGTCATTTCACCAATCGCAATATCACATGCTGGATAAACATAAGCACATATCATAGAACCCCCAGTCGGTGTAGACATAGATAGTAAATAGTTCATAGGTTCTAACGATTTATTTAATTTCTGAGAAAAAACATGCGATACAAATGAATGCGTGGAGCTAGAATCAATCAGCACATAAGCATTCTGAGCATAGATAGAAATTATACCTGACACCACAGATTCGGTGTTCTGTACATCACCAGGCACAAGAGCAAATACTCAACCCTTCTTTAAGGTTTCCTTCCTGGTTTTAGCTTTTGTGTTCATTTTTGATGCCAAGGCGGATCCGACTGAACTTGTTGCGGGGTGATTGGTATTTTCGAACCTAATAGGACAATCTCTCATCATATGTTTTGCCACACCTAAAATAGGCATCTGATGCTCGATAACAAACCCCATTGTGTTTCTACCATAGTCTGAGTAAGTCGGTACAGATCCATTATTTTGGCTTGAGCTATTGTAAGATCACGTATTTTGCTTCTTTGAGAATGATTGACCTCTTTTGAAGGTAGACCCCGATCTTTTGCCCCTCCATTCATTTGTTGGGACAAGAGTTTGTTTCTTGCTGCCAAAATGGCTTCCGCCATCAATGCCCTATCCAGCATATTTACAGACGTAGGTAGGTTAAGGACTCCTAGCCGATCTAGTATATCTAAATCCAATCCACCCTCAATTTTTTGGGCTTTCTTATAGTCCGTGTCCACCATGTGAGGAACAAATCTGGCTAACTCAGTAAACTTAGCCTCATACTTAGCTATGGATATTTTGTCTTGCTTGAGTTCTTGAAATTCTGAAACCTTTCGGTCCCGAAAGTAGTGCGGAAAGTACTTGTCATATAAAATTGTATTAAATTGAGCCCATGTCATGTTCTCATTACCACTCCAGTCTAGCAACCACCATCTATGGGCTTCATCCTTTAAGGTGTAGGTGGCCAAAAAAACCTTTTGAGTCTCAGAGCAGGGAAAGACCTCAAATAATTTTTCCATCTCAAGTAGCCACGTTTCTGCCTTCAAATAATTTTCATGAACTTCTGAGTCAAACTGATAATGTCATTGTTGTCTGGTTCAACTTATATCGGCGGAGGCGGAGGAGGCAAAGGTTGTTGCGTTATTGCCTCGGTTAGAGCTGCAAGCATCTGTTCCATTTTGTTCATTCGGGTTTCGGATGATTCAACTGTTCTATCACTTCTTATTTTTTTCATTTGCTATAGGTAAACGAAACATTATAAACATAGGCAAATAGTCCTTTTACAACATTCAAATCATTTGTTTTCATGTCTTGTGGTTATAATCAGATTTAGTTTTCACTTTTAATGAACACATACTTACACATATATATGGAATGCTCCTGCTTCTTACTAGGATGTGCTAAGCTTATGTGGACTCGTGTGTGCGGTAGAACACATGCTCTGATAACCACTCTGTCACGACCTAAACCCACCCCTATAGGTTAGCATTGTAACCGGCTAGTAACCCTTGGATTACTGAAGGCCTCTTAACAAAATAACATGAAATTAGGGACTGCGGAAGCAATAATCAGAAATATACATAGTCCATTGAGCTGTGAAGACATACATGCGACAAATATTCTTAAACTTTAGTAAAGATACATATGACATCAAAAGGTACAGTTGATACATGTCACTCCATGTACTTTACATATTAATAGAAATTTGTCCCTAGTCAAAACAAAAGAACCAAAGTCTTAAATATTCACAAAACATGCCCACGGGACTTGACATGATCTGGAACCTCCTCGGGAGGCACAAAGGGGGGTTGACAAACACAAAACCCATCAGGCATCATCTTAAGCCTGGTCACGCTCCTGGTTACCTACATATAAAATATAAATAGTGAGCGGGAGCCCAATGAATAATAACAAAGTAAAAGGGTTTTAATGAATGATGTCCATCATAGACTTAGAAATCAGAGTCTTATGTATATTCAGATTTCAAATCAGAAACAGATTCATATACATGTTCGAATTCATTTTCAAAGTTCATACATTTCACATCATAGTACGTGGCACATCCATTAGCATTAACAAATCCGATGACCAATAAAAGGGACAACCGTGAAGACATTCTGATAACCCAAAAAGGGACAACCATAAGGCATTTCGATGACTCGTGTGCACATAGATGTTTCTGATGACCCACAAAGGGACGGCCGTAAAGGCATTCCGATGACCCATAAAGGGACCTGATGACTGTAGACACCCCATTTTTGACCGCCCTTAAGACTTGGGCACTACTGATGGTTTGCTCGATGATGAAAGGTGTGCAGGGCAAAGGTTCAATTTCTTCGGCAATGAGAGGGTCAAATCCCAACTTCACACCCCATTTTGGACCAAAGCTATTTTGAATGGTTTTTAGACCTTAAAACCCTCTCTTTCAAAACATTTTTGAAATAAAGTTTCTACAATGTTCCGAGGGTCACATTTTTTCAAAAAATGCAATTTTCAATAAAGACAAAGTGGAAATGAATGAAATAGAGATGAAATCTTTGAAAAATCTTTCAAAACACCTTGCTTAGGGGTTTGAAGTTGAAGAAAAGAGCAGAAGAGGGGAGAAGCCAAGTTGGAGAAGAAGATAGGCAAGAATTGCTAAGAGAGGGACAAGCAGTCCGCGCTAAATCAAGCTTATTTGTCTATACAATTTGAGTTAAGCTATGAGGCAACCACTGTTGGAAAGAAGACTTCTGGGGCTTCATTTTTCATTCAAGAATCTCTTAAATCCGAGACCGGAGGGCGGAGATATGATTGGTTGAAGTTGGGCATCATCCCGGTTAGACCGAAACTGAGCAGCCTTCACTAAAACAAGCATAACGTTTTTCACAGTTGGAATTTTGATGCAAGGCTGGTTCCATTGGAAATCTTACTTCTGGGGCTTCAATTTTGACACAAGAATGACCTGAAAAGGAATCCATATGAAGAAGTTATGCCCGTTTGAAGTTGGACCTACAGAGCAGATTTTTCCTGCCGACCGGCCAAAACAAATGGCCGACCGACCAAATAGATGGCCGACCGGCCAAATAGATCACCGACCGGCCAAAAAAGATGGCTGACCAACCAAGTTTTCTAGCCGACGACCTTCCGGAGTATTCTACAGATTGAATGGATGCCAGCTGTGCCAGCTGGAATGCACAGACTCTGCTCCCCATGCACGTGTGTGGCTGTTTTGCACCCTTTGTACCCCTTTTGACCCTCTTTTTTTGGACCCTTTGCTCAAAGCTTCTTGAGGAAGTTTTGACCCCTTGTCTTGGCTTCCTCAAGAAGCTTGCACCTTTGCATTAGCTTCTCTTTGAAGCTTGGTCCCTTTGACCCTTTTGTATAGCTTCTTTGAGAAGCTTTATGCCATTTCCTTGCTCTATAAAAGAAACACATTCTCCTCCATTGTTTTGGTTCAGCAAAAATCAGACCTAATACATACATATAACATATATATCACCCTCTCTCTCTATATCTCCCTTTCTCTCTACATTTGGGTGGGTTAGAGTGTTCAAAGACCCTTGTTCTTGGCCTATTGCACCACACCTCATAGCCATACACCACTACCATTGGACTGAGGCTCTTGGGAGGGTTTATTGAGCTCCAAAAGCTGGTTTTTGGCCCCTGAAGCTGCTGGTCTCGAATTTGGTCTTCAAGGGTAAGTTTCTTCCGCTTTTTAGCACTTTCTTGTACCTCATTTTATCCTGTCTTGCTTGCTGATTTGAGCTTGGTGTATAACATAAATTTTTTTTTTTTTTTTGTGTTTAAAATACTTCATTAAGACCACTTTGGTGTTTGGGGTTGTTTGACCCCTCTTAGGCCTTGTTTGGCCTCATTTTTGTGCATTTTTAGTGAGCTTTAGTGGGTTTTAGGACCCCCATAAGCCATTTCCAGAGTTGTTTTGGTCATATTGAGTGTCCCTCTTGCATGTGTATAACAACCCCTTGCATGGCCTTCCAAAGGAGCACCTCATTCTAACATGTGTTGGCTCTATTTCAGTGGGTATTTGGTGTTTATTTAGCATGTTTTACCTCTGTCCCATGTTGGTTTGTTGACCCTTGGCATGCATCATACACTTGCTTTGTATTCCTCTATTTTGCCTAGAAATGCATCTTGCCTTTGGACCACCATGCTTGCATATTTTGGCTTAGCTTTGTGAAGTTTTTGGTCATGTTTTAACATGCTTAAGGTCTGTCTTGGGTCTTTGGATTCATGTTTTCCATGCTTTGTATAGCTTCTTTGCATTCTAGCTTACTAGCCTTGGGTGTGTAGGTCACTAGTATGCTTTACTTGGCTTGTTCTCATGATTTGGCATCATTGGAGACCACATTTCAGTCCATGTTCCATGCTTGCATACTTGCATTTTCCATCCCTTTCATGCTTTGAAGAGTTGATGGCTTATGCTCCATGTTTAAGGCCTTGTGCATGCATGCTTGTGTGTGTTTTCATGCCTTTGTTGCATCATTTTGGCCACTGTTTTGGACCTAGTAGAGAGCTGTCCAAGTTAGTGTAAGACCATGCATTGCATGTTGATGCATGCTCACCTTGTGTGTTGTGGCACACTTGTGTGTTGTTGCATGTTTAGGTTGCTTAATATGATGCATGCCTTGCACACTTGCATTCTTAGATCACATCTTGTATGCTTGTCACTCCCATTATTATTTCATATCTTGCATGCTTGCTCATTTAGGTTGTGCGCCTAACATGCATTGTGCATTACTTGCTTGCATGCCCATGTTGCATACTTAGTTAACATGCCAAGGTCGCATTGCATGAGCATACATGCCTTGCCTCTTGAATTGAGTATGATAGACGTTGGGTTTCACTTGTTTGTTTGATGTGCATCTCATTTGAAATCAAAGTGCATACTTGGTTTCTTGGGCCATCACGCATTGAAATGCGCGATTGGTGGTCCGAGAATCAAGTACCATGCTCCTTTGAGCCAGAAACATGATAAGGAGTGTGGTTGGTGCAAACATTGCTTGAAATGCATTGTCATGCCATGTTTTGCCCTCTGCTGCTGTCAAAACAGTTTCTGCAGGAAGATTTGGCCGGCCGGCCATCTCCAGTACCGACCGGCCATCCATCAGTGGCCGATGGCTTAACCAGTAGCCGATGATCATTCCCCATGGCCGTCAAGTATCTCTGCGTCCCCTCCCAGAGCTGACGAAGCATCTGATGCCAAGCTAGGCCCAACCTGTGCCTCCTCTTGAGCCAATCCAAGCACTCATCGGACAAAGTGGCAACTGAA
>NW_021026108.1:2237033-2250072 GCF_004153795.1 Camellia sinensis
AACGCTTCAACATGTATGAGAAATGGTAACCGTATCACACTCCATAATTAATACCTTCGTTCATCATACAAAAGGGATGCATTACGTCACGAGGGTTCCGATAGTTCGAGTGTTTAAACCATAATGCATGAGAAATGGCCAGGAACACTCATAATTACATATCTTGCCATCATGCAGATAGTACGATAATAAGTGGTCCCGAGCGTTCCGATCTTATGCCGGACAATGGAAAGCTCATACACCCATACTCTACCATATCTGCATATTCTAAGAGGGCACCGTAAGTTGATCTCCGCAGCTGTTTAACCCTACATGCACTGAGAATTTGGCAAATCCAGAACACCATATCTACAGTATCTCCCATATGCAGCGGCGTCCGATAAGTGTCCGACGTGTTTTAAACCTCAATGCCTGAGTAAATGCGCAGCGCTTACACCCATCATCTACATACCTTGTCATTATGCAAGCGCGATCCGAAATAATCGCATGTTCTTAGTTGTTTAACGCTAATGCAATGAGAATGGCAGTAAATACCTCATACCATATCTGGCCATCGTGTAAGGGGCTTTTGAACAAATTGTGCGTGTGTTTAATCGTACATGCATAGAAATGTCACGTTCCACCATTAATTCACTGATGCCGCACATTCTTGAGGAGGTCCGATCAAGTCGTTGATTTGTTCCGAACCTACTGTATTGAGAAATCCTAAAAAACACCTATAAATTACATTACTTCGCCCTATGCAAAGGGTATCTGCCATCATCGCAACACGCTTCCGATAAGTTCCCCCAGGGTATAAAACCCTTATGATGGGAACACATGGCAAGTACACACCAGAATTACATCGGCCATTATGCAACAGGGGTCGCTATACGTGTCCCTAGTGTTCGAATTCCTATGCACGAGAAATGGCAGTTAAACACCATAATTACATATTTGCATCATGTAGGGTACGAATCAGTGTTTCGTGAGTGTCTTGAATCCGGTAATGCACCGAGCAATCGGCAGTTAAACCTCCTGACTTACATATATTGCCATTCATGCAAGACTGGTCCAACTAAGTGTCTGACGTGTTGAACCTATTGCACGAGAACAATGGCATGTCAACACCAGAATTATATTATTTGCATCATGCATCGAGGGTCCTGAATACGTGTCTGCGTCGTTGACATCTTATGCAGGTTGACAATTGTAGTAACAAAACCTATTCCTATCTGCCATCATGCAGAGGGTCACGAATAAGTTTCCGTATGTATCGATCCTTAATGCATTTGAAATGCTAGTAACCACCATAATTACATATTGCCAACATGCAGAGTGTCACCTCGAATAGGCGTTCAAGTGCTTTTAACCCTAATTTGGCATGAGGGAAATGGCCATAAATACCATCCACATTACATATGTGCAATCATGCAAATAGAGTCCGAAAAATGTGTCCTGACCTTGTTCGAACCCTTAATGTATGAGAAATTGGTAATAACACATACATCTAACCTATACCTGCATCATGGAAAGGTGTATGCAATGATGAGGGTCCCGAATAAGTATTCCGGGATGTTTAATCTAATCGCATGAGAATATGGCAGTAAACACCAATTACATATCTGCCACTTATGCAGAGGGCGGAGAAGTGTCTCCGAGTGTTCGGATCCTTCTGTAACCAGCCGCAGGGGGCCTCGCTACAGCTCGACTCGACTTTCTGCTGTCCACGGTAAAAAAATGTCCCTTTCTTGAGTACCGCCAAGCAGCCTGTCACTATTAAAAAAAAAAAAAAAAAAAAAAAAAAAAATTAAAGATTTCTCAAACAATAAAAAAAAAAAAAAAAATAAAAAAAAAAAAAAAAACAAAACAAAAAAAAAAAAATTTTTTTTTTGAAAAAAAAAAAAAAAAAAAAGAAAAAAAAAAAAAGCTTATCTTTTTTAACTTTTTAAAAAAAAAAAAAAAAAAAAAAAAAATTTAAACAAATAAAAAATAAAACAAAAAATCTGAAAAAAAACACTCATCACAAAAACAAAAAAAATTAAAATAAAAAAAACCCAAAAAAAAAACGAAAATAAAAAATAAAAAAAAAAAAAAAAACATGTCAGAACAAAGAGTCCAATCCGGGCAAAATCGTTTTGAGAAACCAGATTTTGAACAGAATGCCAAACATGGAGCTGCTTTTCCCAGATACAGAGTCGCCACCATCTAATGTTTTTTTAAATGGAGAATTTAGGCAACCCTGGACTCACGGTGCCAAAAGGCCAACGTGTCCGTCACACCAAAGGTTGCTCGGCTCGCGGAACTTGCGGTACGATTGGGGAAGGTCACTTCGAGCACCCCCGCTCGCGTTCCCGGTCAAAGACCGGCCTCTATAACCATGCATATCTACTTTTTGAAAACATTGTGATTCTTATTCCGGTTAATTAGCTCTAGTGTACGATAGGTGGATCGCGCAGTAACAAGTATAGATCTGACGTTGCCTGAATTGACGACCAGAACATTTTCGATGTTCCGCTTTTTATTTGTTTGAAAATGGTTTGCTAACCCGCCGGTAGGCTAAAATGCAGATTTTGCGCACCGCGCAGGTGGCTTAGAAAAGCAGGTTTGCCACTATCTAGTGGGCTTAAAACACTCAGTGATGATTATTTCCAACTTCAGTAACCAACCTTCACCCCAGGCATTCAGGCAGTTACTATCAATAAGCAATAGCCATGGAAGCTAGTGCTATTCCATGGCAGTCACTACCTACGCATGCAAGGAATGCTACAATGCAAAAGAGCTAACCGGTATACTCCAAGCCAAAGCAGTAAATTCATTAGAGAATCATGCATGATCACTAGAACAGAAGTGTCTATGCAACACATGCAAGAATGAACATAGTCAGGCTCGGCTATTGGCAAACCATTGTCATATTGAACAATGCTACAATAACAACGTATTCAAATTTCTTGAACATGAAATATACCTGTAGTAGTACGATGCGCCGGAGCCCGTGTGCATGCAAAAACAGATGAATGAATGGCAACATGCTATTCAATAGGTTGCTAATTGGACATGCCCTCATGATTAACCCATCGGTAGCTGGTAAATCAAAGAAAGAAGACCGTGGGGTGAAGGGACATAATCACACTCACACACTTATTACAATATAAGCTCTCAGCGTAGAGGGTCCCAATAATATACAGTCTTAAGAGATATTACATGCCCGATATTACAATCCGAAATAATATACACAATTTCTAATAATTAACAATCACCCGACATTGCATCAATCCATCGAAGCAAGGCAGTCCTGGCTTGAGCAGTTTTACGGGCTTTCTTAGTTGATTTGTTAATTAATTAGAAATTTGTATATTATTCGGATTGTAATATTCGGGACTGTAATATTCGGACTGTATATTTATTCGGACCCTCTGCGCGAGGGCACAACTGTAATAAGTGTGCGTGTGTGTGATGTATGTTTTTCAACCCCACGTCTTTCTCCCTTTTATTTACCCGCTTTTGATGGTTAGATTAGGGCATGTTTCAATTAGCATACAGTATGATAGCATGTTTGCATTCATTCATCTGTTTTGCATGCACCGGGCTCGGCGCATCGTACTAACTACAGTATATTTCAATTTCAAAATTGAATACGTGTTAGTTGTAGCATTTCATATGACATGTTTAGAATAGCCGAGCCTGCTATAGTTGCATTCTTGCATGTGTTGCATTAGACATTTCTGTATACTTAGGATCATGCATGATTTCTAATGAAATTTCTGTTTTGGCTTGGAGTACTCGGTAAGTTTTATGCTTTAGCATCCTTGCATGCGTGTGAGTGACTGCCATGAATAGCATGCTTACCATGAGGCTATGTGCTTATATGATATAACTGCCTGAATGCCTGTGGGTGAAGGTTGGGTTACTTGAATTGGAATAAATCATTCACTGAGTGTTTTAAGCCCACTAGATAGTGGCAAAACCATCTTTTCTAAGCCCACCTGCGGGTGGCAAAATCTGCATTTTAAGCCTACCTGCGGGTAGCAAACCATTTTCAAAAAAAAAAGCGAACATGAAATGTTTTGTTCCAATTCAGGAAACTTAGTCTATACTTGTATGCTGCGCGCATCACATAGTAACCTAGGCTAATAACCGGAATAAGGACATACAAAGTTTTCAAAAATAGATATCATGGTTAGTAGAGGCCGATCTTTGATCGGGCGAGCGGGGGTGCTCACGAAGTTTCAAAAAAGCGAACATGAAATGTTTTGTTCCAATTCAGGCAACTCAGTCTATACTTGTATACTGCGCGCATCACATAGTAACCTAGGCTAATAACCGGAATAAGAACTCACAATGTTTTCAAAAATAGATATCATGGTTAGTAGAGGCCGGTCTTTGACCGGGCGAGCGGGGGTGCTCACGAAGTGACCTTCCCCAATCGTACCCAAGTTCCCGAGCCGAGGCAACTTTGGTGATGACGGACACGTGGCCTTTTGGCACCGAGTCAGGGTTTCCTAAATTTCCCATTTAAAAAACATTTAGGTGGCGACTCTGTATCTGGAAAAGCAGTCCATGTTTGGCACTTCTTTCAAAATCTGTTTTCTCAAAACGATTTGCCGGATTTGGACTCTTTGGTTCAGACTTAGAACCGTGACTACAGAAGTCGAGTCCGAGCTGTAGCGAGGCCCCCTGCGGGCTGGTTACAATAGGATTCGAACACTCGGACACTTATTCCGACCCTCTTGCATAATGGCAGATATGTAATTTTGGTGTTTACTTGCCATTTCTCATGCATTAGGATTTAAACACCCGGATACTTATTCGGACCCTCATGCATGATGGCAGATACCCTTTTCCATGATGGCAGATAGGTAATTATGGTGTTTACTTACCATTTCTCATACATTAAGGTTCGAACAGTCAGACACTTTTTCGGACTCTATTGCATGATTGCACATATGTAATTATGGTATTTACTGGCCATTTCTCATGCATTAGGGTTTAAACACTTGGACCCTTATTCGGACCCTCTTGCATGTTGGCAGATATGTAATTATGGTGTTTACTTAGCATTTCAAATGCATTAAGATTCGAACATACGGAAACTTATTCGGACCCTCTTGCATGATGGCAGATATGTAATTATGGTTTTTACTTACCATTTCACCTGCATTAAGATTCAAACACTCAGACACTTATTCAGACCCTCATGCATGATGGCAAATATGTAATTCTGGTGTTTACATGCCATTTCTCGTGCAATAGGTTCGAACACTCAGACACTTATTTGGACCATCTTGCATAATGGCAGATATGTAATCATGGTGTTTACTTGCCATTTCTCGTGCATTAGGATTCAAACACTCAAACACTTATTCGTACCCTCTTACATGATGGCAAATATGTAATTATGGTGTTTACTTGCCATTTCTCGTGCATAGGATTCGAACACTAGGACACTTATTAGGACCCTATTGCATAATGGCAGATATGTAATTCTGGTGTGTACTTGCCATTTCCCATCCATTAGGGTTTATACACCTGGGTACTTATTCGGAACGTGTTGCATGATGGCAGATACCCTTTTGCATAGTGGCCGATATGTAATTATGGTGTTTTTTATGATTTCTCATACATTAAGGTTCGAACAATCAGACACTTATTCGGACCCTCCTGCAAGATTGCGGATATGTAATTATGGTGTTACGTGACATTTCTTATGCATTACGATTTAAACACACGGACAATTTTTCAAACCCTCTTACACGATGGCAGATATGTAGTTATGGTATTTACTTGCCATTTCTCATGCATTAGGGTTAAAACACTAAGACACTTATTCGGATCCTCTTGCATAATGACAGATATGTAATGATGGTGTTTACCTGCCATTTCTCAGGCATTTGGGTTTAAACACTCGGACACTTATTCGGACCCCCTTGCATGATGGCAGATATGTAATTATGGTGTTTATTTGCCATTTCTCATGCATTAGGGTTTAAACACTCGGATACTTATTCGGACCCTCTTGCAATATGGCAGATATGTAATTATGGTGTTTACTTTCCATTTCTCGGGCATTAGGATTCGAACGCTCGGACACTTATTCGTACTCTCTTGCATGATGGCAGATATGTAATTATGGTGTTTCCTGGCCATTTCTCATGCATTATGGTTTAAACACTCGGATACTTATTCGGACCCTCTTACGTAATGGCAGATACCCTTTTGTATGATGACGGATATGTAATTATGGTGTTTACTTACCATTTCTCATACATTAAGGTTCAAACACTCGGACACTTTTTCGGACCCTCTTGCATGGTGGCAGATATGTAATTATGTTGTTTACTTGTCATTTCTCATGCATAAGGATTCGAACACTCGGACACTTATTCGGACCCTCTTGCATGATTGCAGATATGCAATTATGGTGTTTACTTGCCATTTTTTCATGCATTAGGATTTAAACACTCGGATACTTATTCAGATCCACTTGCATGGTGGCAGATATGTAATTATGGTGTTTATTTGCCATTTCTCTTGCATTAGGGTTTAAACACTCGGACACTTATTCGGACCCTCATGCATGATGGCAGATATTTAATTATGTTTTTTACTTGCCATTTCTCATGCATTATGGTTTAAACACTAAGACACTTACTCAGACCCTCTTGCATGATGGCCGATATGTAATTATGGTGTTTACTTACCATTTCACATGGATTAAGATTCGAACGCTTGGACACTTATTCGGACCCTCTTGCATGATGGCAGATATGTAATTGTGGTGTTTACTTGCCATTCTTGTGCATTAGGATTCGAGCACTCGGACACTTATTCGTATCCTCTTGCATCAAGGCAGATATGTAATTATGGTGTTTACTTACCATTTCTTATGGATTAAGGTTCGAATACTCGAACACTTATTTGGATCCTCTTGCATGATGGCAGAGATGTAATTATGGTGTTTACATGCCATTTCTGGTGTGTTAGGATTCGAACACTCAGACACTTATTCAGACCCTCTTATTTGATGGCAGATATGCAATTATGGTGTTTACTTGCCAGTTCTCATGCGTTAGGGTTTAAGCACTCGGATACTTATTCAGACCATCTTGCATGATGGCAGATATCCTTTTGGATGATGGCAGATATATAATGATGGTGTTTACTTACCAGTTCTCATACATTGACGTTCGAACACTAGGACACTTATTTGGACCCTCTTGCATGATGGCAAATACGTAATTATGATGTTTACTTTCCATTTCTCGTGCATAGGATTCGAACACTCGGACACTTATTCGGACCCTCTATCATAATGGTAGATATGTAATTCTGGTGTTTACTTGCCATTTCTCATGCATTAGGGTTTAAACACCCGGATACTTTTTTGGACCCTCTTGTATGATGGAAGATACCCTTTTGCATAATGGAAGATATGTAATTATGGTGTTTACTTACCATTTCTCATACATTAAAGTTCGAACACTCGGACACTTATTCGGACCCTCTTGCATGATGGCGGATATGTAATTATGGTGTTACTTGACGTTTCTTATGCATTAGGGTTTAAACACACAGAAACTTATTCAGACCCTCTTACATGATGGCAGATATGTGGTTATGGTGTTTACTTGCCATTTCTCATGCATTAGGGTTAAAACACTCAGACACTTATTCGAACCCTTTTGCATGATGACAGATATGTAATTATGGTTTTTACTTACCATTTCACATGGATTAACATTCGAACACTCGGATACTTATTCAGATCCTCTTGCATTGTGGCAGATATGTAATTATGGTGTTCACATGCCATTTCTCATGCATTAGGTTCGAACACTCAAACATTTATTCGGACCCTCTTCTATAATGGCAGATATGTAATCCTGGTGTTTACTTGCCATTTCTCGTGCATTAGGATTCGAACGCTCGGACACTTATTCGTACCCTCTTACATGATGGCAAAGATGTAATTATGGTGTTTACTTGCCATTTCTCATGCATTAGGGTTTAAACACTCAGATTCTTATTCGGACCCTCTTGCATAATGGCAGATACCCTTTTGCATGATGACAGATATGTAATGATAGTGTTTACTTACCATTTTTCACACATTAAGTGCCTGTTTGGTGAAACTTAATTTCAGCTTATTTCAACTTATGACTTAATTTAGGTCATTCTGATCTATTTGGCACAGCTTAGAGAACCAAATTATAACTTAAAAAAAGTCATTTTCAGCCAATTTGGAGCAGTTGCTCCGGAGGTGCTTCAGATTTTCGCTTAAGCGCATAGCTGTTTGGAGGGGCTTGAAATGACTTAAATGGCCCTCTTATATTCAACTATTACCAAAAACCCACCTATATAACATTTGTTCTCAAGCACTGTTCATTCGAGAGGGAGAGACAGAGGCGATTTCTAGCGAGTGCGATTTCCGGCGAACGCGATTTCCGGCGAAGACGATTTATAGCTCTCAACACTGTTCTTAACTCTCTCTCTCTCTCTCTCACACACACACACACACACACACACACACACACGAACCAACACACACACACACACACACACACACACACACACACACACACACACACACACACACACACACACACACACACACACACACACACACACACACACACACACACACACACACACACACACACACACACACACACACACACACACACACACACACACACACACACACACACACACACACACACACACACACACACACACACACATTTTTTTTTGGGCAAATTACATATACACCCCTCGAGGTTTGGTTAAATTACAGATACCCCCCTGAGGTTTCGGAAATTACATCCCGCCCCCTGAGGTTTGTATTTTCATAACAATTTGCCCCCTGAGGTTTATATTTCATAACAAATTACCCCCTAATTTCTTATGCAAATATAGCATTCAGGGGGGAATTCGTAATTTCTCAAACCTCAGGGGGGTATCTGTAATTTTGTCAAACCTGGAGGGGTGTATATGTAATTTGCCCTATTAAAAATTAATTATTAATATTAATTTATACTAATTAATAATTTTAGTGTTAATTCAGGCTAATTAAGCCATTAATTAATACTAATTAACAATTTTAGTATTAATTGATACTGATTAAGTAATTAATTGATACTAATTAATAACAATTGTCGATTATTAATATTATTTGATACTAATTAAAAAATTTAGTATTAATTCATACTAATTAAGCAATTAATTGATACCAATTAATTTATAATGGAAAAAAATTATTACAATAATACTTCTATTTCATTTTTATCAAATGTATCAATTTTTATATTAGTTGATACTAATTAATACTAATTATATCCGAGTGTTTAAATCCTAATACGTGAGATATGGTACGTAAACACCATAATTACATATCTGCCATCATGTAAGAGGGTCCAAATAATTGTCCATGTGTTTAATCCCTAATGCAAGAGAAATGGCAAGTAAACAACAAAATTACGTATCTGCCATCATGCAAGAGGGTTTGAAAAAGTGTCTGAGTGTTTAAACCCTAATCCATGACAAATGGAAAGTACACATCATAATTACATATCTGTCATCATGCAACTGGCTCGGAATAAGTTTCGGAGTGTTCGAATCCTATTTAACTAGAAATGGCAAACAAGCACCATAATTACATATCTGCCATCATGCAAGAGGGTCCGAATAAGTGTCCGAGTGTTTAAACCCAAATGCATGAGAAATGGCAGGTAAACACCATAATTACATATCTGCCATCATGCAATAGGGTCCAAATAAGCGTCCGAGTGTTTAACCCTAATGTATGAGAAATGACAAGCAAACACCATAATTACATTTCTGTTGTCATGCAAGAGGGTCCAAATTAGTGTCCGAGTGTTCGAATCCTAATGCACATGAATGGCAAACAAACACCATAATTACACAGCTGCCATCATGCAAGAGGGTCCGAATAAGTGTCCAAGTGTTCGAATCCTAATGCGCAAGAAGTGGCAAACAAAAACCATAATTAAATATCTACCATCACGTAGGAGGGTCCGAATAAGTCTCCGATTGTTTAAACCCTAATGCATGAGAAAAGGAAAGTCAACACCAAAATTACATAGCTGCCATCATGCAAGACGGTCCGAATAAGTGTCCGAGTGCTCGAATCCTATTGCATGAGAAAAGGCAAACCAACACCATAATTACATATCTGCCATCATGCAAGAGGGTCCGAATAAGTGTCCGAGTGTTTAAATCTTCACGTATGAGAAATGGCAAGTAAACACCATAATTACATAACTGTCATCATGCAAGAGGGTCCGAATAAGTGCCGGACTGTTCGAATCCAAATGCACAAGAAATGCCAAATAAACACCATAATTGCATATCTGCCATCATGCAGGAGGGTCCGAATAAATGCCCGAGTGTTTAAACCCTAATGCATGTGATATGGTACTGTAACAGCGCCTGCGTGGGCCTCGTGCTACAGTTCGGACTCGATTTGTGTCACGGTTCTAAATCTGAACCAAAGAGTCCAAATCCGGCAAATCGTTTTGAGAAAACAGATTTTTTGAAAGAAGTGCCAAACATGGACTGCTTTGCCAGATACAGAGTCGCCACCTAAATATTTTATTTTGGGAAATTTAGGAAACCCTGACTCGGTGCCAAAAGGCCACGTGTCCGTCATCACCAAAGTTGCCTCGGCTCGGGAACTTGGGTACGATTGGGGAAGGTCACTGTGTATTACTCATCAAATTGAATAGGAGTAAGAGAGAAGTGTACTGGACTTGTTGAACCTAGGTATATACACATAGAGTGAAAGGGAAAGACCTTGAGAAATAGAGCTCAAGAAGGAGAAAGAAGATAGAAGAAGAGGAAGTGAAAAGGCAACTTGAATTGTTCATAAATTTAACAACTTAAGGTGAGAATTTGCCTTTAATTTCATGAAATTGAGATGTCATGGTTATCATCCTTTGGACATTGAGTTGAAATATAAAGGATATCATGCATACTTATGAGTTTAGTAGTGTAAATTGATGATAGGAACTCATATGGACAAATAAAGAAGGAATTGTAGAAATTTAGCTCAAGACCAACATGCATGGCATGATTCATGATATTTTGTTTATAGACATATTTTCTTGCATGATTTTCATGAGTTCTACAAGTTTCAAAGAACTATCCTCATTGATGTTGGAATTGGAAGTTTAAAATGCTTTTATAATGTCTCGGAGTCTTTGAGCAACTAAATTGGAAGAATTAGCTCAAACTATGGACATGCATGATTTTATTTTTAATCATACACACCATTCTTGCATGAGTTTTCAAGATTGAAGGGACATTCCATGAGATTTGAGGATTTGGAGCACAAAAAAATGCAAGTTTAAAGAATTTTTATGTCAACTCAAATAACTTGATCATGGCATGGAAATTGAGCTTTGTTATAAACTTATAAATCTTGTTTGAAGTTAGCAATTGTAAATTCAACATGTGTTCATGAATTTTGGGCTTTGATATATATGGTTTTGAAGGTAGATTTTGAAGAAAATGAAGTCCAAAAATAAGAGCAATTTTCGGCACATTTTAACCCAGACCGCTCGAACAGCCTAGGCCACCGCTCAAGCAACCAACCCTCTCCTGTTCCAGCTCACATTCTAAAATAATTGCACGTGTGGAGCGCACGTGCGGTAGAGGTTCTGTACGTGCGGCAAGTGCCCCCGCACGTGCGGTTGTAAGGGTAGTCCCAGTTACATTTCGGCTTCTCTTTTCTACCTCTCGGGCCTCCGTTTGCATGGTTTAAAACTGTTTTTCATGTGCATTCGCATCTTATGAACACAAATGAATTAAAGAACAAAAGTTTAACCAAACGGATAAGCAATAAATAGAAACTAAATAAGTATAGAACAAATAGAACAAACTAAATGAATAAATTATGTATTGAATCATGGTGCTTGAATTTGTTTGTTTAGGTCAGATGCCGTATCTTTAGTGCATTTTAGCACGTGTTTCAAGGAGCTCACTGTGAGTAACAATGTTGTAAAGCTATGTTTAATTGCAATTATTTTCTGATCGATTAAATGTATTATATTTTGAAATGACACTGTTTCTTGAATTAATGATGGTCCTATTTTGTAAACTGTACTCGTGGTAGCCATAGCAACTATTACTGTTATTGTTATTGCTACTGTTACAGAGATCTCTGTCAATTCCAATCTTTGGAACTACTGTTACTGTATTGATGGCCATCAACTGACTGTTCGGTCTTTAAGACCTACTGTACTGTTCTACTACGGAATGTACCACGTATGACTGCAATGATTTCATATGACACTGAAATGTATGAATACTGTTTATTGAACTGATTCTTTACCGAATTCAACTGTTTGGAATTGTTATAAAGACATCATTCATAAACCCTTTTACACATTTTTCATTCACTGGGCTTTGGCTTACCGTTTATATCTATATGTATATAGGTGATTAGGCACCGGATCGGGTTTAGCAACATCGACCTGAACCCCCTGTTTTTTCAAGCAAACTACTGTGCCTCACTGCGTGGTTCCGAGCCATCATGTGTCAAGGCTTTTTGAGTGTTTCCACTTTGCCACTTGTGATTATGATCACATGTTATACAGTTTTGTTCTAGACTTTTACTTTAACCGTTTTGTTATTGGGATTTAATTCCCTAAGTTATAGTATGTATGTACATATGTTTGGACATGAACTTATGTGAATGTCTATATATCCAAGTTTGTTTGTTCATTGAAGTCCTTACATCTCGTTGGACATTATATTTAATTATGTACAAGCTTCCGTCATTCCCTATTATGGTATTATTGTTATTACTGTTAAGCAGGCCTTTGGTAATCACGAATTACTGGCAGGTTACGATGTTAAACCTTAGGAGCGGGTTTAGGTCGTGACAATATAATTAGGGCTAGGCATAGGGTTATCCGACCCGCCCTACCCGCACACGTATGGGCGGTTTCGCAAATACAATAGGGTTTGGAATATAGGAAGTTTTAGAGTTGCTGACGGGTTGCAGGTTTGAACCGCACTTATGGATCTCATGAATAGA
>NW_021026108.1:2253522-2281174 GCF_004153795.1 Camellia sinensis
GACAACATAGTTTCAAATCGCATTAAATTTATGAAGTGTCCAAAGGGGCGGGAAATTGTAATGATGCCTAAAAAGTGTAGACGTTCTGACACTTGTGTTGGAATGAGGTTAACCGCCGTGTTTTTTGACTTTCCAAGTGCGAAACCAAACATGCCGACTAACTAGCGTTAATAGGATGTTTGGGAGGCAATTGTGGGAGCCAAGTAGCGATTCTCAGAGGAAAGCCAAATGAATTTGAAGAAAATCAGGATATATACTCTATTCAACTACATCTTGGGCAACCCCGAAGCCGAATACTCAAATCATGAAGCCGAGTACGAATAGACACATGACCGAATGGCCGAGTGAGCAATCGTGCACTGGATTGAAAGCGGGCCTAACTCCGGAGATTATGAAAAAGTATAAAAGAGAGGAACATCAACCAAAGAGAGGTATGTAAGAACAGACCCAAGAAACTTAAGACACAAGCAAACGAGAGACATATACTAACTTGTTCGTCGGAGTGCTAATTCCGGCACCCCCGATTGGAGTGTTAATCCCCTTTTCAGGTGGCAATCAAAGGATCAGGAACGTCCTTCAGGATCCAAGAGTATTTTCAAACCACTTTACCACAATGATCGAGTCTAAACTAGGGTTTCTGAGTCAAAATTGTGGTTTTGATTGTGAAATTAAGATTGTTGAACTATGTGTTTTTGTCGGTGGGTTGTGAAATTCTAGGTTTTTTTTTTTTTTTGGGTGATGGGAAAGGGGTTGAAGATTGGAGGTTCATAGAACCAGGTCGAAGACAAACTGAAATCGAAATCGAACCTAAAGCAACGAAACACAGAGAGAAGAGAAGAAAAGAGATAAGATGAAAGCGTACCGTCGATGGTTGTCACCGCCGAACCAGGTCGAAGTCTCCAAAGAGAGAGATTAAAACCCTTCCAGGTCGAAATGCCCAGTCTCTTTTTGAACCCTCTCTTCTTGGTTTTGCCCAAGTATTTTCTTCGAACCCTCTTTCTTCTCCCCCTCTTCTCAGTTTCTATGTTCCTTACGATTAGAAACCAAATAATTGGTGTATTTTGATATATTTATTTTTGTCTAATATATTTTTGGGTTTGGGGGTTTGGCGCCAAAGTATTTCATTTTGGCACACGACAGGAATTGCGTGTCATGAAAAGTAAAATATTTTTAACGGCTAGCATATGTGCATCGTGGAAAGTGTACTTGTTAACGGCTGGCTTTTTGTGCACCATGAAATGTTCAATATTTTTAACAGCTGGTGTACGCGTATTGTGTATAGTTGATGTATTAATGGCATGTCACATACACGTCATAGAAAGTTTTATTATTTATGGCTAATATTCCAAGCCGTAAAACAATCATCATTATTTCCATTCACGACCTATACAATAAACACGTCGTGGTTAGGAAATTATTTACGACATGCAAAAAAAAGCAAGTCGTAAAAGTGAGAAACCACGGCTTGCATTTACTGTATATTGTTGATGTGAAGCCGTGAAAACCCAGTTTTGTTGTAGCGTTTTTTAATTTTAAATTATTTTAAATATGTATATAATTGTAATATTTTTTTTTTTGCAAAAATGCTAGAGATACAGAGAGGCTCTAAATGAACCCCATTTTGTTGGTTGGGCACCCCAAATTTCAGTTTTTAAAAATACTATTTTACATTTTTATTCAATTAATAAATTAGCCAAAACACTAACTCTGGTGGACTTCTTTAGCTCCGGCCACCCGTCAAATTCTGTTCGTCCCCGACTAGCCTTCCCCTGCCACACCTCAACCCTTCCCAACCTTTGGTGCCATCCTTCAATGCTTTCCAATCCTCTACCACCCACCATTCTCTACATCCCGAAGTGAGAGATCTAATCGGAGGGAGAAAGTGTAGTTGTAGAAGAATTCATTAGTGGAGAATGGGCTGGTGGTAGAAAGTGACGGTTGTGATGGAGAGAAAAAGAGTAAGGCGTCGCGCCAGTGATGACAGCGGTAGTGTCGCTTTGGCAATGCCAGTGGCGGCGCCGGCGCTAGAGCCAGAGGTGGAGGGTGACTACAATAGGTAGAGGTAAGGTTGGGATTACGAATGTAATAATGGCCCGGCCCGGTCCATCCAGGCCCAAACTCGGGCCGACCCAAGCAGGCTTCGCGAGCTCTCACTTTTTAGCGGGCCGGCCCATGGGGCAAAAAGTGGGGCCCAGGCCCAAGCCCACTCATAATAGGGTCTAGGGCCTTGGCTCGAGCCTAGGGCCTAGGTTGTGGGCCTAGGCTGTGGCCCCAGGCCGGGCCTAATCGGGCTTCTTTTTTTTTTCTTTTTTTTTAATATTAGGAATAAAAAATTAAAAAAAATTATACTAGAATATTTTAGTTAAGATTAATGAGATGTTTTGTTTGGTTATGTAATGTTTCATGGTGATATTTAAATTTAATTATATATGATTTATTTTTTTTTAATTATGAACTTATAACTAAAAAAGTATGCAATTATGTAATTTTGTTCTTTCGAAATGAATAATTTTATATATATGAAAATGAAACTTTCAATATTACAATATTAAATTATTTATATAACATTTATTGAATGAATAATTTTTATTTCAAAATGAAATAAAACATTACAAAAATTGATATTATTAAATAAATTACGTGTTGATTACTGATGATGGTAGAACAATTGCATCACTATAGGTCAAGTACATCCCAACTAGGTTGGCACCTACTAGCCTACCAATCATTTGCATTATACTCCACCTCAATAATCTATTAAAAAAAAAAAAAAAAAAACGAAATGAAATGAAATAGTAAAAAACAAATTGTTGATCAATCATCGAAGGAAACAGACGTTTCAGTCGCGTTGCTCGAGGATATGTCATCCAAATTATTTTGAATTCGCTCATTTTCACTATAATTTTGTCTTCTGGTAAGTGCATGCATATGATCTCTGGATATCATCAGTGCCTCAACCATATCAGGTGAAAGCCTGCTTTAGTAATCGCTCAGCACCCGTCCACCTACACTTAAAGCTGTTTCCGAAGCAATTGTAGAAATGGGAACGGTTAGTATATCACGGGCCATCTGTGAAACCACAAGCTACATAGTTTCATTTTGTTTCCACCATTCTAAAATGTCAAAATCATCGGAATCATCCACTGACGAGCTTTCCAAATAATATTTTAGTTCAGAACTACTCACACTTGTATGTTGAGATATTCTTCTACTTTTTATTACTGAAAAAACACTTAATCTCCCGCCTCGAGATGAGACTGCTAGTCTAGTGTGTGTAGGTGTATTTACAGATGCAGCTGCCTTGTATTCTTCAAATAATATGTTGCATGTTTGCATAATAGGAGCAAACTATGTTTGATTAGCGAAAATACACCCTAAAAATTCTTGTAAACCAATTTCTTTACACATAGGATCAATTATTATGGCTAAACCTAATAGATGAGGCAAATGATCAAAATATTTATCAAATTTTTCTTTCATTGAAATAATAATGGTTATATAATATTCATTACCCATATATTTATGAAAACTTTAATTATTTCTACTAGCATATGTAAAACAAATGGTGAAGTAGGAATATATATATAAGAAAATAATTTTGTTGAAATATCGAAAACTTTTAAAAAATCTTTATACAAGGCTACTTAGAGCCAATTAAGTTCAGTGGGAGTCAGTACTCCTCATATTGATGTTGTTGCAAAAAATAAATCTATTACTCTTCTTTGTTTACAAGCTATTTTTAACATATTATATATTGAATGGCATATTTTCTAAATGGCATATTTTCTCGTTGACAAATTTTTCTATATTCCAAAATTCGATTATTAGAAGACATAATAGTAACAACTACATTTTTTATTACAAGTGCAGAAGTTTCGTATATATGCATAGCTTCTTTAACAATCAAATTGAAAATATGGGCACAATAACGAACATGAAATAAATCACCATCAACAAGTAATTGTAAAGTTAATTTTAAATAGGCTACGGTTTGATTATAATATGATGCATTATCTAAACTAATCGTAAATATTTTTATTTTGTAAAGCCCACTTGTATAATACATTTCTTATTTCTACACCAAGCGAATGACCAGTGTATAGAAGTTTAACTAATTTAAATGAAATAATTCTTTTATTTAATTTCCAATCATTATCAATAAAATGTGCAGTGATACATTGATATTCAAAACCATTATTTGACCACAGATCAGATGTTAAATAAACTCTTCCATTCAAAATTTTAAAGATGTCAAATAATTCACTTTTAATATCCTCAAATTTCTTTAAAATCCTATTTCTAGTAGTATTTCTTAAAAAACTTTGATATTGCGGTGCAAAACCTTCGTGAATCATTTCGGTAAAATCGGGACATTCACTAGTAGTAAAAGGTTGTTCTTTTTTAATAATATAATCAACTACAGAATTTTGTGCACGTATAGGATCATATGAAAATGTTTGTAAATTACCAGTTGATGAAGCCCCTAATTGCATTTGACTTCGAATATCAGGTTGTTGATTTTGTAAATATTTGTTAGCATGCCTTTTTAGATCACTAGTACCTCCTACAGATGCATCACTAAGTAAATGTGCACAATATTTACATTTTGCTTTAAATGTAATTGTACCATCAGGATTATTTATAGATATTTTTTCAAAATGTTTCCAAACACTACTACTTATGCTCCTAGATGATGATCCAACTATTGGAAGAGGGATATTAGAAGGAGAATCAACAGATTCATGCTGTGTAGTATATGTATCAACATCGACATAAACATTAGGCATATTAGGATTCATAGTAATGTAAGTAAAACAATATATAAGAATTAACAATAAATTTAAATAATGTGTAAATACATTCAGTAAAAAATAATAATTAATATATGTGTACAAATAATTAATGAAAAAAATAAGTAGCTAATAAATTTAATTAAACTAATTAATGTTATCAACTGGCGAATGCGATACAGAAATTTGCTTCTTTTGATAAAAGTTTCTTGTTGCACAATTGTAATTGTCACTTAGGGATGACACTTCAAAATTAATTAAGAGTTAAGAGAGATTGAGAGTTTAAGAGAGATTGAGAGAGTTGAAGAGAGAGAGAATTATTTTAAAAAATGAAAGATATTTATAGTAGTTTGAATTATGACCGTTTGTATATATAATACCGTTTGAGTTGAGTGATTGATGAGGAGATGCAACAAACCAATTTCGGCTAGGCTAGTAAGGATGGGCGGGACACAGAGAGAGAGAGAGGCAGCCGTTCTTTCTGATCAAAAGAATGGAGCTAGAGATAGATATCAAAATATTGCCATGCCCTCGTCTTTTCACTGAAAAGTTTTCAGGGATTTTCTCTTGTATATACAGAATATAATGAATATTTTATAACTTTGCCTCCACTCTCTTCTATGTTTTCTATTAGTATATCCCAATGATGAATAAATATATTTTCAATAAATTAAATTTGCTTACCACTCCACTCTACTTTTACATGTTATTTTATGTTTGTAATAGTTATAGGTAATAGGTAACTCATAAGCCTGCTATAGCAAAAGAGTAGGCTATATAACAACCCAAATTTTTAATTATTCTGTAGAATTTATACTAATATTATTTAATCACAGTTAGGAAAATATATAATTTATTATATATTATTATGTGTAATTTTGTAAAATAATATAATTATTAAGAATTTAGGGGTCAAAGTTTAAATAAATAATAATAATAATGGGTGTGGTAATAAAATAAATAATTAATTTTCTGTTAGTATACAATAGAGTGTAATTTAATTAAGAATTGATTTATTTATATAATTATATTAAAATATTGGGTCAAAATGTAATTATCTTAAATATCTATTAAGGATAAGAATAAATCTATATAATTATGAATTAAATCTTAGAGAAAGAGACGCCCAGCAACGTGTTGGCCGCGGACGGGGCTCACCTCCCTATAAATAGGGAGGTGTTTCACCTGGGTAAAGAAAAGAAAGATGGTCTTTGATAGTGGAAAGAAAAAGTAAGATATTAAAGTTAAGGTGAGTTATATTATATCTTGAGTCACCAAAATGTATTTTAAGTATGTTTTGATTTACCATATTTATTTTATACAAGTTATGTTTTATAAACTATTATAAGTTATATTATTATTTCAGTTACGTGGATTATTTTCTGAACCCTATTTGCTTAAAAGGAAGCCCATGGATATGTTTGTTTATATTTTAAAGAATATTTGGTTATGATCTTATATACAATTATGTTTTGTAAGTACTACCACGGGAGTCCCATGCCTTGGGGGACTTAAATAACCATCGGCTTCTGTTTGGTCACTTTGTGGCCCTATGATCCATTGACCTCTGTTTTGTGCGGAGCTAAGTACTACATTATTGTGGGAGCCACCTCTAGAATTCGTACGAGCCACCTCTTGAATCCGTACCTCTGTTCTGACTGTCACTTCTGTGACCTCTGTTATGCTCTGTTTTGCACCGTGGTTGTGGTCATTTACTTACATAATTTCTGTATTTTAGTTCTGCTACTTAAATTAGCAGTTTTTGCCACTTACATGATTTGTTTACCAAATTACCGTGGTTATGGTTATTTGTTTACATAATCTCAGTTTTGCCACTTAAATGATTATTTGTTCCGACTAAGTTATCTTAAATGTTTTGGCTTAACTAACTATCTATGGTTATTTCGTGTCCCTTATACTCTTGGTATAATATTTCCCACTCTGCCATGTGCTTATAACTGTTTACCAATTTTCAGGAAACATGCAATTCGGAAATAGCTTTTGGAAAGTCTTAGACGCGGGGCTGCGGAATAGATACACACAACAGTTTTATGATATTTTTATATGTAAATATCTGCCTTTTTGGTCCATGTATTTTGTAATAAAAATAGAAGCTCCGATGATTATTTTGATACCCTTATTTAAATATTACTTCCGCTCGCGTTTAATGATTTGTTTAAGAATTGGTCGAGGTAATCTCAGTTACTGGCCACCACGATACTTAACCCTTAGGTAGGGGGAGCGGGTCGTGACAGGCTAGGCTCCATCTCTCTCTCTCTCTCTCTCTCTCTCTCTCTCGTTTCGACTGCTAACAGCTAGCCACAGTGACAGTGTAGTGTGCTAGTGGGTCACACTCTATTTCTCTCTCCTGGCCAAAGAAAAAATTATTATTAGTTTGATTTTAATTTAATAAATTATTATTATTTTTTGTTTTATTTTTAAATTATTAATGTTATTTACTTAATTATATAAAATTTTATTTTTACAAGATTAATTTTTATTTTTATAAGATCAATCTTTTTATTTATTTTATTTTTTATGTTTTTTTAATTATTTAATCATTGCAAATTGTTTTTTATTTTTATTTTTTGAAATTTGACCATTGGTAGAGAGAGGACCAGATGGGTGGGCTGAGCTGGGCCCCAAATGGAAGGCCCAGGCCCAAGGTATTGGGCTCGGCTCGGATCGGGTTCGGGCTTTAATCAGGCCGAAATGAGCCGGGCCTACCTCGGACTTCGGGCAGGCTTCGGACCGCCCACGGGTCTCAGGTCATTTTTACAGCTCTAGTTGGGATTACGTGGGATGTCCAAACAATTTTTATCACAATTCAAATTTTGATATGGGGTCCCAAGAAATGAGGTGCATTTAGAGCCACTTATGTTGTGTTTGTTTGAAGGATTTGGAAAGGGAAAGGGAAAAGGTGTGTGTAAAATTTAGGCATATTTTGTTCACATTTCACCTACCTTTTCCATTTTCCTTTCCAAATCCCTCCTCAAATTCTCCAACCAAACACAGCATTAGAGATATAACAAAGAATCTATCAAAAAAATTATTAAACACTCATATGGGTGTGAAACTTACATTTATGTGGTATCCACATTTATATGATATACGACTCACACTCATATGACTGTTTGATCATTTTTTTTAGTAAATTCGTTAGTGGATCTTTAGCATGGCTTTTTTTTTTTTTTGGTTTTAATTAATCACTCGTTTGGCATGTTGGTTGAGTTGGCTTTTTTGTTCAAATAGTTATAAAAAGATAAAATAGATTAAAAAATCAATAAAAATATCACATAAATCATAATTATTTAATTTTTTCTCCTATAAAAATTAAAAAAACTAAAAAAAAATCATCATAAATAAGACTTTTTGATTTCAAACTAAAATAACCAAAAAAAAATGAAAAAGTCAAAAAACTAACACATGCTCCAAACAAACCCTAAGGTAGTCCAATCTAAATTTTAGGTGCAAATAGGGATTTGGGGTGTGTGCAGTGCGGTCTTATGGTCTTATTTTGAGGTTCATTTTGATAATTTAAATTATTTACATTTTAAAATATATCGAGTAAAATATACTTATAAAAAATTAAGTTAATCGGATATTGTTAATCTTTTCATTTACTCACATTTATACCTTAAAAAATAAATGATATTGTGATTTAAAATATTAAAATAAATACAAATATTAATAAATGAAAAGATTAACGATATTCTATTAATTTAATTTTTTACAAATATATTATACTTAATGAATAGACAATTTAAATTATCAAATTAAATCTCAAAACAAATCTATAAAAAATCGTACAACAGTGGCTCTATGTTAGGTGCACAGCACACACCCCAACTCCTGCCAGTAGAGCCTGCCGCATTCTCATTTGTTTGGGCTTCAAGTGTTGCGCAACCATCGCATAATAAAAACCCTACTCAGCCCCACCCAAAAAACACGACCTACAAAGCTGAGAAACCCTAGTTCCCCTCTCTCTCTCTTTCTCTCTCTCTCTCTCTGTTTATGTATATAAGCACAATCGAATGAATGAATCTCAAAACTCCAAGCCTTTCGATGGCAGTCATCCATGGCGATGAGCTCAGCCTCCTTTCGTATTTTGTATATGCGAATTCATTAGTGTGTGTTTTGTGTGTCTGGAAGTGAAAATTTACAAATTAATAGCTTTACTTTGAGTTTTGATTTAATTTTTCTTTAATATCCTGACCAGTGAATCACAAAACTGAAGCTTATGCATATAGATATGTACTTAAAATCATGAGTATCGATCTGTATGTATATATATATATGTTGTGGTTTATATGGAGCACTGAGGTACGATGATGATTACATGTGATTGGTCTCGTTCGTCGTAATGGCAGCCATTGCCTTGCCGACCATCCTGATATATCACCACCCATAAACTGAGTCCTCAAAAAAGACCTCTCTTTTTTCCTCTATGTTTAGCTTTTCAAGCTCTATTTTTTATTTTGTATATATATATATATATATGTATTTATGTGTCTGTTGTGTCTATATTTCATATGGTTTTTTTTTTATTTTAGTTTTCTGTTTGTAAATTGGCCAATGATTAAACAATTTTTAATAGACAAGCATATGTCTGAAACATATTGTGTTGACAAACTAATCTTCTCTATGAGGCCCACTAGATGCTACTACATTTGTTTTTAATTTTTTTGTTGGTTCTTTATTTTTTTTAACAGATCTGTGCATCTCCTACTCTTGACTCAAACTTGTATCAAATATAAATTTGCATAAACTTAATCAACAACCTCTTCCATTACTAAAATTTTTAAAGACAATTTTGAAGCTTCCAAAATTTTAACTTTTCCATCACTGAAATTTATGCTTAAATTTGAGTGTGTCAATTGGAGTGAGCTTTCACTCAAATTTGAGTAAAATCTGAGTAAGGGCTGGACATAGCCTAATCAATATGTGATTACTCATGTTTACAACCAAGCTGCTGTTGAGTGAAATTTTGTGACCAGTGGATGGTGTTGAGTCCTAATATATGACTGTTTTATTACTTTAACCTCTTTTGAAAGAACCAAGAGGTGGTAAACTTTTGATTTTGATTTATGCTTTATTTTGTTTTTGCCCGGTAGAAATCATGTAGTTGTATTTGTTTGTGTTTGTTTTGTTGAGTGTCTGTTTGTGTCAAACAGGGTCATATGATGATTTCATGCATAGTTCAGATGATAATATATGATTATACATTTGAATGTCTTTCGCTCCTATCTGATGACTCTGTTTGAGTTTTCTCATTTGCTGTATACTGTAAGTTCTGTCTGTGTTGATTTTGTATGTGATCATTAATTTTGTAGATACCCCAAAATTTTGATGCTCTTATGTGAAGCTGGTGTGCAATCATGGTAGTCAAACTCTGTTCAAGATGTATTAAGGCTTCTTTGTTTCTTTTACGTGTGATTTTTTATCTGGGTTTAATAATTGTTTTGAGAACTTGTGCTAGTCTCATGTGCGTTCAACCTATTCAGGTAGTTTGTTGGAATATGATTTCTGGACTAAACGGCTCTCTAAAATAGCTATGAAATAGTTTGATTCAATAACATCCCTATCCATATGTTTTAGCAAATTCTGAGTTTCATCTCCCAAAATTAATTAATGTCTTTAATAGCCTCCCTATGATTGACAATTATGTGTTTGAAAAACTGAAACATATGGTGATGACTCTAACTTGATACTACTATGTTTCTTGTTTTTTTTTTTCTTCATTTTTTCTGTTGGCTTTGTAATTTTATTTGAGATTTGCCAATGCCAATGATGAAATAAATAGTAGTGTGCAATATATGATTAATCATGATTACTATCATACTAGATTGAGTTCAATTTTATTTACTCACCTTCTTGTTGTGTAAACATAATCCCACCTTTTGATTGCTTCCTCCAAAGCAGTTAACTCCATTCCTAACATTTAACTTGTTTTGGAAGAACCAAGAGGTGGATAACTTTTACTTGTCATAAAGGCGAGTGAACAAAATTGTTCTCATACTATCTTTTGAGGCATTGTTTTGTTTTTATTTTTATGGGTTTGGTCAATGAGTGCCCTAAGGGCATTGGTTAACAATGTTTAAATTGATTGTACATTACATGTTACATGCACTCCCATGCAGCATGTACAAGCATGTCAAGCTTCTTATCGAGTGCCCTAAGGACACTTGTTGACAATACTCTATTTTTATTTTGCTTTTCAAATGTTAGCCTTCTTTTGTGTTGCTGAGTGTTTAAATTAACCCAACAGGGTCACATGATGATTTCAAGCACAGTTCAAATGATAATTTATGATTATACATTTGAATGTCTTTTGCTCCTGTCTGTTGACTTTTGTTTTGATTTTATCTGTTTGTTTTTGTTTGTCAATTTCCTTTAATTTTGCAGATACCTGAACTTTGATGCTGTTATGCTGGTGTGCAATCATGGTGATCAAACTCTGGTTACGTTTTATTTAGGATTCTTAGTTTCTTTAATTTGACATCAAAGACTGTTTTTGTTAGCAAGGTTTAATTATAGTGTGTCTGGGAATGTTGTTTATTATTTGTGTGACATCAAATGCTATTTTTTTTTTTGTTCTTTTTGTTAATTGTTTCTTAGATTTTTTTAAAAACAATATACTTCTCAAATCAACTAGATTAGATAAATTTAAAAAGTAAAAAAAAAAATGATAGAATATTTTTAAAAAGCTCACTATAGGCAAACAAATGAAAAACAAAATCTCAAAAATAAAAACAAACAAGTGAGTGACTTTTATAATAAAATCAAAATGTTCTTTGGTGTGATCAAAGAATTCATGGTATGAAAATGAGAACATGCCCAATCCCATCAGTTTTGGAGATCTTCTATTGGATTTTGTTAATTTATTTTTGTTTACTATTCCAAATATATGCAAGGCTTCCAGCCATTTTTTATTTGCTTCATTCTAAATTTTAGATGTTATAATTTGCTTATAGGTTAAATTGATTTTATGTCCTGTGTCAGGATGTTTAATTTGGGATCTTGGAGACCTTTGACAAGGAAGCTGGTATGAACTTTAATGATTCATTTTTGCTCTTCTTTGGTTCCTCAACTTTTGTATTAAAGTGGGTTCAGTTATATATTTTTTGGGTCAATGATTATGCAATTTGTACAAGATAAGCATATGTTTGAAACAGCCAGTGTTGACGACTAATCTTTTCAATGATATCTGGTACTTGCATCTTTGCATTCATTTTTAATATGTTTTGTTTTTAATTTTTTTTAGTTTTGGGTGATGATTTAATTGGTACTATATACAGGAAGAAAATTATTTTTGACCTGTGTTTGTTTACTTATTTGATGGGACTTAAGACTTGATTTGATTTGGTTTGTGTACATATTTGTTTTTGCTCTTTGCGATTGTGCGCAATAACTATGACATTTGTACTTTTGTTTCTTTCTTTTCTTTCTTCTCTTTGAGCGAGTGTTTGTTCCTTCCAGCAACTCCAACAATGGTTAAACATTATTCTTCAAATTTTAATTAAATGATGAGTTCTCTATTCTCAAGGGGCTTTTTCATAAAGCTTCTCTAACAATGCTCTTTATGTTTTCTCTATTATTTTTTAACTTAATGGTTATATTTTAAAAATATATATATACATTTTCTTTAATTTTTTTAAAAACTATAAATATTTTTAAAAATAAATGATGTTAGATGGGTTGTAACTTTGAAGCCAAAATTGTTTTAAAGAGGACGTGAAAAACAATTCCTCTTGTTTTGGGAACCTGCACTAGCCTTTTATGCCTTTTCTAAAATAGGGAGGTTTTGGGGGAGTTTGTTGGAACTCTTTTTGAACTAAAAAGATATCCAGAACAGCTAAAAAGAGAAAAATGCTAGAGGCTCAAATTTTTTTATCAAAAATTATACCAAACACTCATGTAGGAGCCACACACGAGTGTTTGGTAAAAATTTTGATAGAATTTTGGAGGTCCCTAGCATTGCTCCTAAAAAATTTGGTGTGATGGAAGTTGAGCATCTCCAATAACTTTCTTAGCCTTATTTTTAAGCTATATCTGGTGTCTTTCTTCAACAAAATAGGTCTAACAACATCCCAAAGAGACTCCATATTTTAGTTAATGACTGCACAACTCTAAATATGTTTATAGTCATTGTAGACTCCCAAAAATAAGAAAATACATTTTTATTACCGTTTCTAACCAGGTAATTAAATGCAGTAATTGCATTTGAGTGGTATTTGGTGAAACAAATTACAAAATGCTAAGAAATTTATTTTAATTGCAGTAGAGGTGGGAATAAATAAAAGGGGTGAAATATATTTCTTGAATTGATCAAACTAGTCACCTGTCAATTTCTTTACTATTCTTTATTTCTCTTCACATGCACATTTTCTTCCTTATTTTTCTATATTTTTTTGCTATTCCTTCTTGCAGTCTTCCCACGTTAAACATGATTATCTTTTCATTTTTAATGAAATAATAAATAATATTTAAATGGAATAGAGGAAGGAGAGGATTTACTGGGGAAGTGAGTTCCTGAATAGAGACCTCACTTTTTACCTAAAATTTGGGGAAAGATTGTTGGTGGAGTTTGTTCTACAACTTCTCCAACGGACATTTTGTTCCTATTTTTTGGCTAAGTTTAGGAAGGACGCACCAAAAACAGCTCTCTATGTAGTATATTCTTGAAACAGTCACTACGAAATTTTAAAATACGTGCAATGCATATATTATTGTAACAGTAGGCAATAAAATATTGCAGTAGGAAAAACTGTGTTTATTGTTTATATCCAAAAAAAAAAACTTATTGTGAACTTAACTAGTAATTGTTAATGGCTTTTTTTAATCTATATGGTATGATTTTAATTAAATTGCATATTTTTTAATTGAAAAGGTTTGAAGAAAGTATATTTAAACGGAATTGAGAAATAGTAGAGAATACTTTCAGAGGAATAATGCTTAGATGTACCTAATATTTTATATATTATTTGATACCATCACATCATGTGGGTTTCACACTTTATTTAAGGAGAGGGTAACATCTTGTGTAGAATATTAGGTACATCCAGCATTGTTGTTTCAGAAGAGAAGCTGTACTAGTGTCCACACAAGACAAGGAAAATTTGTAGAAAAATTACAGAGTATTGTTGGAGTCGTTTTTATTAGCTTTTTCTTTCCCATATTTTTAACTGAGATTAAAGATGGTAGTTGGTATCTTCTTTTACATGAATTGTTGGCATGAGAGGTCGAGTGATGAATAGTATCACGGTTCAGATGATAATTTCAATGATTATTACTCTGCATATTCGTTGCTCCTATCTGACGACTATCTTTTGTTTTTACTTCATGTGTATGTCACTGGATGGATTTCACATACACAACAATTTTGCCATGTATGTAAATGACGCATCATATTCAAAATAGACTTGTATTACTGTTTTTTTTTTTTCTTCTCACATCTGCTGATGAAACAAAAGTAATTTTGTAAGCTGCATGCAGTCAGGAAAAAGTGTGGGGTGCCACGTACTTGTCCTTCACCTTTAATGTGTGTACATGGTGTTTTCAGTCCTTGTAATCTGACTGGTTTCCTCTTGTTTCTCCTTCCCCATCTCTGTCTACCCCTTGTCTCCCATTTCACGAGCCACATTTTTTCTTCCCCTTGCATATTTTCATTTTAGACAAGTGCTTGATATGTTTCAATTATAATTTGAATTGCTTTGTTCTCTCATGGGTAAGACATTGTCTACTGTCTGAATGTTTCTGGTAAACCTCAAGATAAATCAGCTATCCCATCTTGCACTATTTTCATTGTCTTCTCTAGGCACTGTCTTTCTTTGGGTTGGTTTGTGTTTTTGTTTGTCTGCCTGCTAGTGGATGGAGTCCTTCATTTGGTGCTATGAAGGTAACCACTGCTATGAATAATTCTTTTGTCCTATCAGTTATTGGCTGAGTTAGTGGTTTAGGCTCCCTCATTGTAAATCATGTTATCATTATTGCTAGGAAAATCTGTGGTGCACACACCCCTTTAGGTTATATCATGTACACTGCCATCAGCTACTATCCTAAATGCTCTAAGTTACGACATAACGTGTTTGAAGTTACAATCCAACCAGATTATGTCGCAACTCTAATAAGAGTTTTAATCTGGAGTTACAATTCAATGTGGTTGTTGTCCTAACTTTGACCACATCATATCGTAACACATCCCCCACTACAAACTGGCCCTTATTGCTATCAGTTTTTTAATTATAGGTTTATGTCATTGTGACACCCAACATGTTTCCATGTTTATTGAAGTTCACATAAAATTTGCGTGGGTATGTTCCTATGCACAATGTTTGCAGGTTAAGGCAGTCGAACGCGGGAAATGTGTTGCCAAATGTAGTCTCTGTGAATGTCCCTCAAATTTGATTGCATGTGAATCGTTTAACTGAATCATTTTATCTTCAGAAACTGATTCATGCAAATTGGAGCCACTCACTTGGATGATTTGAAAGTGATTTCTACATCCAGCTGCTGCCAATACATGTGTAATTGGAGCATAAATGTTCAATGTGAAGGTACATTCTGAGCTAACTTGTAGCTTTGAAGATGGTTTTGCGTTGTAATGAGATTCGTTTCAACAGTTCCAACTGAAACATGTTTGTGCAAACATTTTTTTATGAGTTGCACCGTGACAATGAATTGTTCTACTTTATTTCAGAAAGCATTTAACGAAATACTCGTTGTGCCGAATATGTCTGTTCTGTTTCTTGTTTTTTTTTTTTCCTTGTAATACATAAATGTTCGTCTCTTCCAGTGAATTATTCAGAATGAGGTAATTGTGTTTCTATTGCAACAACAGAGTATAGTGGCAGTTGGGTTTCTATGAATTGCATAGTTCCGTTAACATGCTTACAAAAAATCAAAACAGATTATGTGAGTTTGTCTTCTTGTCTTCTGTCTCTGTCAGACCACACTACTTATAGCCAAGTTTGTCAATTGTGACGGTTCAGTTCTCTCTGGTTAATTTCTCACTTACTTTTGCAATTATCGCCGTGTATTTGTTCTTTCTAGCTCATTCACGGCCTACTCAACGGTTCATTCTAAATTTGGTAAGAACAAAAGTCGACTTATAAGGAAACATAAATTATTACACGAGTCTAGAACATTACATGATTGCGTGTTCAATCACGTGTTTTATGATTTTATAAGATTCTTATTATTTGTTCATGTAAGCATAATTCGTCTATTATTGAGCCAGCACACAATTCAGTGCAGGGGTTTTCGAAAGTTGGGACAGACTGCTGATTGAATGCTCAAACAAACTTGGAAAATTTTGGCCTTGTTTGGTTTGTTTTTGAGAAACAAATTTTGGAGAAAATTTTCTAAAATTTTGTTTGGCTTAGTGATTTAGAGAAAAAAGTAAATTAAATTCACTTTCTATCTCTTACACATCAATCAATAATTTTTTCTCTCTTCTCTCCTTTTCAATCACTTTTTTTTTTCTCACACATCTACTCAACTGTAACAAAATATCAAATTATCTCAAATTCTCATATTCCAAAATTATTTACAAAATATATAACCAAACAAATCAAAAAAAATTCTAAACTTCTCTAAAGATTTTGTTTGAAAATTTATCTATTAAAACCAAACCAAGCACACCATTTTTTCTACACACCTAGTTATTTAAGTACACACACTTAATAAAATATTATTTTAATGACAATTATACCTTAAACTAAAATGACCATAATTAACATTCACCAACATTCATAATATTATGTGAAAATATTCTCTATACACATCTTTTAAAACAAAATAAAAAAAAAAATCTCAATGTATACATTTTGAGTAAAAATAAAAAAATAAACCCTAGTAGATTTTTAGAAAAACTTGAAATTCAAGTTTATGAAAAAGTTTTGAACATTGATTATATTAATTTATTTCACTAACTCTCTAATATTTTACCTATTAAAAAAAACAAAAAAATGCCTCATCGGATAAATTAGGATTGGATATTTTACCTTTATCTTTAAGTTGGCTGTTAATTTTTTTAATTTCATTAAGGATAGATTGGTTGGCTGTTTGAAGGTGTTTTACTTCTGTTTTTAATACATTAATTTTCATTTTTAAATCTTGGATAGTTGCTGGCTTTTCAATTGATTGAGAAACTTGCATGCGGTTAAGAACTTCTTTAATGCTGTAATGTTCAATTGGAATTATTTCTTCTGTTTTCTGATTCTGATAACATATTTTAAAGAATTTTAGTTTCATTTCTAGATCTTTAATCTGGTCCGCTAATTCTAACATAGACTTCTGGTCATCAGTTAAAACATTGAGGCTGGGCCCTCTTAAATCTAAATTATTCATTTCAACTATTGTTTTCCAATAATTTGCATCAGTTAGAGCATCCAGAGGATTTATTTTACTGGTCTTACAAGAACATTGTGCTGGATTATCTTAGTTAGAACTAGACTCAGATAGGGAATAAATTTCTACTAATCCATCTTTTGAGTTAGATGTACTATTTGTACTAGAAAGGGTTTGCAAAATCTGTTATTGAAGTTGCTCATCCAAGGATGTCTCATTAAGTTTTTGTTTCAATTTAGCTCTACATTTATTCACGTAATGTCGTGTTGTTCCACAAACAAGTGATTTGTGATTTATCTTTCTTTGGATAAGATTTCTATTTACCTTTAATTGATCTTGTAGGCTTTTGATAAGATTGTTGGGGATTATATTTATTCTTTTTGGAGTATGATTTCCTAAAAGATTTTGCATATGGTTTATGTTGTCTATGTTTCTTAGACTTAGAAGGATACTAGATTTTGGTTTCATAGGCAAATTGATCACAAAATTCACCTAATTCTTTTTTACCTGTTAAATTCTGCTTCTTCATAAGATACTGGAGTTTAAAGTCATTACAAAGGGAAAGACCTTCTTCAACTATGATTCCTATGAGCTGACCATAAGTGTACTGGTTGTAAGGGATAGACATTCTATTATGGCGATCCCTTAGTTTCTTGTAGATTTTTTCGACAAAGAGGTTAGAAAGACCACCAATGAATTTGGCTTTCCAGTGTTCACTATTAGCATCCTGGCGTTGCATTACCTTTAACATAAACACATCTTTATACCATCAAAAATGGGTTAGAGATGGGCAACGGAGGTTCTGTAAGAGTTCTCTACTTCTATCACTGTTAGTTACATCTGATCCTACAAAATGGTAGAGAATGGTTTGGGTAGGGGTGTAAACGGCATTTCCCTATTTTTGATGGTTCCTATTATGGGATTGGTATCTACCTTAAAAAAATTAAGAATTTCGTTTTGTTGTGTGGCGGTAAGAACATTATCCCACCATCTTTTAAGGATACCGGTAAAGCCATTGACAATAAATCGGGTGATTTGGCTATAAGAATTGTCATTCTGTTTACAAACAGTGGCATACATCATAATCTGGTGAATTGTTTCAAATATTTGGTACTTGGTATATCCATCAATATTTCATTCATAAATACTCTTACCATGATAGGCTTTTTAGGAATGAAGAAAATCTTCTTCATATAAAATATCCTGGGGTGTAGTACCTACTAGGTTCGGTTAAAGCCATGCAGGATGTCTGTTTAGGGAAATAGGTTTTGTTTACATACTGGATATCCTGAAAATTATTCTGAATCTCAAGAATATGAAAGGGTGACAATTCATCGTCCTTATCCTCATCTAGAGATTGTTGGTAATTCTGATTGTTTAGCATATTTAGTTGAGAACTGGATTGTCCTAGCTTCATGTCTTTGATTTTATTCACAAGAACATCCAGAAATTCATTATCCTGTTTGACTGATCTAAGCTTGAAATTAGAAATTTCTAAAGGTGGTTTAATATTAACGGGATGTATAGGTTCAGGTTCAGGCTTCTTTTGATCAATTTTTTGAGTCTGAAGTAATTCTGTTATGGTCATTTCAATTTGGTTTAATTGATTGCCTACTGTTTGAAAATGAAGATTTGTATAATTATTCTGTTTCATTATTGGGGCAAGATCTTTAACCCAAATAATATCTCATTTTTCAATTCCATCTGGTGGTTTTACAAAAGCAGTAATGTGTAAAGATTGACTGGAATAATTTACCCCTGGTGTTAATTCTACAGATAAAGGAGGAGGATGTACAAATTTAATGGTTTGACCATCTGTAGTAGCCCAAGATTTTTGTAAGTCGTCTAAAACATTTAATTCTGATGATGATAGATACTCTATTACAGTTGTATATTCATAATACCATTCAACAAAAGGTTTCATTATTTGATATTTTTCAAGGTGAAAATAATACCGTTTTTTAAGCTTCTTAAGTTCTGAAGAACTATGGATCTGAAAATACCATATCCTAAATTCTTGGTATTTATCTTGCATAAAATCCTGGTTTAATTGTTTTCTTATTTCACTTCCTGGTGTAAAATCCATTATATTTCAAAATTCATGTCACTAGCTGTTAGGCTGTAAGGCCTTCTGTTTTCATACACTTCATGAGATATTTGATTTTCCGATACATGAATTCCTCGAATCACAGGGTCTGTAGGCAAATCACTCTTTATGAACTTTTTTTTTTCATATTTTTTTAAAAATTGTTTTTCAGTTAAGTCTAGTAGAACTCAAAAGTGTAAATTTAAAATTAAAAAAAGTTCACTAACGCTCTGTTTGTTTCAACAAAAAATAATTTCATAAATATTTTTTGTTCTAGAAAATAATCTTCTAGAAAATATATATATACATTTTTATGTTTATTGGTGGTGATAGCAAGAGGAAGGTGGTGGTGTGGTGATAGGGTGGCGGCAACAATGATGGCTACAGTGATAGTATTGATAGCTGTTGTGATAGTGTAATGGTGGTGGAGATCATGGTGATGGTGATAGTGTTGTGATATTGATAAGATTTTAAGATTTTAGTCTAAAAAATAGAAGTAAAAAATATTTTTCTGTCTAAATAGACTTATTTTTCGTTGACAATAAAAAGTGTTATTTTTTATTCTACCAAGGAGAATTTATTAGAAAATTTTCTTTTAAGTACATGTATTCTAATTAGTCTATAAGATATTCATGTATTCCAATAAGTCCTATTATTTTGGACATTTGATTCACTAAATCTTAATTCTTATATTTAAGGTATTTATAAACAATTTTATCTTTATAAATATTTTTTAACCCCTTAGCAACTTGGTGATGTGAGCATTCACATTAAATAAATTTGAGAGTGTGGATGTTCACATCATAGAATATTCGCACTATCAATGTGAATATTAATGCATACTTTACTCTATAATTATTAGAGATATTGTGATAACTATATTACCCATAGAATTTATTGAAAAGAAAATTTACTTATAAATCACATTTTGAAGAATGATGATCCATTTAGTCGCAATGATTTTTTTATAAACCAATTAGTCCCATTGATTTTAGAAATGTAGATTTAATATATTATTTGAAAATTAGATTTAAGATTATACTCTTATTTCTATAATGCTTCCTTATCTTTTTTTCTTTTATGCTAGAAAGGTAAGGTACACAATTTATAAGAATTTGGAATAAATTTTTGTATGATAATCTTTTTTATTTGGAAAAAAATGACTTAAAATATAGGATTCTTCAAATATTCCAAAACGATATGGGATTCTTCAAATATTTCCAAAGGAGTATAAAAAACTCCTTAGTAAGTTTCAGACAGATGTGTAATTTCAAATTGTAACACTCCAATGTAACATTCAAACGCAACACCAATGTAACACTCCAAAAAGAAAATCCTTAGTATATTTTTTTTCCAAACATAATACTCCAAAAAAACTCTTTAGCATAATACTCTAATGTAACACAGAAAAAAACTCCTTAGTGTATTTTTCTCAAACATAACACTCTAATATAACATTCCAAAAAAATTTCTTAGTATAACACTCTAATGTAACACACAAAAAAAACTTCTTAGTGCACATTTTTCAAACGTAACACTCCAATACAACACTTTAAAAAAATTTCTTAGTATAGTACTCTAATGTAACACACAAAACAAACTTCTTAGTGCACCTTTTTCAAACGCAACACTCCAATATAACACTTTAAAAAAAATTCTTAGTGTAACACTTTAATATAACACACAAAAAACTCTTTAGTGTACCTTTTCCAAACGTAACACTCTAATATAACACTCGAAAAAAACTCCTTCGTATAACACTGTAATGTAACACACAAAAAAATCTTTAGTATAATACTTTAATGTAACACATAAAAAAACTCATTAGTATACATTTCTCAAGGGTAACACTAAAAAAAAAAAGTATGTACGATTCTTCAAACCATTGCAAAATGATTAGGGATTCTTCAAGCCATTCCAAAAGAAGTATAAAAAAATTCTTAGTAAATCTTGACAAATGTATAATTTCAAACTGGGAGTGTTACGTTTGGAAAAAGTACACTAAAGAGTTTTTAATATTTTTGTGTGTGTTACGTTGGAGTATGTTATATTGAAGTATTACGTTTGCAATTACATTAATTAGAGTGTTACGTTTGGAAAAAATATACGAAAGAGTTTTTTTTTCAGTATTACGTTGTTACGTTTAGGAAAAGTACATCAAGAAGTATTTTTATGTATTACATTAGAGTGCTATGCTATTAAAGTATTACATTTTGTTTATAATGTGAGATTTGTTCTAAAATAAGGGAAAATCTAACGGATTACCCAAATGTATAATTTTACATTTGAAGAAACTCACTTTTATCGCTAAAAAATTAAACCTAAACATATAAAACATATAAGTAACTATCCTCTTATGTAATTTTTCTTTTAATGGGACCTCTGAGTGCATACGAAAAAAAGGACGACTAAACAACTTACAAGATTATATTTTAAAGTTTATTGGTGTTTCACCCTTACTAAAATATAAGAAAATAATTTATATTAAGTAAACTATAAGTAGGTGAAAAAAATTACGAATAAATATCCCTGGTACAAAACATCAAAAGAAAAATATAAAAATATTTTTCGTTCAGTAGAAAAAATAATAACAATTTTGCTACAGACCCCCAGTGAGGTGGCAGCCCCTCATTCGTCCAAATCACAAAAAAAAAAAAAAAAAATAGTTTTTTTTTTTTTATCAATGAGAAGCCTCCATTCATGACCTGAGTGACCCCCACGGGGTCTGAGGCATTTTTCAAATAATAATAATAAAAAAACTATCAAAAAAAAGTCTAAAAACGCGCGCGAAATCGTCCCCGTGTCCGTTTCACCGTTTTTTTCGTTCCCCAAGAGAGAGAGAGAGAAAACTAGAACTAGTCACAGTGAACGATCAGATCAGAGAGAAAGAGAGAGAGAGAGAAACGAGAATCACTCGGATCTCCATATTCTTGACGATGAATTTCAACATTCTAAATTCACTCTTCGAAATGCACTTGTTTAATCCTCTCTTCACTCCTCGCCGCGTGTCATTATATCTTTTTCTTCTTCTTCTTCTACTACTGCTACTACTACCCATTTTGCCAATGAATTCAACTTCATGCCTCTGTTTGTCATTTCGAGCATTTCTTCTCATATTTTCTCCAGAAAATAAACAAGAATTTTACAGAGAAACTGCACCAGCATTGTTTGGGTTTTCCCCACCATTCAGTTGATCATGTGACGCTTCGAATTGGAACAATTCGTTGCCATTCTGATCAGTTTCAAAGATGATCCAAGACCCACAAATGATAACCCTAGACCTAGATGTAGAACTAGACCTAGACGAAGACGAAGATGAAGATCATGATGAAGATCAAGACTCAGATCCATTATCACCATCATCTCCCAATCAAACCGAATACTTCGTGCAGAGCCCTCCATCTTCCGAGTCTCACAACGGCGGCGATAGTAATAGGAGTCCTATGCAGCAGTCCACTCAGTCCGACGAGAGCAGCCCCTTGAATTCATCTCTGCATTCGTTGAGCAGCGGAAGCCGATTTTCGAGCAGGTCCTGGAAGGTGAATTGGAAGCTGTTTCCTCCTATTGATGAGGTGGAAGAGACTTTTGATGACTTTAATTTGTTTGATAAATGTCCTAATATTAGGCCTTGGCATTGTTTGCTTCTGCTGTTTGGGTCTGTTTTTCTCTTTACTCTCCTCTGTTTGATCATTGGGGGCATCAGTAGGCCTTACAGACCTCAAGTGGCCATCGAGGTATGGATTCTAATTTATTTCAATCTTCAACTACCCACTGTTTGAATATCTATTTTGTTATTTGTAGTATTGCATATCTGTGAAACTTAGAAACTAAATGCACAACGCGGTTAAAGGAAGGTACCAACTAGAGTTTAATGCCAGTTGACGCAGAGGAATTACCGAGAGAGACGTGATTGTTTAATCTGTAAAGACCTAAAAAAACTCAAGTGTTCTCTCAAATTTATGATAGTTAAATATGGTTGTCAGTGTTAGAATATATAATATATTATGTTAGTATAATATTATGTATATTATTATGTTTAGCTTTAGCTTTAATAATTAGTATAGCTTTAACTTTCATAATTAGTGTAGTATTAGCTTTACGACAATGCTAGGTAGCTCAAATTTTTGTGGCTCAAATGGCTCAAATCTGTCAAAACGACGTCGTTTTAACAGATTTTGAGTGTAAAACGACGTCGTTTTGACAGAGTTGAGCCATTTGAGCCACAAAAATTTGAGCTACCAAACATTTTCCTTAGCTTTATGCTTTCGGTGGCTCTCTCTCCAATGTATCACAGGCTATAAGAAGAGAGATAGGCTCCCTTTGTAAATCAATCTATGAAATACACATTTCATTTATTCACTTGTTCTCTCTCTATCAATTTTATCTAATATGGTATCAGAGTTATAGGTTAAACTCTTGGTGTTCTTCGTCTTCCGGCGGGCGGCAACCTTGCCTTGACCGTCCGCCGGGCCTCAACCTATTCTCCTTTTGAACTTGTTGACAGTTGTATCGACAACAACTCTACAATATTGACGCTTGAGTTCACTACTGGGCATGTCTCAAGCCCATGCACCATCATCTTGCTTCTGCACACCAACATTACTGGTTACTCCGTGATCTCCGGCTTAGCCATGGGCATGGAACCCATGCACCATCATCTTGCTTCTCTCAAATGCCAAGATTTGTGCTGCTTCCACCACGTATTGTCGGGCACCTCCATTGTAAAACCCATCTGCGAAAATGCAGATTACAACACTCCTTAGCACTACAAATGAATCAAGTGCCTTTGGGTGTTGACACTCTTCTATGTATGTCCAGCTTCGACATCCTTAGCGTCGCAGACTTCATTTTCATCTACAGGCGAGTCCTCGACCCTCTAATCGCCAGGCTACGAAAACCTAGCCCTTAGAGGCCTCACCGAGCTTCCAAGAATGGGGTCATGCACACTCGAACGGCGGCAACATTTCTCCCACTCGAACACCCACAAAACAACTCCAACGACACCACGGTACCTGCTGGAGCGGCGCGACTGAAATTGGGCAACAAGGCCAATCCATCTGCTATTGCTCCCGAGTCTCAGGCGGGCTTGCCTTCATCTCGCAGCCCGATTCGGAGCCTTGCACTGCCGTAGGAATACTTTAACCATCAGCACCTACTCTCTCTCTCCCTAAACTGTTATTCTCTCTCATACAATGGATTCCGGCGGCGACAGTCCGACGGAAAACACATTCCGGAACCCTCGCCGGAGCTCCAACACCCAGAGATCCCATTGAACTCCATAATCTCCAGCAATAGATTCTCCTCTTGGTTCTGTTGTTCTTCACCTCTGAAACTCTCTCAAACAGTGCGTTGCACACTACCCCAGGAATGATGATCACTCCCCCGGGCCCCATGCACATGCACCTCGAGAGACCGATGTAGTGGTGTTGTGCTTCTTTTTCTTTTATTATTAAAAACTTAGTTGGTGAGCCCCTTTCACACCCATGTTTCCCACTACCCACATACCCACCACACTTTTTTAATATTTCCACCATTTCGTTTTGTTTTTATTTTTTTTTATTCATCAACCCACCTGGGCATGTCTCATCCGGGTGCTTATTTAATTTTCTTTTCTTATCTCTCTTTTTGAACATTACAACACAGCACCAGCACATTAGTTTTCCATACTCAACTCCCAGCATCACTCCATTTCCCAGTTCAGCTTTCACCCCAAAAACAACCACAAAAACAAAAAAAAAAAAAAAAAAAAAAAAAAAAAAATCCACTAAAGACAACAAACAAAACTTTTTTTTTTATTCCAGTTGATTTTTCTGCCTTACCACACCTCCCATTCGAGTTTGCAAACCACACTTGTTTTATTCATATCAGGGATTCCCCCCGCTCACCATTCTACACCCAAAAAAAAAAAAAAAAAACCAACATACAAAAATATTTTGCTCCACTTTATCAATCCCTTTGTTTCAACCTCAAATAGGTTTCTATCTTCACATCTATTTGAGTTTGAGGGGGGTTATACATATATCATGGTGAACATGGTTACACACCATGGTGAGCATGGTTACACACCATGCGAACCACTCAAGCTGGTGAGCATGGTTATACACCATGGGAACCACTCAAGCCACCCCATGGCGCACTCCCTAAGTCGCCTCCTTGGTGCACCACCACAATCTTCTACAACGGTCCGGCATGACTCCATAAACTGTCCCGACATTGATTCCGGTCAGCTTCTACAACGGTCCGGCATGACCCCATAAACTGTCTCGACATTGACCATGGGAACCACTCAAGCCACCCCATGGCGCACTCCCTAAGTCGCCTCCTTGGTGCACCACCACAATCTTCTACAACGGTCCGGCATGACTCCATAAACTGTCCCGACAGTGATTCCGGTTAGCTTCTACATCGGTCCGGCATGACCTCGTAAACTGTCCTGCTACAACGGTCTGACATGACCATACAGTGTCTTCACCAACAGTCCGACACGACCATACAGTGTCTACTATCCTCTTTTATTTTATGTATTAGTTTATCTTCTTGTTTTGTTCCTTTCCAAACTCAAGTTGGTTTTACCTATCCTCCTTGAGTTTGAGGGGGATGTTAGAATATATAATATATTATGTTAGTATAATATTATGTATATTATTATGTTTAGCTTTAGCTTTAATAATTAGTATAGCTTTAGCTTTCATAATTAGTGTAGCATTAGCTTTATGCTTTCGGTGGCTCTCTCTCCAATGTATCACAGGCTATAAGAAGAGAGATAGGCTCCTGAGAGGGTGATTTATGCTCCGGTGTTGGGCCGAGGTATAGACCGAACAAGTTGAGGGCCCAGCAGAGTATTGGGCCGAGATGATCGACTGTTCACCCGGAGATGGGCTACCAGAACTTGGGCCGGGCAGAGTTTGGACTGTGTGCTGCCCCGGACCGTGCAGAAGCTGCTCGGCCAGGAAGTGACCGGTCAGACCTGGATGCTCGGTCCGAGGATTGTCGAGACCAGACGGACCGAGAGGCCGGCGCTCGGAAAGGCGCGGTCAGCCGAGGTAGTTGACTGACCGGCGAGAAGGCCGACCAAAGGAGGAGCCCGGGCTAAGCTTTGCCGAGATGCCGCCTAGCCCGGTCCTTCATTTGGTTATCCGGTTAGGCGCTTAAGGTATGAAGCATGGTATGACCGAGGTAGGGCAGCTCGGCTGCCGAGCTCCAGCTATGCTGACAGGCAGTTGAGAGCAGGTGATGAACGGCATGGTTTATGCTGACAGATGGGATAGCAGAACCACGTGTCAGGAGATGACAGGGAGTGGATATGGGGCACAGAAGGTATATAAGCATGTCTGCGCCCCCCATACGCGACACACGAACATCTCTGTAAGAAAATCCTTACACTCAAACACTCTCTCCCTTCTCTCTATTCCCTCTAAGGTGTGTGCTAACTTGACCGTCGGAGGGTTTTTCCGGCCACACACCGCCGGGTAGCTCACCATTACTTGCTCGCAGGTGCGGAAACATCGACGAAGTAAATACGTTAGTAAATCTGGATAAGAGGTGTAGATGTAATTAGTTAAGTTGGCCTGAGTGTCCGGGGTAAAAGACCGAAAACATGCACGGAGGAGGTACCACTTCCCTTCCGGTTAGCAACCAGTAAAGTGGGGTTTTGGTAGTGCTAGCTATGCCTACTTGCAGACACCAACCTAGGAATTACCTAGGTCGTATTTACCGCCCCCTTGAATTGAATTGAATTGGTAAATTTTGAATTGTCGAGATTTCAAATTATCATTGGGCATGATGGTTTCAAAAGATGTAAATATGATTTTCTTTCAAATAGCATAGCATGACATGTGCATTTCATTTTGTGAGGCTTGTATAAAATGTATATACTTTGTTAAGAATTTCGTACTGGGTTTTGTACTCACCCTATGGGATTTTGGTGCAGGAAAAGATGTGGCGATTCCACTGAGTTAGGGCATGGATGTATATGTTGAGAGCACACGGCTCTTATTTTTGTTTTAGTATATTTTGCTAGCCAAGGGCTATAATTGTATGGGTTCGAGAGACCATTTTTGTGTAACCGGGCTTGAGTCTTGGAAATTGTAAGCCCACAAGAGTTTTTATTTATTTAGAAATATGTAGCTAGTTTTGCTATAGATTCATGTACTAGAAATCATTGAATGTATATTCGCATGTGGAATTATTTTGTATGACCCTTAAGATCATGTAATGTAAACGTTGGAGAATTACTTTTCTCTTTATAATGAGTGTTGGTGGACGTACTTTAATGGTGTTATAATTTTGGAGCGTTACAGCAATTCTGGGATATAGTCGTTACATCCTAGGAGGTCGGCGTCATCTGTTCTTGAGCACCGTAGCGAGGACATAACGATCTTAAGGAAAATGTGTCCAACACACGCCTCGGTTGTCTTTCCTTTCT
>NW_021026108.1:2282844-2323754 GCF_004153795.1 Camellia sinensis
GGTGGGGACAGAGCCCGGTTACATCAAAAGTATTGAAAGCAAAAATACAAAGAAAAGAAAACTAAACCAAGGGGGATAGATTGGTGAATTCATCCTCGGCAGTCTCAAGGTTGGTGGTTGGGCTCGCTTCTTGGGCACCGGGCTCAACTTGACCGGGCTGCACTTCCACTTCGGCGTCCTCAGCCTCCGAATCTGTCTCATCACTTCCTTCTTCAAGCCCCTCCTCGGCCTCCGCTTGAAGCGCACTGAATACATCATTTGCGTAAGGCACGAGGACGCCGGGCAGACGGATGTACTCTGCGCCGAGCTAGGTCCTTCATGGATGGACCCCTTAATCTTGTTCCTCAGGGACCGGACTCTTCCAGCGGACAAGAAAGAAGCACACAAAATCCGGGTGAAGTCCGAGCGGTTTTGGCTCTCTCCATCAGGCGCGTTGTATAAGAAGTCCTTCACCGGTCCTTATCTCAAGTGCGTGCACCCGAACAGTGTGGAGGCCTTCTTGTTTGAAATTCATGAAGGCAGTTGTGGCAGCCACGTCGGGGGACGGTCCTTGGCTTACCGAGCTATTTCGCAGGGATACTGGTGGCCGTGCATGCAGGCCGACGCCCAAAAATATGTCCGCAAGTGCGAGAAATGCCAAAAATTCGCTCATCAGATCCACCAGCCTGCCAGGGAACTTCTTCCCCTCACCAGTCCTTGGCCTTTCGCCATGTGGGGGCTAGATATAGTGGGACCATTGCCAACAGCACCGGGCAACCGTAAATTTTTCATCGCGGCCACAGATTACTTCACAAAGTGGGTTGAAGCTGAGCCCTTGGCAACCATCAAAGAGAAAGACGTGAAGCGATTTGTCTGGCAGAACGTTGTCACGCGGTTTGGTGTCCCCAAGATTTTGATCTCTGACAACGGTACCCAGTTTGACGGTCGTCTATTCAGAGGATTTTGTGAAGATCTGAAGATAGAATTCTACAACTCCACCCCGGCCTACCCGCAGTCCAATGGTCAAGCCGAAGCATCAAACAAGACTATACTGGATGGGTTGAAGAAACGGTTGGAAAAGGCTAAGGGCAAGTGGGCTGAAGAATTACCGAGCGTCCTTTGGGCATACCGAACAACCCCGCGACGTTCGACCGGGGAAACTCCATTTGCTTTGGCTTATGGCATGGAGGCGGTCATACCTCTGGAAGTTGGCATGTCCACCCTAAGAAGTGAGAGTTTCGAGCCCGAACTGAATGCTGAGGCTATTGCCTTGGAGTTGGACCTAGTGGAAGAGCGCCGGGAGAAAGCCCTCATCCATGTGGCCGCCTACCAACAAGAGCTCTCCAAGAAGTATAACAAGACAGTGCACCCCAGACCGTTCAAAGTTGGGGATTGGGTTTTGAGGAAGATTATGGGCAACACCCTGGTGCCAGGAGAAGGCAAACTAGGGGCAAATTGGGAAGGACCCTATAAGATCACTGGTCTGGCTGGCAAGGGGGCTTACCACTTGGAGGATCTGGAGGGAAGAGCCATACCCCGGCCATGGAATGCGGCCAACTTGAAATTGTATTATTTTTAAGCTTTTTACTTTCCTCTTTTTGTAAAGCAATTTTTTGGCTTGCAAAGCAGAATGTAATTCTTTTTGTCAAATTATAGAAGTCATTTTGCATTAGCACTTGGATTGTTGTTTTAGTGTTACGGACCGAGATGATGTATTCCGGTTGGAAGAGTTGGTGTCTTGCCCAACTTTGGAGTCCCAACCGAGATGATGTATTCCGGTTGGAAGAGTTGGTGTCTTGCCCAGCTTTGGATGCCCAACCGAGATGATGTACTCCGGTTGGAAGAGTTGGTGTTTTGCCCAACTTAGGATGCCCAACCGAGATGATGTACTCCGGTTGGAAGTGTTGATTTGTCCAACTTTGCTACAACCGAGATGGGTATTTCGGTGCGTGAATTTGTTTTGTTATGCTCAAGTTCTTCGACCGTGTTATGGACTCCGGTCGACAAAGTGTTCAAATGATAAGTTATACCGAGATAGTTTGCTGAAGACGGGATTGATTACTACCGGGCCAACACTTGACGAAAATTCGAAATTTTTCATTGATAAAGAAATTCATTACAAAAGGTGGGGACAGAGCCCGGTTACATCAAGAGTATTGAAAGCAAAAATACAAAGAAAATAGAACTAAACTAGGGGGGAGAGATTGGTGAACTCATCCTCGCCGGCATCAAGGTTGATGGTAGGACTGACTTCTTGCGTACCGGGCTCAGCACTGCCGGGCTGCTCTTGTACCTCGGCCTCCTCTTCCTCAGAATCTGTGTCATCCTCCCCATCTTCAAGTCCTTCCTCGGCCTCCGCTTGCAGAGCGCTGAATACGTCGTTTGCGTAAGGCACAAGGTAGACCGGTAGCGAAGCCTTAGGAGGATTGGCAAATACGTCGGTGTCGGAGCCTTGGCCGAGGTGTTCGCAGGCAGACTTCCAGCCTGCTTTAAAATAGATGTCTTGTGTTGCAAAGACTTGCTTTTTGTAGCTCTCCTCGGCCTCGTTAAAGCCGGCTTTGTTTGCAGCCCGGCAGGCTTGCTTCTTCGCCTTCTTCAGGGTGTCCACCTCGGCTTGGAGTTCATCTCGTTTTTTCTCAGCTGCATTCAGTTGACCGAGCAGCCTGTTATTGTCATGGTTGGCCATCTCGAGAGAAGCTTTAGCCCGGCCGAGCTCGGCTTGAAGGCTTTCAACATGGCTGGCAGTGTCGTTGGCTTTCTGCCTAAGCCGGTGGATGCACTCCAAGACCAAATGTTGTTTCTGAATGGCCTGCACAAAGAAGCAAAGAACATCAGAAAGGGGACCGAGTAAGAAGGACCGAGCAAACACTTGTGCAATGTTAAAAAGAACGCCGACTTACCCTGGCCATGGATTTCACGGAAGATTTTACCAGCCGGGTGTCAGGGACGTGGTCACTGCCTACCACGTCGCCCGGTAGGAGAAATGCCTTGGAGAGATCGAAGGCAAGCAAATGTTCTTTGTCTGCCTTGATCGAAGCAGTCGCCGGGATGTCCTGTCCCCGGTGCTTCAGCTGAGGACGCCAAGCGGGCACGGGAGCAGGAGTTTCAGCTGGATGTTCGGTTGTCAGCTCGGCGACGAGCTCGGCGGAGGGATCTGCCCTTGGTCTTTTTCCAGCCCGGCGCGCTTCTCTGGCAGATTGCCCGGCAGCTGGAGCTGGAGAAGCAAGGGCTACCACGGCTGCACTCGATTGACCGGCAGCCGGGGAGCGGGTGGTGACGCTCGGTATCTCGGCTGAGGTCGCGGTTAGAAGGTTTTTGATCCGAGATCTTTTGGCCATTTCTTGCTTGTCGGTTAACCGGATTAATGGGACGTCTGGTAGGGTTGGATCTGGAGGTGGCGAAGGAGCTCTGAGGAAGTCAGTTACTCTACTCCGGCGCGGAGCAGAATATCTGTAGGTCGGTGTGTAGCCGAGCAATTCGTTGCAGTCTCGGTGACGGTACCTAAGCACGGTCCGAATTGCCTCGACGTTGGGGAATTGGTAGTTGGCTTGCAAGGCTTGGATAGTTGCAAAAGAAACAGGGAAACCGGTTAATAAAACTAAAAGAATAAAGTTAACCGAGCAAGTTTGAGTGGCTTACATGAAGAACCGAAGTCCTTGCTTATGAACCAGCCCGGCACCTCGGCTGTTTCGTAGTTGCCGGACACCCAGAAGAAATCATCATCGTGCATATCTTTGTCCGGGGTGCCGGTTACGATTTTTTCCTTGCCCGGTCTTATTTTCAAATAGTAAGCTAGGCCATCACCGGTATGGCCCATAGTGTATTGCCTCAGTATCTCGGCTAGACCTAAGTTGATGCCTAGCCGATTGTTTAATTCGTGAACGCCGTTGATTATTCTATAAGTGTTGGTGGACACCTGTGTGGGTGCCAGCCCGGTGCGGCGGAGGAACTCGGTTATAAGAGGGTTGAGCGGGAAACGAAGACCCCCTTCAACGATGGATAGCACGGTGAAGGGGCATTCCTCCCTACCCCAAGGCGTGGTCTCTTCTTCGGCCAGCTCGAGATGGACGTCGGCCGGGACGCCGTAGTCCTCTCTGAAAGCGGCTAGCGCGGCCGGAGTATCCACAAGGAAGCGGAACTTCCCCATTTGTGGCCGACTTACTATAGCCCGGTTGATGGGTTGGGCACGGTGATAAATTGCTGCAGCTCGGTCCTGAGAGGTTCAGGAATGACAGGGGTCCCCTTGGACTCTGCAGGAAAAGGATGGCAAGTGTAAGTGTGTGGTTTCGTAAAGGGAGCTAGACTTCAGCTCGGTCGGTAAGGGGGCCAAACTACCTCGGTTGTCTGATTAAGGAGCTCGGTCGCCCAAGCAGACCTGATGTTAGCCCGGTTAAGCGACCAAGCCCTTTGGTTATCTCGGTTTTTGCCATGATTGGAACAAACACGTTGTTTGCCCGGTTTGGCTAACTTTTCGGATCAAAAGAAGGCCCAGAGCCCGGTTCACCCCAGTTCTTCAGCGTTCTTCAGGAAGACGAAGAACACCAAGAACAGTGGGAGGTTTAGGACGTTTTCTATGGTCTAAGCCCTAAAAGCTATTATCTCACCTAGAGTATCTATTTTAATGAATGGATCTCCATCTGAAGAGTTTTGTCCTCGTAGAGGGTTAAGGCAAGGTGATCCACTTTCACATCTTTTGTTCAATGTTGTAGCTGAAGGGCTTAGTATATTGTTGAATAGAGCAAAGGAATTGGGGATTATCAATGGGGTGGAAGTGGGCAGTGGTGGGTTCTGTGTGTCTCATCTTCAGTACGCAGATGACACAATAATCATGTGCAATGCGTAATGGTCTGATGTGGTTGCTATTAAAAGAATTTTGAGGAGCTTTGAAGTGGTATCTGGGCTTAGGATAAATTTCCACAAAAGTGTGGTATGTGGGGTTGGTGAGGCTGATGATCTAATTCTAGAGTTTGCAACAAAACTTAATTGTTTAAGTAAAAAATTGCCATTCACGTACCTTGGTCTTTCACTTGAAGCTAACCCAAGCAGAAAATATTCTTGGAAACTTGTCATTGACAATGAGAGGGTGATTTATGCTCCGGCGTTGGGCCGAGGTATAAACCGAACAGGTTGGGGGCCAGCAGAGCAGTGGGCCGAGGTGATCGACTGTTCACCCGGAGATGGGCTACCAGAACTTGGGCCGGGCAGAGTTTGGACTATGTGCTGCCCCGAACCGTGCAGACCAGGATGCTCGGTCCGAGGATTGACGAGATCGGACAGACCGAGAGGCCGGCGCTCGGAAAGGCGCGGTCAGCCGAGGTAGTTGATTGACCGACGAGAAAGCCGACCAAAGGAGGAGCCCAGGCTAAGCTTTGCCGGGATGCCGCCTAGCCCGGTCCTTCATTTCTTTATCCGGTTAGGCGCTTAAGGTATGAAGCATGGTATGACCGAGGTAGGGCAGCTCGGCTGCCGAGCTCCAGCTATGCTGACAGGCAGTTGAGAGCAGGTGATGAATGGCATGGTTTATGCTGACAGATGGGATAGCAGAGCCACGTGTCAGGAGATGACAGGGAGTGGATATGGGGCTCAGAAGGTATATAAGCATGTCTGCGCCCCCCATACGCGACAGACGAATACTCTGTAAGGAATTTCTTACACTCAGAACTCTCTCCCTTCTCTCTATTCCCTCTAAGGTGTGTGCTAATTTGACCGTCGGAGGGTGTTTCCGGCCACACACCGCCGGGTAGCTCATCGTTACTTGCTCGCAGGTGATCGGATATCGACGGAACTCGGAAGAAAGGAATACGGGCACGCCTCCCCGTACAGCTCCCTTTGTAAATCAATCTATGAAATACACATTTCATTTATTCACTTGTTCTCTCTCTATCAATTTTATCTAATAGTTAGAATTATACGATTCACAATTCATAGGATTTGAAACGAATTTCAACAAAAAGAATTTGAATAATGGTGTTGAATTGGAAATTGAGTGAATCCTACAATTCACTATGATTCATTATTCACCACGGCAGTACTGTTTTTATTTTTGTTTACATAATGCATGAAATGTCATTTTTTGCCAAATTATGAAAATATATAGAAGAGATTAATTAGTTATATTGATATACATGATTTTATATGTATATACATATATAGAATTTAGTGATATTGATAATTTACTTTATGTATTTTTATATGTATATATATATATATAGAATTGTATTTTATATTAAATAAAATAAATCTTACGATTCACAATTCGATTCGCAATTTGACAACAATGGTTTTTTGAAGTTTTTAAAAAATAGATGCAATATATTTATTCCAGTACTGGATATTTGTTTTGGGTACCTGCTATGCGTGCAGACCAGCACCAGATACCGTACGACATAATTGTAGTACCCATGCTTCATAGCATCATATCTCTCAAAAGAGAAGATATACATTGAATAGTAGAGCTGTAGGTGAATCCCCATATTTACTAAGCCTATACAGTCTTCCTTTCTCAGTCTGTGACTCCTTTTACAATTGGTAGGATGGGAAAAGGAGAAGGGAAAGCTGCATCACACTTTCTAATATCATCAGTTGTCTTTTGAATTAGTGTTGAGGAGGGTGTGCTGTGGAGATTGAAGCTCTGGAGATTCCTTCCTCTCCAAATGTGGTATAAAGCTACACTTTAGAGTAAGAGATAGTATGTATAGTGTTGACATTAACTTTTTCCCTCTGATTATTTTGGATTATTTAATGCAATTCCCTGTTCTATTCCTGAGGCTCCCTAAAGGCTGCGCTTCTTCTTAAAATGAATTTCCATATATCTGCCGAGTAGGGGCAATTTCTATATTTCCCAGCCAGTCCGGATTATTTTGGCATTTTGGAGCAGCTTGTCTCTCTCTCTAATTTCTCTGTTAATTTGAAAGAATTTCACTATGCAATGCAACAATTCGACATGCCAAGGTTCTGTTAGAAATTTCCACTCCTTTCTGAGTTGAATTCTCCTTCAATTTCTTATTCGTGGTTCGCTTAGGCAAATCAATCATGCTCAAATCATTCAATTGTATGACAACTGAATTTTTATGCAGATTTCTGGCTTTCAGAGTGTTTTTCACATGTTTTGCCTTCTTGTTTGTGTATTGATACATATTTTGCTACGGTGACAATATTGAAGGATTTTAAAGACATTTTCAGGTTAATACCAGTATTACCAGCTCAATTAGCCAATAAAATTAGTGAATGTTTTACAGTAGGGGCCCATTTTCGCTAAATTTGTAGCATTGAATGCCCAGACCTTAGTCTATTAAATTTTCTGGATGTCTTGATCAATAAATCTTTTAATTTTGAAATTTTTTATTGTTTACGATCTTGAGAAATTCCAGGAGCTGGGTTGATTGCGGATACTTCTTTTTCTTTTTTGCTGGGAAAGATTGCTTATACTTCTTGAGTATCACACATTGCAAATTTGTATGATGGTACACAGTGACATGCTAGATCAAGTTTGGTCTATGATATTCCATAACTGATTTGTGTAAATGATCTTTTGTTTGTCCTGTCTCGTCTTATCAGTAAATTTCATTATTCTCAGAGTTTGCTCTTCAATCACAGATCATGAACACTTCGCGATGAAAATTAAAAGATCCTTGGAACTGTGTCTTTTGTATATTTTTATCCATGGTTGGTTATGAAGAATTTATTCAAGACACTCGTAATCTGCCAATAAAATTTTATCTTTTTAAATTCTTGGAATGTTTTATTGTTTTCTCTTTCTATCATATCTAAATTATTTATCTCCTTGTGGAGAACCCTTTTCTTTCAGAGCTTGATGGTAAATAATTTCTACTTTGGAGAAGGATCAGACTACGCAGGGGTTCCAACTGAGTATCTGACAGTGAACTGTTCAGTGGAGATGACTATATACAACCCTGCTAAATTTTTTGGCATGCATGTCAGCTTCACTCCTGCTGGTCTATTCTATTATGAGATTACTGTTGCAACTGGTCAGGTCAGTTTTTTTTTTTTTTCTTATATATATTGGCTGCCAATTCAGGTTTATATGAATGAAACGCTTCATAAATTTGTAGACAATAATGGGTTATATGACACATCAATATTGTCCTGGTAAGTCAGATGATCATTTTGCAGAGCCAATAGCCGAAAAATTATGAAATAAGATACTAAGCACATTAAACATTGAACTTTGACTTGTGGACTTGAATTGCTCTTTATTTGTATATATATATATGTAAAATAAATTGATAGAGAGAAAATAAATTGTATGTATTATTGATTGATGTATATTTGATATATTACAAGGAGATGTGCACTCTCTTTTATAGAGAGGAAAAGATACATAGGGTGCCAATTAGCACCGAAAGCATAAAGCAAAGGGGGAACACTCATTATGAAAGCTAGACATAATGATGCACTAACAATTATGACTAACACTACTAGATGTACATAATATACTAAAGATACTAACACTAATATACTAACATCACTAATATACAATAATATACTAACAGCCCCCCTCAAACTCAAGGAGGATAGGTACTAACCAACTTGAGTTTGGAGAGAGTAACAAAACAGGAAAGTAAACTGATAAAAGAAAATAAAATAGGATAGGAGACACTGTATGGTCGTGTCGAACCGTTGGTGAAGACACTGTATGGTTGTGTCAGACCGTTGTAGGAGCTAACCGGAATCAATGTCGGGACAGTTTACAGAGTCTTGTCGGACCCCTCAAAAGTCGCACCCTCAAAAGCTGAACATAAACTTCTCCAATTATTACCTTTCTATTTGTTTACTTATTTACTATATAAATTTTTGGAAAAGGGAAGGGTAAAGATGTCTGACAATTGAATATGGTGTTATATGAGGCCCAAAAGAAATTTATGCACACCTGTACGCGCACATATGAAGGATCTATTAATTCCAATGGTTGTGAATCATAAAAAAAGATACGAAAATTAAGGCAACTGTTGTAATGATTGAAAGCTGAGACCAGTAAAGTTAATAATTGGATGTTGGAATGGATTCTAGAACTTTAGTGCTATGTTATTTTATTTGATAAATCAGGCATGATTGTCTAGTGTCTCTTTGCAAACACCATCTAATAGAAACAGAAAGTAAATACAGGTGCGTTATTCATCTTGGCAGATATTAAAATTTGTTTTGACAAAGATGTGCTTGTTGTGTTGCAAAATTAATAGGAGAAGCAGATGTATGGAAGTAGTTCTTGGAACTAGTTTTTCAAAATGACTTGCCCGCGTACTTGTTGAAAATTCTAACATATATGTTCAACAACCAAAAAAAATCTGGAATTTGGTGTTATCATTTATTTTTTTCATATCTAATTGTATAGGATTATGTTGTATGAAAAACGTACTTTGTCATTTTTCACCACTTTTTCTTTTGATAAAGTCATCTTTAAAGGCGGAAAATAAGGAGCTGAAGTGGAAGGCCACCGTTATGTTCCGATTTGGAGGGCCGCCATATGCTGTAGTGGAGGAGCAGGTGGGAGTGAATGTGCTCGGTGGCGTGGGAAACACGGCGGCAACACCGGCTAGGGCCGTCCAGGACGGAGGCAAGAAGAAGAGACCTGCAGCAGAGTAAAGAAGACAAATCCCACTGTGGGTGTGGGTGTGTGTGGTGGTGGTTTTTGTTGTTGTTGTTGTTTTTTTTTTTTTTGTTTTTTTTTTTTTTTTTTTTTTTTTTTTTTTTTTTTTTGGGTGTAAAATTGTGATCGGGGTGGAGCCCCAGCATGAAGAAATGACAAGTGTGTGGAATGTTTGTGGTGTTATTTTGGTGATGTTGTTTTTGTTGAATAATAAAAATAAAATAAAAGAAGAGATAAAAAATAATATTTGTGGATGGGTGACTGGAGAAAGATCGGTGTGAGTTTTTTTTTTTTTATATAATAGATATATATTCTATAATGGGTGCTGGCAACAGCACATGGTGGGAGGAGAGGAGTCTGACAAAAGAAAGAGTGAGAATCAAGAGTGAGGCAACAGCACATGGAGAGGAATAAAGTGTGTTTTCAAAAAGGATGAGAGAGAGAGAGAGAGAGAGAGAGAAAGAGAGAGTGGGTGGAGTAAAAATATTAAAAATGTTTTGCCTCATTAGAAAAAGAAGTGAGTGGGTGATATGATATGAAGAAGGTGGGTCTGGTGGAGAGAAAGGGATGCGCCTGGGGACTTGACCAGTGAGGGTCACGACACAGCCCACACTGTAATGGTGGCGTGCCCGTACTTCTCTCTGGGCACTGTGCATTACTAGTAGCCATATCAGAACTGAGCTAAAAACTCCATAAACTGCCGCATGGGTCAGACGCGAAGCGGGCAGGCCGCGCGAGGTGGGGTGGTCGCGCGGGGGACAGTGCCTTGAGTGACTCTGTCGCAGGCCGACGGGCGGCATGTAAGTAGTGGTGGTCTTCGGTGGCTGTGGAAGCAAAAAACCGAGATCCAGTATGCCCGAATCTCTGAGGTCGCTAGGCTGAAGTGAAGCAGCAATGGGAAGTAGCAGCTTGGATCACACGGCTGCGGCGGTCGCGACGCGGGGACTGGTCGGTGGTTGGGTCACGACGCTGGGATAGGTTGGTTGTGAAGACAATGATGTTGGTGAACCAGCAATGGAGATTCTTGAAGAAAGGATAGTACAGAATAGAGCAATATCTTTCTCCAAGAAGGCAGAAGCCTTTGAGAATGAGAAGCAAGAATCTGGGGAAATTGAGTCTGGTAATCTAGAGGGACCAGAGGGTCAGTACCCAAGTGTTTCTAGCTCCGGAATGGGGGAGAATTTTGAATGTGGAACAAATGATGCAGAAGTCAACGTTGATTCCAAATCCAAACCATGCAGGTGCATATCATTGACAAACCAGAGAGAGAGGTTCGAAAAATGTGAGTGGTGTGGGTCGGTGTCGGGCTGTCTGTATTGGGGTGTGAAAGTATGGTGTGTGGGTGTGTTGTGTAGCTCCAAAAAAATGCTGTCTGTCATCTCCTTCTGTGTATGATAGGAGAGAGCTAAGGCGGCTGAGAAGGCTTGGAGAGCCGATGTGGTGGAATCGGGTTGTTTTTGTGTGATATCCAAGAGAGAGGTTTGTCCGAGAGGCCAAGAAGATGATCCAAGGTGGTGTGGCGGTGCACGGCGACGATGCGGGTGCCGCCGACATAGCGGAGTTGGTTGTCGTGGTGGCTCAACTCAGGTCAGAGATCGGAGATGGTGATAAAGGTGGTTGAGTTTGCCGAACATAAAACCAGCAAGAGAGAGGGAGCTTGTGTGTTGATCATTACCATAAACCCAGCGAGAGTTTGTGCATGCGTGTAGCTGTGTGTTGTTTTTGTTTTCAGCTCAGATGCTCTGTGTCTTCAAGGTGAAGTTCTGCCATGGAATTTGTTAGTAGCAGAGTGAATGTATGTGTAAAGGTCCGGCGGGCGGCCAAGGCGAGACTGCCGCCCGCCGGTGAAGCAGAATGACTAGGTTGTTAACCTAACTCTGATACCATGTAAAATAAATTGATAGAGAGAGAATAAATTGTATGTATTATTGATTGATGTATATTTGATATATTACAAGGAGATGTGCACTCCCTTTTATAGAGAGGAAAAGATACATAGGGTGTCAATTAGCACCGAAAGCATAAAGCAAAGGGGGAATACTCATTATGAAAGCTAGACATAATGATAGACTAACAATTATGACTAACACTACTAGATGTACATAATATACTAAAGATACTAACACTAATATACTAACATCACTAATATACAATAATATACTAACAATATATATATATTTAAATTATCTGAATCCTGAAATGATTCACGAAACTCATTCATATTGCTTTCAACTTCCCTTATCTTTGTATTAAGCAAACAAGTAGAATATTTCTTACACTTGTTCGTAATAGAAATAAAAAAAAGAAAAAATGCTGAAGCTAACCATATATTGATTGACCTAATTAAACATGGATGTTTGATTTGTGGTCTTCAATTGCTCATTGACCTAGTTTCTTTAATATATTTTTCTAAAATTTCCTGACTAGTAAAATTGATTATTGAACAAAAATGCTGAATTGAAGCTAATCATATCTTGATTGAAACATTTGTTCCAGCTGAAGAAATATTACCAACCGAGAAAGAGCCACCATATCGTGTCTCTGAACCTCGAAGGCAAAAGGGTCCCCCTTTATGGAGCCGGGCCAAGCTTAGTGGTGTCAGACAGCCATGGTGGAGTTCCATGTAGGTTGGAATTTGACATCCGTTCACTAGCAAATGTAGTGGGGGTGTTAGTGAGGACAAAGCATCGAATGCATATCTCTTGTTCCTTGACTGTCAACTCTAGGAACACCGAAGCCATTAAATTCAAGGAGAATCCTTGTAGATATGATTGAGGAAATTGGAGTTTCACATGAATAAATACCGATCTCCATGTTCAAACATTGACGTAGCTGATGAGATGATTCTCTTCAACTGAAGGATGAAATTTGAATGCTAGTGATCATATTTGTCATCATCACCATGGAATGGTGCAATTGTTAGGCCTTAAGTTCATTTTGCTCTGTTTTGTGATAGTGGTGTCTTTTTTATTCCTCCTTGGTGGGTGGTGGGTGCAATTTTGATCATTGTGCTTCTCTAGTTAGGAGCTTGTTTTTTGTATTTAAGTATGTAAGTGATCATGATTTTGTTTTGACATTTATGTTTGAAAGAAGCTAAATAATTATTTTTGGATTAGGAAAGTGGAAATTCACCTTCTTCTTGTGTTAGGAGCTTGTTTTTTGTATTTAAGTTTGTAAGTGATCATGATTTTGTCTTCACATTTATGTTTGAAAGAAGCTAAATTTAATTATTTTTTTGGTTAGGAAAGTGGAAATTCACATTCTTCTTTTGTCAGGAGCTTGTTTTTTGTATTTAAGTTTGTAAGTGATCATGATTTTGTTTTGAAATTTATGTTTGAAAGAAGCTAAATTTAATTATTTTTTTGTATAGGAAAATTGAAATTCACCTTCTTTTTCCTGTTTGATTACCCTTAAAAAATGAATAATATATCATCATCTTTTTTCTTTTCTTTATCTTAATCTAGGACTAAAAAATAGCATTAAGTCAATATTATGAACATTAGACTTCTGAACTCATTGAATGCTATTGAGTAATGTACTTCGACTAGTTGTGTATGTGTTCATCCTTATTTGTTAAATCATCAATTTTTCTAAAAACTTAAATTTTTAGGAAATAGGATCACCAATGTATATCAAGTTAAAAAAATATTCTCATGTATGCAAGGTATATCAAGTTATTCAACACCCATTCTCGTATCATGTTGAAGTCATTGCTTGTCTTGAAAGATTAAGCTTAAAAGAAATAAGTCTGACAATGTATATCAAGTTATCCAATTATGATCTCAATCAATTGATTCATATCATAACCCTTGTTCAATTTCATTAGAAAATTAGAATAGCAACAGAGACAGGTTAGCAGAGCCTACCACCTAAGCCAGCAATGCCAATTAGTAGGCATTGCTTTTTTTGTTTCAATGTTTGATACAACAGAAATATTTTTTTGTGATCGACAATAAATAAGATTATTTAGGCAAAAAACATTTTTTTTTCTTTTTACTTTTTAAAACATTTCCTGATTATGGTTTTACCATCACCTATCTATCACCACCTCCGTCACCCTTGCTATCGGTACTGCCACCACCACCATCATCCTACCACTATTGCTACCACTACCACTACCACCACCACCACCGCCATTGCCCCACCACAGCTGCCCAACCACCACCACTGTTACCACCACTACATCAACACTATCATAACTATTAGCACATTAGTTTTAAGGTCACAATCAACACAAAATATTTTCCACAACATTTTTTGTAAAATGTTTTTCGCCAAAATAAACAGAAGCAGAATGTTGTCAATAAAATGATCTGTGGTGCATCCAACAATGCCTAAGAATTTGAACCAATATGAGCACACGGAAAACGACCAAACTTAATGAGACAATACTCATCTTTCAAAAGTAAAGCTACTTTCATTACTTCAACAAAGAATTGATAGTGTCTTTGTCTGCTCGGAATCATTTGCAACTCTGTGTACATACAATTTAAGCAGATTGACTTTTGCTTCACAAAGGAACTCAATCAGTGATCCCTGATATAACGGATCTGTATGTTGTATGTATAACTAAAAGTAGCAATAGAAATTAATCGAAGCTAAAAAACTGCTCGCCTGTGCCTTTCGTCAGTTTCAGAGCACGACTCTACACGAATTTGAATATGGCCCATAAAATCCCACCTGCATTTCGGGCAGCCTGTGCCATGTCATCAGCGGTTTGGCTGCAGCTCCACACCTACCAGAGACAAACATCAATTTAGTTGCCATACTCAGCCTCTCAGACGACGACCTAGAACATTTCAGCACCATCCGGGTTCTTGCCTTAGATGTCCCATTTTGGTTGGTTATGACTACACTAGATAGATTGAAGGAATTGGAATAATCAGGACGGAGGTTTTCCTTATGGTAAACTCTCTCGGGGCTCTCTTTTGTAATTTCATTCTTGTCATTATTCGGAATCATTCTTTGATTTTCTTCAACATCATTCATAACTCTCTTGACTTCACTTGCCAATCCAATGGCACGCCACGCATCAGCAACGAGCCGAACTGTACTCTCCTCCGGATGAACACCCTTCTCTTCCATAATTTGAAGCAACTCTTCTGCTTTCCACGGATGTTTTGCTTCTCCGTATCCCCATATTAGTGTTTCAAAAGTTTTCAAATTGGGGGAAATGCCAATTTTACACATTGTCTTATAAACCTTCCGGGCATGATCCATTTTGCCTGCACTGCACCAGCCGCTGATGATTGTAGTGAAAATCACAACGCTTGGGTGGACTTTGTATTTTTCCATGATTTTCAGGATGGATTCGGCCCTGTCAGGGTTTCCAGCACGCACATATCCTTTTGCAAGAATGCTGAATGCATGGATGTCAGGTTCTTACACAGCTTTTGACATGTATCGAAGATGTCTTGGCATTTGTCCATGAGTCCTGCTGAACTCCACGCATTCATGATGGTGCTGAATGTTATCACGTCTGGTTTGACCCCGAATTCTTCCATCAGCGTCAGTGTCTGCCAGAATAACGCTCATTGTAAGTGATACAGGGAGGGGAAGTGTTTAGAATCAAGAGAGATGACAAGAACAAACACAAATCTAAACACAAAATTGGAAAGTGAGAACATCCTATTTCCTGGTTCTGGATTATAAATTTAAGCGAAACCATACTATCTCACTTTTGAGAATTCTCCAAACCAAAGAAAAATGCTAGTGAATAAATACTAACTTTATCATCTTTCACATTTAGAAGCCGTGCTTATTGGTTGTCCATCCAGTGATGGTAAAGGGAGAAAATTTTCTATATTTCCATTTATTTTCCTTCATATTCTAAGAAAATAGTTCAATTCATGATGTTTGAGAGTGCTTTTCTTTACTCTCTTGGATTGCATGACTACTTAAAAGGGGTAAAAAGGAATAAAAGAAAGACTTATCACTCCACTATTTTCATTCTTTTTATCCAACCCAAGGGATGAACAACTGTGTCTGCAACTCCATCTTATTATCCACGGTCGATACAGTTTCACTATCATCAAAAAAAGTTACAAACGAGATATAAAGATAGCCACCCCCTCAACTAAATATACATAGAATTAGGACAGCAGGTCACAAGTGCGGAAATACCAAAAGTAATCTAACTCCAAATTCAGGGCACAATTATCAGTTTCACAAAATTGGATCTCCAATCGAGTGGTTAGTGTTCAATGCTTATCAGGATCCACAAAACCCAACAATATCAAAGCCATAAGTGAAATCCTAGTTGCTGATCGAAAAAAAAAACTTTTTTGCTGATAAAAAAAAAAATATGTGAAATCCTAGTCACCAAAGGCAGGCAGGCCTTCAAGGCAAAAGAGAAAAAAAATGTCAAACTCAGAGGGCTTGCTTAGTTATGTTTTTGTTTTCTGTATTCATTTTCCAGAAAACAAAAAAAATGTGTTTGGCATACTGTTTCTGAGAATTCTTCCTGAGAAATTTTTCTAAAATCAACCCACTTTTCATGAGACACCAAAAAGTTATTTTAGAATTTGCAAAACAACTTTGACACAAAATTGAAAATAATATGTGGGTGTTTTCGAACATTTCATTGCTTTTGTTTCCAAACACATGAAAACAAAAGCAGAGAAAATAAAAACATGTACAACCAAGCTTGGAAAATCTGGAGTAACTTTTAAGCAAAGAAAATATTCATGACTTTGCTGTCCCTAGCAGACAGATGAGTATGTGCAGGATGATATTGGTACTGGTAATTGAATAATTGGAAACAATAGTATGTTTTGATCATGAACTGTTTGGTAGACATCTACTATTATAAGTATAAATCATCTAAGTGATTTTTTAACACGTGGAACGCACCTCATCAACTCCATCTGTGTCAGTAATGTCAAGAAATCCTTTGATAAGGGAATTGAAAACAACAAGATTTGGATGCACTCTAAGATCCTTCATCCTGTACATGAATCTCAAGGCATCCACCATATTTCCTTCCTTACAGTATCCATTAATGATGATTCCACAAGTCCGCTGATTGGGCAGCACTTTGTTATTCTGCATCTCCAATATCATTCCTTCGGCTCTACTCGTTTCCCCATTTTGAGAGTAAGCCCGTGCCAATGTGTTGTAAGTGACAACATCGGGTCTCAAACCAGATGAAACCATCCTATACACCACATTCCATGCCTGTTCAATGTTGTTCTTGATACACCATGCTCGGGCAAGAATATTATATGTCTTATCATTTGGTTTCACATTTTCTTCATTCGACATTAGTTCCAACACTTTCAAAGCTTCTCCAGGCTTGCCAACGATCCCAAACCCTTTAATTAATGTGTTAAATGTGCTAGTTGTAGGCTTACACCCACTCTCCTTCATTTTTTGGAAGATTTTCATGGCGTCTTTGACATTGCCTGATTCAGAGAAAGCGTTAATCATTGCATTGAAGAAAATTGTGTCAGGCTTGAGACCATTCTCTTCAACCTTAGAGAGGAGCGATGGAATGGACTTGAAATGCTTTTGGAGGGTCAAGGCAGCTAAGAGAGTTGTGTATGTTACGAGAGTTGGCTTGTGTCCTTCTTCTGTCAAGCCTTTGAAAATTGTGTGGACTTCTTGAGGCTTTCCCTTCTCGATTAAAATGTTCATCAGCTTTGTTCTTGAACGAACTGTCGTACAAATATTGTTCCCCAAACATACAAGGCAGTGGGATTGCATTTGGGAACTTATAGAAGTTGAAATTGGGCGTGTTAGGTCCTTCTCATGTATATGTGGTTCCTAAGAGATTCAAATATCAAATGTTTGACAAATAGAAAAAGGAGTATGCGTCTATGCATGAATTTGAGTGTGTTGTGCATGCAAGTATATCAGAATTTGCAATTGGTAATACAAACAGGCCGAACAAACTGATACACCATTTCAGATGGAAAAAAAAGCCATATTTCCACGAAGAAGTCCATATTGTTGGATGTGGAGAACAGTTGCATTCTCAAAATCACATCTTCGAAAAACCAATCAGAATCCAGACAAGTAGAGTTTATTTGGTCAGTCCTGATAGGAAATATGAATGTCTGAAAATCAAAAGAAGTTGGTCATCTGTTCTCATGAATATTAGCAATGGAAAAAGAAGGGCACATTAATATTGATAAAGGGAATATTACGTGTTGTAAAAGAAATAGAATGTCCAAGAAGCATATTAGTATAAAATTTTCAACACCAAAATAAACGACTATAATGTTAGCATTTCATTTTCCCTCACAAATAAAAAATAAAAATAAATAAAAAATCAACCAATACATACAATTGAGTTCTTCATATTATACTCAACAATAAGCATGGTACATATGAGTGCAGCCAGTATTTGGTCAATGGACTTGAAAGCGGCTCAGTAAAGGTTTCAAGAAAATGCAAGAAAAAGCAATTCAACAAAGATATTGACAGGAATCAAATATACTGATTGAGTTGTAGTCACAATACCATGGTAGGTGATGCATGGATCCATTTCTTGCTTGCAATTGTACCATTTTGTTGTTTTCCAGTGATGACAGAATGAGCCTTCTCTTTACCAAACTCTCCCATTTCTTCTCTACCTGACCTAATAGCTCTGCAGACTTATTGCTTTGATTGATTATAAATACCAAGTTACCATCAACCAGGCTACAGAACTTGCATTTCAACCAAATTCGTGTCGTCAGCATAGAGTTCTAGAGTGTCGTATCATTCATACTGAGATCCTACAACCAAACAATCAAAATATTAACATAACATGGATTGTAGGGATGAGTCGGCTCAAAATAATAGGTCACACTTCAGCTGCCATTAGATGCATGCAATTCTTAAAAGTATCCAAAATATAGGTAGAAATTAGGAAATTAGACCAATTTGCCAACTGGCAATGAACTGTGCAGAAGGCTCAAAGTGGGAACAAATCAGTCTTGGCACATAAATGCAATTACATAGTATAAAAACACACACTCATTCTTCTCCCCAAACGCTCATGGGCCTGTGGAGTTTTGAATTATTTAGTACAAAATAGAAGCATGCCCAGCAAGTGCAAAAAGAATTCCAAAACCAAATCAATTGATAAAATATACTAAAATTACAGTTTGATGACATGTGTCCATTGTGTGTACCCAACGTGTCTGACTGGAAAAAGAAAAAAGAAAAAAGAAAAGGGGACGCTTCCTCCAGCGTGAGTGGAGTGTGTCTAACACGTGTCCGGATCATGTTTGACGGTGTCTGTGTCTGAACATAATCGTGATGTGGTGTTTCATTACACCAACCTATAACCATACTTCTTGGTGGAAAGCTATAAGTTTCACTATAACATCTATTGTAAGTGGTAATAATAACTACATATACTTTTTTGGCGGAAAGCTATAAGTTTCACTAAGACATCTATTGTAAATGGTAACAATAACTGCGTATACCGCAAGAACAAGTAACAAAATGTAAATATTGATTCCATAGGCAATAGCTTGTCTTCTTGACCTTTCAACCACTGAGGCATGCACCTTGTTCGTTGGAGAAAATTAAGCTTGACAAACCAGCATTCAAGGCCTCATTTATCACATGTTAATGCAAAACCTCCAAGAGCAATGCATTTATTTTCACCATCTAACGACAATCCAGTTCCATTGATGCAAGAAAAAGAATAAAAAAATCAAACCAAACCATATTAAACCAAATTAAGTTTTCCCACTCTAGCGGAGTCGGTTACATGAATCTTTTTTCATTAAGGGCTATATGCTCAATTAAATTAACGAAACTAAAGTTTGTTAAAAAGTAAATCAGGCTGAACCAGGTTGCGTCATCTCCTAAGCAAGCAGGAGAGAAGAACATAGCAATGCCCTTCCCAGCATATTACTAGGATCTACAATCTAAGAACATTGGACATCAAATACTGAAAGAAGAAGAAAGCAATCTGGTATTTCAAAGCAAACTGATTTTGGGGAACAAAAACAGAAAAAATATTGTTCCATAATTCAAACACATAGCAGGCACTGCCAATTTACTCTTTGACACAATAACGAATTGGGTATTGCATGCACACAGAATTCAAGGCACAAAATTCATAACCCTCACATGGGTATTCTAAAATTCAAGCAAACACCAAATTTTATAATTCAGAAACATGAGAAGCCAAACCCAAAGAACTTCATGGTGGGTCAAATTAAGAACAACAAAATGAAAGAATGTGCAAAGCTAGTTGTGGTTTTACCTCTTAGAGTTCAGCAGCTGAGAGAGAGAGAGAGAGAGAGATGAGTGGTAAAAGTTGCAGAGATTGAATCTCATGTAAGAGTGTTGTTGGGTAGTGAGTAGTGACATCAATCAGCCAATGTTATCCACAAATATTATCAGAAATCAGAATGGAGTGTGGATATTTAATTGGTTGATGAGGGTCTTTGAGCAAGTTATATTCTAGGGAGCATACTCTGCCACGTTTTTATGCACTGCACTGTAAAGTTTTTGTTTTGTTTTGTTTTTTGTTTTGTTTTTTGTTTTTTTTAAGTCAGCTTAAATCTTAAGATTCATTATTTTAAATTCAAGAAAAAAAAAGTTTTAAAAATATAATTTTAAAAAAAAATTACAAAAATTTAAATAAAATCATGCTTTTAAAACAGAGCAAGGATCCTCTAGAGTATTTTTTTCTTAAAGTTTCCTAGAGTGGTGTGTTGTATGGTTGAGTTTTAATGACAAATCACATTAATTTTTTAGCATTAAATCTCACTTATACAATACACCACTTTAAAAAACTTTAGAAAAAAAAATTTTTAGAGGACCCTTGGGGATTAAAACAAGTGCGGCTATTTGGCTCACATCTTTTCTTTGGACCCAGCGCTTCTATATACCTGATACATCAAAATTGTTCATCATTTTTTGTTCGGGTAAATAATTTATTTACACTTTATTTCATGAATTTCAAAATTGAATGGGTGTGTTTGTTTAGACAGACTGAATAAGATGATTAGAATCTACCGGAATATTAGTCCTGAGATACATTGTACTATTTGGTTAGATTGGATTTGTATCCTATGTTTATTTAGTCATGAGATTAGATGTCAAGAAATGATTATTTAGTTGGACAGGATATGATTCTTATGTTTGTTTGGAATATTATGGAGAAGGATAAATGTTCAAATAACTATTTTATCATTTTTAATTATTTACTAAGTAATAGCAATATTAAACATATCTTTAATATTTTAATTATTTTTAACTAGTTGAAATAAAAATTTATTTTATTTTATTTTTTACATAATTAAATAAATTTATTTTTTTAAAATTAAATAAATTAAATATCAATAAAAATATATGTTATTTTTTAATTGAAATTTTAAATAAATTTATTTTAAAAATAATAATAATTAAATAATGAAATTAAATAAAAAATCTATTAAAATTTAAATAATGAAATTAAATAAAATATAAACAAAATTTAAAAATAAAACATCAATAAAATATTTATAAAAAATATTTTAAATAAATAAAACATCAATAAAAATTAAATAAAATTATTTTATTTTTAAATTGAGACATTTAAATTTTATTGAATTTTACTAAATATAATACATAATTAAATAGTAGAGGATCAAAATGTTCATTTTATCACCTAATTCTATATCTCCTCTTATCCCGCCATTTGCGTCCCACCCCCCTCATGTGACACAATGGTCTAATGGATTTGGGACAATTAGTCCGGTACAAAAATTGGAACCAAACAATGGACTATTAGTCTGGATGGACTAATAGTCCAATCCCATGAAATAATCTCTCAAAACAAACACACTCAATAAGTAATCACTTTAAAGTATTATCTTGTTACAATTAACATCTTTCGTTAGGCTTCTGTTAATGATTTGCACAAAATTAGGTCATATGTGAAGCATATGACACATTTATTGAATTTTTATGACAATAATATTCTTATCTGGTGATCCATTTGCCCTTTACTACTAAGATAAGAAAGACAAAATCTTAATAAGATTATCATATAAGAATATTATTATCCTTAAAAATTAATAAGTGTATCATGTGGTTCATACATAATATAATTCTATTTAAATCCCTAAGAAAATCCTAATGAAAGATGTCTAGTGTAATAAAATAATACTTAGAGGTAGTTTATTGTTAAGTTTTAAGTTTATGAGGCAAAATGCAAAAGAGTCATAATTGAAAGGAGTTTAATGTAATTTACTTTATTTATTTGTTCCTTTGAGCATCCTATATAGTTAGTCCTAACTCTACTTGCAACTCTTTTCCTTCAACAATCCTTTTACCTCCGGCCCTTCTTCCTCACTAGTGACTCCCTTCATTTCCTCAGACCCACTATTTCCTAGTCTCATCTTTCCCCATCACTGACTTCCATCTCCAATTTCTTAACATATTGAATGGTCAAAATTTTTACACTTGCAGAAGTTATCGGAAGTAGCCTAAATCCATTATCAAGTTCAAAAGTTATTCCTTCATTGCGTAGCTTTGATAATATTGCTACGTAATTCTCTGCTAAACTCATAATTTTATAATATCTACCAACAAAACCAACCAAACAAATTATTATAATTTTTTTCCTACAAGAGAATAAATTATTACAAGAAAACTAAGAAATTATGTATATAAAGAGAAAGAAAGAGAGAGAGAGAGAGAGAGAGAGAGAGAGAGATGAGGCAGTAGAGACAGTAGAGACATTAATCACATTGACTTTTCTTCTTCTTGGTGGGTTTGGTTAGGGTTTTTTGAAAGAGGATTTTTTTTGCAGTGTGGAGGGTGTGAGGGGTTCAATGGGTGAAACGTTTTCACAAGGATAATTTTGGTATTATTTGGGGAAAGGAAAGGAATTTTAAGAGTTTCAAAATTTATAAGTGGAGGCCCATATAAATGGAGGGTCCAAAATAATTCATGGGGTGCTAATAGTACCACTTTTTTTTATTTATTTATATATATATAATGATTTGCATTATTGTAGATCTTTCATTTCAAAACAAAACACTAAAAATAGGTTCATTTATAATACTGGTATTATCATGTCATTCTTGTAGAATTTTTTTGTACAAATAGTATATTTGTAAAACAAAGCACCTATAAAAATGGCTTATATTTATAACAATATGTTTGCCATATGCTTCTTGTAATTTTTTTTTTGGTATGAATTTTATACATAAATAGAATTTTTCTTAATATATATATATATATATATTAGATTTGTATGGATGAAAATGGTAATGAAGAATAATACTATATGCACTAATTAGTGTACTAATTATTGTACCAATTGATGGTGTGACATAATTTAAGTGATTTTTGGTATTTGTAATTTATATAATGAGTGAGGTCAATAATAATATCATAACAAATGTTGGTACACTAATTAGTGCATGTAGCACCACCAGATAATGAATGTAGGACACAGGGAAGTGTAAAAAAGACATTAATTGATGAAATGAGAATATGAAAGGTTATTTTAAATGGTTGACTTTCTTTCAAGTTTAAATATGATTTTTGAGAGAATTTGAAGGGTTTATGAGACTCATTGTAAGTCCTGTTTCGATAATCTAAACCATTTATTTTGTAGGGTTTTCTATTTATATCATTCATGAAAAATTTTAGATCGATCTGATAATTATAATATTTTCATTCATTGCGTTTATCTTTTAAAAAATGAACAATAAATATATTTGGAAAGCCTACCAAATGAACAGTTCAAATTATCATAATGAAATCCAAAATGGGTTCTACAAAGCCCTCAGTTCAAATTTAAATTTGAAAAAAACTCAATCCTCGAAATTAATTAGGTAGAAGGTATTACACAAAGCCCCATAAATAAAATGGGGCTGGTTTTTTGACATTTTTTAATTCAAATTATTTTGTTTTACTAAATTTTCTATAAAATTATGTCATTTTTTTTTCTTATTTCATATTCATGTTGATTAGATGATCTTAAAAAAATATATATATTATTTTTAAATAAAAAATTTAGAAAAGACAAAACAAACCAATTTTTCTTAGTTTTTTTTTTAAATTTAAAATTTGGCATGTTTTTGTATTTAGTGAATGTTTTTAAAAATAAATTAATTTTTTTTTATAAAATTTTAATCATTTAATCAAGACATATTTAAAAAGTTGAAAAAAATCGACTCAAAATTAAAAAAAAGTTCAAAGACATACAAAATAAGTTGACAATTTAGTTTTAACTAAATATTTATCATTTTTTTATTAAAATTTTGTCATATCATAAAATTTTAATCCTATTCTATTCCTAAATTTCTAAACCATAATCTTAATCCCTTACTCTCGTTCTCAATAGCTATGCCTGCCAGACAATCTCTTTCCAATCCCTCCGCAGCTTCAACTACTCTCTCCAACGTTCTTTCTTCTTCAATAACTTTGACTCTCTCCTTCCATTTCCTACTTCACTTCCTCCTTATAATGGTCATGATTCATTTTAAGAGAATCTAATGGTGTAAATCATTCTAAAAAAATTATTTTTTAATTTTTAATAAAGTAATTTGAGCCATTAGATTCTTTTAAGATCAATCTTGACCATTGCAAAGAGGAAGTGAAATAGGGAATGCAAAGAGAGAATCCTTGCTATTTCATTGTCTATGCACCACCACATCCTTTTTCTTTCCTGACAACATAGAAAAATTGTGACAAAAAGAGAAAGAAAGAAATTGCAAAGAAGGCGGCATCGGTGCCACACCACCAAATTCCCTCATATTATTACGATAGTTGACAATAATAGTAAAATTGATGCAATATCAAAAAATAGAAAAAATTATTGAAAAATCCAATCTAACAATTGTGTAAGGCGTTAGGCCCAACAAATATTTTTTGTTTGTGAGAAATCCACACTTTGTGAAATAGTTTGGTAAAAAATTATTTTATTATTTTAGAGAACATTTTATTTCTAATTTTACCATTTTAATTTTTATTAACAACTATCCATTGAAATTTTATTTTATCTGTTGAATTTTTTTATTCTATCTGTGTGAAATGCTAGACGTTGAAATTCTTGTTCTAATTTTTCTTATCTGTTGAAATTGACCAAGCCAATTTTTTCTATCTGTTAAATTTCAATAAAGCTTTATTTTTCATATCTGTCATACATCCCAATAATAACACCACAAAAAAGTCAAATTATCTGTTGAAATTTGCACACACAGGGCGAGCTAAGGTTCTGCTCCCTCAAATCAAAGAGAGAGAGAGAGAGAGAGTATGTGTGTGATCTATTCAAAGTTAACAATGCCAATTCTTAGATGGGCTCTCCCAACTCAGACATTGTAAATATGGGTTTTCAATTTTCTTTTCTTTTCTTTATCTGTTTATAGAGAACCAAACAGGGGATTATGAAGAAAAAGAAAAATATTTTTCCAACCAGAGTTGCAGAACTAGGCTTCATCATGATCATGATCATCATCATCATCAATAACAAGAAGAAGATCAACAACAACAACAAAGATTTGGATGTTTCATTCCTTTCTTCGGCCACAACACCACCCCTTCAATGCATCACATTCTTCGGTCGTGGTCAGAGACGCAAGGAGGACATGGGCTTCAAACACAAAGCAAGTGGTCCAAAGCTTGATCATTGATTGGCGAAGGACATAAACTACGACCCGACGACCTCGTTGTCCTTGTCATCTTCGGAGACTTCATCTCTTCGAACTCGATCGATCGATTTATCGCCTTATGATGAGAGAACTAGCTTTAGGGTTCACGAAATTGATGGCAAATTCGATATAATTGCCAAACTTTAGGGCTTTGGACAGATGACTTTGCGATTCCCACAGCTGCTTGGGAGGCGATAAAGGTTCGGTCATCATCAGATCTTCTTTCTAGGTCTCGGTTATAGCAATTGAACAATCCCAAAGTGGATACAATCCAAACCCTAGTGGAGGATAATGAATTATCTGATGGGGTTACACAATTCGAGTTTGTTGGTGGTAAAGATGGAGCAGGAGAGGGAGGAGGGGGTGCGAAGGAGGAGGGGTTTGGTCGAAGACGGAGAGGGCTTTGCCGGAGGCAAAGATGGAAAGGGAATGGAAAATAGAGAGAAATGACATTTTGAGAGAGAATGGAAGAAAGATGATGGTTTCTCTCTCTAGACCACCAATTCAACAAATCAGACCTTTGTATATATATAAACCTAGCATATCAATCGTGATTAAATTCAAAAAAGAAAAAATCATTCATAGTATGTTAAACATATTTTTAAACTATTAGCATGGCCCTCCTTGCACGCCAAGGTTGGAGGTTACTGAAGTTCCCTAATTCATACTGTGCCAGGATGTTAAAAGGTATTTATTTTCCCCATTCAAATTTCGCTGATGCATCGCGAGGAAGGCGAGCCTCCTGGGGATGGACTAGTCTTATTCATGGTAGGAGTATTCTGCTTGAAGGAGTTCAATGGCAAGTCCACAATGGGGCCTCTGTTTCATTTTGGGATGACAAATGGATTCCTTCTATTCCTGGGTTTAAACTGTATTCTCCAAGACCAGCGACTTGCGAAGTATCTCGAGTGGTGGATGTGATTGATCCAGTACACAAGAGCTGGAAAGTTGATTCCCTAAACAACTTAATTTCGGCAAAGGAAGTTGAAGCCATCTGTACTATTCCAATTTCGGAAGAGAATATGGAGGATACTTTGGTTTGGCAGTTCGAGTCTAAGGGCTCTTATTCGATGAAGTCGGGTTATCATGTTGTTTTAAAAGAGAGAGACAGGGAGCTAATTCAAAGACCACCTCCCTCTTTTCAGCTTCCTCAGAACTTTTGGAAATTCATTTGGTCTCTTAATATCCCTCCGAAAATCCGTCATTTTTGGTGGAGAGTGTGCAAGAATGGGCTAGCTACAAAGGAAAATTTGTTCAAACGGAATTGTGCTGAGTCTGGTTACTGCCCTATTTGCAACAAGCAGCTGGAATCTGTTGAGCATCTCCTTTTTTAGTGTGATTGGGTAAGACCGGTGTGGTTCGGGTGTGAGTTTGGTTACAAAGTTTCTTAGTCAGAGACTCAATCAATTTTGAAGTGGTCTTGCCAGATGATGGAGAATTTCACTGACAGCAAGGAGTGTAATCTTTTCTTCAGCTCAATTGCCTGGATTGGTTGGTTTGTTTGGAAAGAATGCAATGAATTTGTTTTCTCTCAAAAACCAGTTGATCCACTCTCCACATTGCATCGCGCAGGGTTGGCAAAAAAGGAATTTGATGCTAGAAGCATCTCGCAAGGGACTGATCACAGTTACCGTTTGAGAAGCCATCAGCAAAGGGAAGATTATTGGAAACGTCCAGCTGCTGGAAATTTCAAAATAAACTGTGATGTAGTTACCCATAATGGCTCAAATTGTGCTTCAATTGCTGCCATCCTTCGGGATTCGAATGGAAGGTTACTGGATAGTGTGGTCAAGAAAATTGTGTGTTCTTCTTCTCTCCAAGGTGAGGCCCTCGCATGCTGGTTAGCTTGTCAATTAGCTCTTGCTCGCAACCTAGCAGGAGTGGAAATTGAAGGAGACAACAAATCTGTTATTCACCTCAGTGTATCTGAACTTGATCCTCCTTGGGATTGTGGTGCTATCTTTTTCGACATCAAACATCTTGCTCAACGTTTGAATCTGACTCTCTCCTGGCGTCCTAGAGCAACAAACAAAGCAGCGCATTGGGTGGCCCAGGCTTCTCTTAGGAATGCCCTCCCTCTAGACTGGATATCTTTCCCCCCTCTGGCTCTTATGGCTTTATTAAGGCTGGCCTAGTTTGTTTTGTTTGGTTGTGTTTCCCTGCCTTTTTTCGAAAAAAAAAAAAAAAAAAAAAAAAAACTATTAGCATAAAATATATGCAATTTTTTAATGTTATCTAATCATCATCAATAATTAAAAAAATCAATCACAAATTAAGTCAATTGATAATTAAAAAACACAATAATTTATTTTTCAAAAAACATAATGAGTTAAAAAGATCAATTACAATTTTTTTTGGGGTCAAAATACAATCTAATCATCATCAATAATTGGTACATTATGTAAACCTAATGAGTACAATCTATTTTATTTTTCAAAAAATACAGTGAGTTAAAAATCAAATCACAAATTAAACGAATTGATAGTTAAAAAAACACAGTGAGTTAAAAAAATCAATTACATTTTTTTTTTCAAAATACAATCTAATCATTATCAATAATTGGTACTTTAAAAATCAAATCAGAAAAAAAATCAAATCAAATCACAAATATTTTTATACTATTTAACTACAATCATATTTTTTTCATAAATAATTATAAATAAAAATCATTAAAACAGTAAATAAAAGATTAAATCACATTAAAAAAAAATCATTGAACAAATTACAATCACATCACATTTTTTTCATAATAAAAAAATAAATAAATGAAAAAAAAATCATTGACTAACTACAATCACATTAAAAAAAAAGAACCATTGAACTCACTACAATCACATTTTTTTCTTTATGAGTGTTTATGTTTATCTAACTTTAATCAAATCAAAAATAAAAAGATTAAATAACATTAAAAAAGAAATCATGGAACTAACTACAACAATCATATTAAAAAAAAAAAATCATTGAACAAATTACAATCACATCACATTTTTCCCATAATAAAATAAATAAATGAAAAAAAAGAACTATTAAACTAACTACAATCACATTAAAAAAAAAGAATCATTCAACTAATTATAATCACATTTTTCTCTTTGTGAGGGTTTATATTTATTTAACTTCAATCATATTAAAAAATCAAAAATAAAATTAAAATAGTAAATAAAAAGATTAAATAACATTAAAAAAAAATCATTGAACTAACTACAACAATCATATTAAAAAAACAGAGCCATTAAACAAATTACAATCACATCACATTTTCACATAATAAAATAAATAAATAAATAAAAATAACTATTAAACTAACTATAATCACATTAAAAAAAAAAATCCTTCAACTAATTATAATCACATTTTTTTTTTCTTTGTGAGGGTTTATATTTATCTAACATCAATCATATTAAAAAATGAAATTATAATTTTTTATTCGCTAGACAAATCACAAATATTTTTATGCGCTACAGTAAACAAAAGGAAAAGTCAAGAAGGAGAAAATAAAAAGAAGACTTACTGTTTGCATGCGTGGTCACTGAAGTTGAAAGTGTAGAAGTGAGAAGTCAAGAAGAAGAAAACAAAAAGGAGACTCACTATTTGCAATAGGTATGCGAAAAGTTAAAAAGAGTGTGTGTATTGGGGAAGTTAAAAAGACTTGGAAGAATTTAATAAGTGCTAAGTTCTTTTTTTTTTTCAAAAAAAAAAATAATAATAATAAGAAATGAAGGTTCAGATATTGAAACTCCCACAAAACTTGTGTGTTAGAGATAGATATAAATAAATAGACAGATATAGATATAGATATAGATATAGATATTTATATTTGTTTTAAATTTTTCTTAATATACAAATTATTTGCTTTGAAAAAGATACTGCAGTAATTATAAGAGAAGTCAAAAAGTCTTGTGGGTTGAGAGAAGTTAATAAATGCTGACTTTAATTTTTTTTTAAAAACAAAAAATTAAAAAATTGGGATTGGCATATTGAAACTCCCACAGGCCTTGGGGGTTAAAAACCCATTTTTGCTTAATATATAACTAGCCTATCACCCGTGCTATGCACGGGATAATTTTAGATATTTAGATTTGTTTTAGATTTTTTTTACTATATAAATTATGTTTTTTAAGACTTTTTATAAAAATAATTTAACAATCTTATCTCTAACCATAGTGTATGTGAGAAGTTAAAAAGGGTACTGCAGTAATTATACACGGATTGTATCTATAATTATTTGTATGAGGTGATTTTAAATGCTGATCGGCAGTTTTTAACCAAATCAATAAATACAAGCATGCGGAAAGATATGTGGATTAAAAAAAGTTAATAAATGTTGATTAGAGAATTTTGACCAAATTAACAAATGCTGAGTTTTCTTTTTAAATAAAAAATTTAAAAAATTCAGATTGGGATATTGAAGCTCCCATAGGCCTTGGGGTTAAAAACTCTCTTTTGCTTAATATATAGAATTAGCATATCACACGTGTTACACACAGATTGTGTTTACAATTATCTATATATGTGAATTGCGATTTTTAAATGTCTTTTTTTTTAAATGCCCTTTTTTTCCCTTTTTTATATTATATTATAGTTTAATATTTTGATAATAATCATATGTGTTAGACTTTTCAAGGAATTAAATGTCTTTTTATTATTATATTATATTAAAGTTTAATATTTTGATAATAATCATATGTGTTAGACTTTTCAAGAAATTAAATGTCTTTTTATTATTATATTATATTAAAGTTTAATATTTTGATAATAATCATATGTGTTAGACTTTTCAAGAAATTAAATGTCTTTTTTTTTTAAATGCCTTCTTTTTTTTTCTTTTTTATATATATTAAAGTTTAATTTTGATAATAATCATATGTGTTGGACTTTTCAAATTTTTTTATATATATGTGAATTACGATTTTTAAATGTTTTTTTTTAAATGCCTCTTTTTTTTTCCTTTTTGATATTATATTAAAGTTTAATATTTTGATAATAATCATATGTGTTAGACTTTTTAAGAAATTAAATGTCTTTTTTATTATATTATATTAAAATTTAATATTTTGATAATAATCATATGTGTTGGACTTTCAAGAATTTTTTTTATGCTTGTTCTTAATGCATTAAAGTGTATTATGAGGGATAATAATCATATGTGTTGGGACTTTTCAAGAAATTCACATGTGTTGGATTTCAAAGAATTTTTTTTATGCTTGTTTTAATACATTAAAGTGTTATTATGAGGGTAGGACTTGGGAGTTGGGTAAGTTTAAGGTTTTTTTTAAAATCAAAAAATCAAAAAATCAGAAAAATTAGATTGGAGATTGGAGCTCCTACAAGGCTTGGGGTTAAAAACCCACTTTTACTTAAATATAGTATAGACTAGCATATCACCCGTGCTATGCACGGGTTGTGTTATAATTATCTATATATGTGAATTGCAATTTTTAAATGTCTCTTCTTTTTTTTTTTAAATGCCTTCTCTTTTTTTTTCTTTTTTTTATATTATATTAAAGATTTAATATTTTGATAAAATAACATGTGTTGGACTTTTTAAGGAATTAAATGCTTCTTTATATATATATATATATATATTATATTAAAGTTTAATATTTTGATAATAATTGTATGTGTTGGACTTTTCAAGGAATTTTTTTTATACCTGTTCTTAATGCATTAAAATGTTATTATGAGGGCTAATAATCACATGTGTTGGGACTTTTCAAGGAATTCATGTGTGTTGGACTTTTCAAAAAAAAATTCTTATGCTTGTTCTTAATGCATTAAAGTGTTATTATGAGAGTAAGGCTTGAGGGTTGGGAAAAGTTAATAAATGCTAATTTTTTTTTTTAAATTAAGAAATCAGAAAATTTAGATTGAGATATTAGAGCTCCCACAAGGTTTGGGAGTTAGAAACCCATTTTTCTTTAATATATACTGGCCTATCACCCGTAATGCACGGGATAATTATAGATATTTATATTTGTTTTAGATTTTTTTTAATATATAAATTATGTTTTTTGAAGATTTTTTATAAAAATAAATAACAATCTTATCACTAATCATAGTGTATAAGAGAAGTTGAAAAAAGGTACTGCAGTAACTATACACAGATTGTATCTATAATTATTTGTATGAGGAGATTTTAAATGTTGATCAAGGAATTTTGACAAAATTAATAAATGCAGGCATGTGGAAAGACATGTGGATTGAAAAAAGTTAATAAATGCTGATCAGAGAATTTTGACCAAATCAATAAATGTTGTGTTTTTTTTAATAAAAAATTTAGAAAATTTAGATTGGGATTATTTAAAACCATTGAACAAACTACAATTACATTTTTCTTTTTGTGAGTTAACTTCAATCATATTAAAAAATCAAATTATAAACAAAAGGAGATAACTTCAATCATACAAATCACAATTTTTTTAATACTATCTAACTACAATGACATTTTTCTCATAATAAAAAAATAATTGCAAAAAATAACCATTGAAATAGTAAATAAAAAAGATTATTTAAAACTATTGAACAAACTACAATCACATTTTTCTTTTTGTGAGTGTTTATGTTTATCTAATTTCAATCATATTAAAAAATAAAATTATAAACAAAATGAGATAACTTCAATCATATAAATCACATTTTTTTTAATGCTATCTAATCATCATCAATAATTAAAAAAACACAATAATTTATTTTTCAAAAAACATAGTGAGTTAAAATGATCAATTACAATTTTTTTGGGGTCAAAATACAATCTAATTATCATCAATAATTGGTACATTATGTGACCCTAATGAGTACAATCCATTTTGTTTTTCAAAAAACACAGTGAGTTAAAAATCAAATCACAAATTAAGTGAATTGATAGTTAAAAAAACACAATAATTTTTTTTAAAAAACACAGTGAGTTAAAAAAATCAATTACAATTTTTTTTTTCAAAACACAATCTAATCATTATCAATAATTTGTACTTTAAAAATCAAATCAGAAAAAAATCAAATCAAATCACCAATATTTTTATGCTATCTAACTACAATCATATTTTTTTCATAAATAATTGTACAGAAAAACCATTAAAACAGTAAATAAAAGATTAAATCACATTAAAAAAAAAAGAACCACTGAACAAACTACAATCACATCACATTTTTTCATAATAAAAAAAATAAATAAATGAAAAAAAGAACCATTGACTAACTACAATCACATAAAAAAAAAATCATTGAACTAATTACAATCACATTTTTTTCTTTGTGAGTGTTTATATTTATCTAATTTCAGTCATATTAAAAATAAAATTAAAATAGTAAATAAAAAGATTAAATGACATTAAAAAAAAAAACCATTGAACTAACTACAACAATTATATTAAAAAAAGAGCCATTGAACAAACTACAATCACATCACATTACAATCACATTTTTTTTCTTTGTGAGTGTTTATATTTATTTAACTTCAATCATATTAAAAATAAAATTAAAATAGTAAATAAAAAGATTAAATAACATTAGAAAAAAACCATTGAACAAACTACAACAATCATATTAAAAAAAGAGTCATTGAACAAATTACAATCACATCACATTTTTCCCATAATAAAATAAATAAATGAAAAAAAAGAACTATTAAACTAACTTCAATCACATTAAAAAAAAAAAAAGAATCATTCAACTAATTATAATCACATTTTTCTATTTATGAGGGTTTATATTTATCTAATTTCAATCATATTCAATCATATTAAAAAATTAAATTATAATTTTTTATTCGCTAGACAAATCACAAATATTTTTATGCGCTATCTAACTACAATATTAAAACAGTAAACAAAAGGAAAAGTCAAGAAGGAGAAAACAAAAAGAAGACTTACTGTTTGCATATGTGGTCACTGAAGTTGAAAGTGTAGAAGTGAGAAGTCAAGCAGGAGAAAACAAAAAGGATACTCACTATTTGCAATAGGTATATGAAAAATTAAAAAGAGTGTGTGAATTGGAGAAGTTAAAAAGACTTTGAAGAATTTAATAAGTGCTAAGTTTTTTTTTTCAAAAAAAATCAAAAAAATTAAGAAATTAAGGTTCAGATATTGGAACTCTTACAAAACTTGTGAGTTAGAGATAGATATAAATAAATAGATAGATATAGATATAGATATTTATATTTGTTTTAATTTTTTTTTGATATACAAATTATTTGTTTTGGAAAAGGTACTGCAGTAATTATGAGAGAAGTCAAAAAGTCTTATGGGTTGAGAGAAGTTAATAAATGCTGAGGTTAATTTTTTTTTTTTAAAAAAAATAAAAAATTAGAAAATTATGATTGGCATATTGAAACTTCCACAGACCTTGGGGGTTAGAAACCCACTTTTGCTTAATATATAGTATGGATACTAGCCTATCACCCGTGCTATGCACGAAATAATTATAGATATTTTATATTTGTTTTAATTTTTTTTTAATATATAAATTATGTTTTTTAAATTATGTTTTGTAAGATTTTTTATAAAAATAATTTAACAATCTTATCACTAACCATAGTGTATGGAGGAAATTGAAAAGGGTACTACAGCAACTATACACGGATTATATCTATAATTATTTATATGAGGGGATTTAAAATGCTGATCAGGGGATTGTATCAATAAATGCAGGCATGTAGAAAGACATATGAATTGAAAAAAGTTAATAAATGCTGATTAGGGGATTTTGACCAAATCAATAAATGTTGAGTTTTTTTTTTAATAAAAAATTTAGAAAATTCAGATTGGGATATTGAAACTCCCACAGGCCTTGGGGTTAAAAACCCCCTTTTGCTTAATCTATAAAACTAGCCTATCACCCGTGCTATGCACGGGATAATTATCGATATTTATATTTGTTTTAGATTTTTTTTAATATATAAGTTACGTTTTTTAAGATTTTTTATAAAAATAATTTAACAATCTTATCACTAACCATAGTTGGGGTGTTTGGTAGGGCTTTTTTGAGCCAACTTATGGCTTCTGGCTTTTAAAAAGTTATTTTGGAATGTTTGGTTAAACTTATTTTAAACATTTTTTTATTCTAACAACTTATTTTAAGTCAAAAAGCTGATTCTGAGAAGCTGCTCATCCCTTGCTTCTGATTATCAGCTTCTGTTGTGGAGATGTTAATTCACGGTTATACTCTTAAATTTTTTATTTTTTATTTTTTTAAAAATAGAAAAAGACCCAAATGGACTATAAAATATTATTATTTTTTTCTATAAGAAATGCAGACAAATAGTGAATAATAAAAAATAAAAATTAATTGAAAAAACTAATTCACAGCTTATTTAACAAACACTACTCAACAACTTAAATCTATAATCCAACAGTTATACCAAACAGATTAACAGCTTCTGATTAAAGTCATAATCTATAATCTACAATCTGTTAAGCTATAATCTATAATCTGTTTTAACAGCTACCCCAAACAGCACCAGTGTATGGGAGAAGTTGAAAGGGTGCTGCAGTAACTATACACAGGTTGTATCTATAATTATTTGTATGAGAGGATTTTAAATGCTGATCAGGAGATTTTGACCAAATCAATAAATGCAGGCATGTGGAAAGACATGTGGATTGAAAAAAATTAATAAACGCTAATCAGGAGATTTTGACCAAATCAATAATTGCAGAGTTTTTTTTTTTTTTAATAAGAAATTTAGAAAATTCATATTGTGATATTGAAGCTCCCATAGGCCTTGGAGTTAAAGACCCCATTTTACTTAATATATAGTATTAGCATATCACACGTGTTATGCACAGATTGTGTTTACAATTATCTATATATGTGAATTGCGATTTTTAAATGTCTTTTTTTTTTTAAAATGCCTTTTTTTTCCCTTTTTTATATTACATTAAAATTTAATATTTTGATAATAATCATACGTGTTAGACTTTTCAAGGAATTAAATATCCTTTTTTTAATTATATTATATTAAAATTTAATATTTTGATAATAATCATATGTGTTGGACTTTTCAAGAATTTTTTTTTATGCTTGTTCTTAATGCATTAAAGTGTTATTTTGAGGGATAATAATCATATGTTTTGGAACTTTTCAAGGAATTCATATGTGTTGGATTTCAAAGAATTTTTTTTATACTTGTTCTTAATGCATTAAAGTGTTATTATGATGGTAAGACTTGGGGGTTGGAAGAAGTTAATAAATGCTAATGTTTTTTTTTTTTAAATCAAAAAATCAGGAAATTTAGATTGGGAGATTGGAGCTCCCACAAGACTTGGGGTTAAAAACCCCATTTTGCTTAATATATAGTATAGACTAGCATATCACCCGTGCTATGCTCGGGTTTGTGTTTACAATTATATATATATATTTGACTTTCGATTTTTAAATGTCTTCTTTTTATTTTCTTTTTTATATATTATATTAAAGTTTAATATTTTGATAATAATCATATGTGTTGGACTTTTTAAGGAATTAAATGTCTTCCTTTTTTTTATATTATATTAAAATTTAATATTTTGATAATAATCATATGTGTTGGATTTTTCAAGGAATTCATATGTGTTGGACTTTTCAAGGAATTTTTTTATGCTTGTTCTTAATGTATTGAAGTGTTATTATGGGGGATAATAATCATATGTGTTTGAACTTTTCAAGGAGTTCATATATGATGGACTTTTTAAAGATTTTTTTTTTATGCTTATTCTTAATGCATTAAAGTGTTATTATAAAGGTAAGGCTTGGGGGTTGGGAGAAGTTAATAAATGCTATGGTTTTTTTTTAAAAAAAAATCAAAAAATTAGGAAATTTAGATTGGAATATTGGAGCTCCTACAAGGTTTTTATAAATTTTTAAAAAAAAAATCATTACAATTATCTTAAAGTAATCTAATATTTTGTCTTGTGGTATACATGAAATTTATAAATTAACTTTTATGTTTATAACTTTTTAAATTATTAGTTTAAAAAAATTAAAAAATATATATAAATTTATTTAGTGAAATTTTGATAATTTATATTAAAAAAAAATTAAACCTAATTAATTGAGTTATGACATATCTCTTTTTGTTATGAAAATATACAAATTTAAAAGTTATAATTAAGACAAATATACAATTTTATTATTAAATATGAAGTAAAGTGATACTTAACAATAAGTAACAATAATTTAAGTTACATTTCTTTTGATTTCAATTTCATAACAAAAAATGCAATATGAATATAATACACATATGGATTTCTAATATTTAATAATAAGAAGATTTCAAAATATTTTCAAACTTTTATCATTTTCTTTTAATTTTTTTTATCTAATTTGATTTTAAATTTGAATAAAAATTTTGATTTGATATGAATTACTTTAACTTTTTCATTAAGTTTTTATCAATTTTTAAAAGAACTTTCATTCTTATCCCAATTTTTTTTTCTTTTCACCAATTTTGATGGAAAAAACAATAATTTTCAATGTTTCATTTCTTTAAATTTTTATCAAATTATAATTTGATAAAAAAAATATTAAGGGTTGAAAATTCTCTTAATTGGAATTATAGTGAAATAACATCTTGAAATAGTCAAAGTTTGAGTATGTGGTTAGTTAAAATGTATAATTTAATTAATTTTCTTCTCATATTTATATAAAAATTGACACTTATCATTATAAGTCAGATTATAGAAAAAATTTTGAGATGTCAAATATTTTTCATTTGTAAATATCCTACATATTAAAAAAAGAAAAAAAATATGTGTAGCTTTTGGATATGTGTTTATTAGTTTGGTTTTATAGACATAAACAGTTGATATTTCAATTTAACAAATTAAAAGCAAAAAAAAAAATAGATTAGGTTTTTTAGATATAAAAGAAGCCATCTAACTCTTTTATATAGTATTTAAGATGGATTATTTAATCACATAAAAAAAAATAGATATTATATTTAGATATTATCCCTATATATTATGCTATTATATACAATTATAGCTGTAACAAACTATAATATATATGAAAATTTTTAATAAGCTTTTATTTTTAATTAATTGAATTATAATTAACAAACTAACAAATAGTATCAATGGTATAATAGGATATAAAGAGGATAAAAATAAAGAACACAATGATATTTAAAAGTTTTAAATTTACCTACTTATACAAAAATCTAATATTATAGTAAAATCTTGAATTCTTAATAAATTTTCACATTTTCTATAAAATAAAATGACAGTAAAACATAAAAAATTTGATACTCATTTTTTTACTTCAATTTTATGGTCTTTATTAGAGAAAACAAAATCCGATCAAAATTCTTGGCACAGAACGGATATAGATACTTTGATTACAACCATAATCACCAATAATTCTTTTCCACCATGCAAACTTGTTAACAAACACATAAACCTCACTAAAACTAAAACCAAAACCAAAACCAAACCAAAAGCAAGGAAAGAGAATCACATAGGGAAAAAAATAAAATTAAAAAACAAATAAATTTATGGAGTGAGAGAATATTACCTCTAACAACTTAGACCTCACCTAACCTAATCCATTAGCTCCTCCGCTAGTGCTTGCGAAGTCTAGGAGTTGGGATGACTAATCATATTATTCTTTAAATAAGACTTGAAAATTAATTAATTTGTCCCATTAAGTGATTTAAAATTTTGATACATATACATCAGAAAATAGATAATTATATTACTAAATCATAATTCAAATTTAGATATTGTCATATTTTTTTTGAGATCCATATCTAAATTCTTATATTTTTTTATTATTATTTTTGTGTGTTTCTATTTTTTTTATTATTTTTTTTTGCAATTTATTTAGGATAGATTTGTGGGTTTCTATTTTTTTTAAAAAAATTTAATTTATCTATGATTTTTATTTATTTTTAATTATTATTATTATTTAGGTAAGTTATGATGTGAGTTAGATATGTGATAGACATGTGAGTTTTATTTAAAGTATGATAGTGGGAGATATTTTCAAATTAGATTTGTTTAGATAGACTTTATAGATTTTTAAAATTTAAAATTGGATATTGAGAGGCAAAATAAAGATCGTGCATAGCACGGGTGACTAGCTAGTCTATACTATATATTAAAAGCAAAAAGAGGTTTTTAACCCCAAGCCTTGTGGGAGCTCCAATCTCCAATCTAAATTTCCTGATTTTTTGATTTAAAAAAAAAAACCTTTGCATTTATTAACTTCTCCGAACTCCCAAGTCTTACTCTCATAATAACACTTTAATGCTTAAGAACAAGTATAAAAAATTCTTTGAAATCCACACATATGAATTCTTTAAAAAAATCCCAACACATTGATTATTATCCCTCATAATACACTTTAATACATTAAGAACAAGCATAAAAAAAAAATTTGAAAAGTTCAACACATATGATTATTATCAAAATATGAAACTTTATATAATATAAAATAAAAAAAGACATTTAATTCTTTGAAAAGTCCAGCACATATGATTATTATCAAAATATTAAACTTAATATAATATAAAAAAAGAAAAAAAAGAAGACATTTAAAAAAAATTAAAAATCACAATTCATATATATGTATAATTGTAAACACAATCCGTGCATAGCACGGGTGATATGCTAGTCTATACTATATATTAAGCAAAAGGGGGTTTTTAACCCCAAGCTTGTGGGAGCTCCAATCTCCCAATCTAAATTTCTTGATTTTTTGATTTAAAAGAAAAAATCTTACCATTTATTAACTTCTCTCAACTCCTGAGTCTTACCCTCATAATAATATTTTAATGCATTAAGAACAAGCATAAAAAAATTTCTTGGAAATCCAACACATATGAATTCATTGAAAAATCTCAACACATATGATTATTATCCTCATAATAACACTTTAATGCATTAACAACAAGCATAAAAAAATTTCTTGAAAAGTTCAACACATATGATTATTAAAGTCCCAACACAATGATTATTATCCCTCATAATAACACTTTAATGCATTAAGAACAAACATAAAAAAAAAATTCTTGAAAAGTCTAACACATATGATTATTATCAAAATATTAAACTTTAATATAATATAATAAAAAAAGACATTTAATTCCTTGAAAGTCCAGCAAATATGATTATTATCAAAATATTAAACTTTAATATAATATAAAAAAGGAAAAAAGAAAGACATTTAAAAAAAAAATCGCAATCTATCTATCTATACTATATTTAAGCAAAAGGGGTTTTTAGCCCCAAGTTTTGTGAGAACTCCAATCTCTCAATCTAAATTTCCTAACTTTTTGATTTAAAAAAAAAAACCTTAGCATTTATTAATTTCTTCCAACTCTCAAGTTTTACCCTCATAATAACACTTTAATGCATTAAGAACAAGTATAAAAAATTCTTTGAAATCCAACACATGAATTCCTTGAAAAGTCCCAGCACATATGATTATTATCCCTTATAATAACACTTTAATGCATTAAGAACAAGCATAAAAAAAAATTCTTGAAAAGTCCAACACATATAATTATTATCAAAATATTAAACTTTAATATAATATAAAAAAGGAAAAAAAAGACATTTAAAAAAAATATTTAAAAATTACAATTCACATATATAGAATAATTATAAACACAATCCGTGAATAGGCACGGGTGATATGCTAGTCATACTATATATTAAGCAAAAGGGGGTTTTTAACTCCAAGCCTTGTGGGAGCTCCAATTTCCCAATCTAAATTTCTTGATTTTTTGATTTAAAAAAAAAAAAAAACTTAGCATTTATTAATTTCTCCAACTCCCAAATCTTACCCTCATAATAACACTTTAATGTATTAAGAACAACATAAAAAAAATTCTTTGAAATACAACACATATGAATTCCTTGAAAAGTCCCAACACATATGATTATTATCCCTCATAATAACACTTTAATGCATTAAAAACAAGCAAAAAAAAAATTCTTGAGAAGTCCAACACATATGATTATTATCAAAATATTAAGCTTTAATATAATATAATATAAAAAAAGACATTTAATTCCTTAAAAAGTCCAACACATATGATTATTATCAAAATATTAAACTTTAATATAATATAAAAAAAAAAGGCAAAAAAGAAGACATTTAAAAATAAAAATAAAAATATTTAAAAATCACAATTCACATATATAAATATTGTAACACAATCCGTGCATAGCACGGGTGATATGCTAGTATTATATAAGGAAAAATGGATTTTTAACCCACAGCCTTGTGGGAGCTCCAATATCCCAACCTTATTTTTCTAATTTTTTAATTTTTTTATATAAAAACCTCAGCATTTATTGACTTTTCCAACCCACAAACATTTTTGACTTCTTTCATAGTTATTGTAGTACTCTTTTCAATTTTTTCCATACACTATAGTTAGTGATGAGATTTTTAAATTATTTTTTAAAAAATCTAAAAAAATAATTTGTATATTAAAACAATATCTAAAACAAATATAAATATCTATATCTATCTATCTATCTATATATTATATAAGAAAAAAAGGAGATTTTAAATGAGAAGCCTCCTAAGAGTTTCAAACTTTCATTTTAAAATTATATAATTTTCAATTTATAAAATAGATTATAAAAATCTATTGGCTGATTTATTTATTTAATTATTTTAGAAAATAATAATTATTCATCAATTATGGATTTCCAATGGAAGATAACAAAAATATTTCATAATTTTTCCATCATAATTTCTCTCAACAATTTTCAAAAAACAATCACTACAAGAAAAAACAC
>NW_021026108.1:2324787-2412444 GCF_004153795.1 Camellia sinensis
TTCCAGGCCAGAAAAATTTTATGCTCGTACTTAATGCATTAATTGAAGATATTAAAAGGGGTTAAAGAACAATTCAAAGGAGTATGAGAAAGAAAGTTAATAAATATTGGTAAGACCTCATTTTATTCTTGAATAATAAATTCCCACAAAACAAGCCAGATTTAGACTGGGAGATTGGAGCTCCACTAAGGCTACCGCAATAGGAAAAACGCTCTAAACTACCGTATGGTCTGCGTTCCGTTTGGTAGTGACTAATATATAGTATTAGGACTAAGCATTATCACACCCGTGCGAAATTTTTATTTGCACTGGATTGTGTGTTTTACTAGATCTTTGTTCTTAATGGCATTTAAAATTTATTTTATGAGGACTAATATATATTTAGAACTCATTGGAGTGTGATGAGATATTTTAATTTTTAATAAATGTTTTGTTAAATGGTAATGATTTTCTTTCTCTTTTTTAATATTCTATATATAAATCAAGATATAAATTTTAATTGAAATAGGAGTTTAAATATTTTGTGGAATGCGGTTCTTCCGATTAAATAATCCGATAAGGTCTGTGGGGTTAATGCATAAGGACTTTTCCACACGACATTCTCACTAATTGTGTGGCCTTTTTTAATTATTTATAATATATATAGAAGTATAATTAAAAGTTCATCACTCTCCTTTGCAGACTGAATTGTGTTTATCATACAATTTAGTTAGTTTCGAATATTATACATTGAATTCTAATGGATTTTGTATTTTTTAATTTTTATGCTTGTATATTAATGTTTTAAAGTGTTTATATGATTGGAATATAATCATATGTGTTGGGATTTTTTTTTAAAGAATTCATATGTGTTGGATTTCAAAGAATTTTTTTTATACTTGTTCTTAATGCATTAAAGTGTTATTATGAGGTAAGACTTGGGAGTTGGAGAAGTTAATAAATGCTAAAGATTTTTTTTTTATATAAAAGTTCAGATTTTAAAAATCATATTTTAGATAATAATCGAGTACTGTGCGTGGGGACTTTTTTCCAGGAAGGAATTAAATAGATTTTATGATATAGCGTATGAGTATAATTTGGTAATAATGAGATCTCCACAAAGTATCGTCTTTTAAGTGATATCAGTTAAGAGCCTTCTGTTGAACTTCTAAATATATTATAGATCTTGTACCGGTTGATCCACCCTGTGCTATGCACGAATGGAATGATACTTGGATAATTATAGATATTTATATTTGTTTTAGATTTTTTTTAATATATAAATTATGTTTTTTAAGATTTTTTATAAAAATAATTTAACAATTTTGTCACTAATCATAGTGTATGAGAGAAGTTGAAAAAGGTACTGCAGTAGCTATACACAGATTGTATCTATAATTATTTGTACGATGGGATTTTGACCAAATCAATAAATGCAGGCATGTGGATTGAAAAAAGTTAATAAATGCTGATCAGGAAATTTTGACTAAATCAATAAATAAAAGGAGATAACTTCAACAAAAGGAGATAACTTCAATCATACAAATCACAATTTTTTTTAATGCTATCTAATCATCATTAATAATTAAAAAAATCAATCACAAATTAAGTCAATTGATAATTAAATAATTTATTTTTCAAAAAACATAGTGAGTTAAAAAGATCAATTACAATTTTTTTTGGTCAAAATACAATCTAATCATCATCAATAATTGGTACATTATGTGACCCTAATGAGTACAATCCATTTTGTTTTTCAAAAAATACAGCGAGTTAAAAATCAAATCACAAATAAGTGAATTGATAGTTAAAAAAACACAATAAATTTTTTTCAAAAAGCACAGTGAGTTAAAAAAATCAATTACAATTTTTTTTTTCAAAATACAATCTAATCATTATCAATAATTGGTACTTTAAAAATCAAATCAGAAAAAAACCAATCAAATCACAAATATTTTTATGCTATCTAACTACAATCATATTTTTTTATATAAATAATTGTAAAGAAAAACCATTAAAACAGTAAATAAAAGATTAAATCACATTAAAAAAAAGAACCATTGAACAAACTACAATGAAATCACATTTTTCCCATAATAAAAAAAATAAATAAATGAAAAAAAGAACCATTGACTAACTACAAATTAAAAAAAAAACCATTGAACTAACTACAATCACATTTTTTTCTTTGTGAATGTTTATGTTTATCTAACTTCAATCATATTAAAAATAAAATTAAAATAGTAAATAAAAAGATTAAATGATATTAAAAAAAAAACCATTGAACTAACTACAACAATCATGTTAAAAAAAAGAGTCATTGAACAAACTACAATCACATCACATTACAATCACATTTTTTTCTTTATGAGTGTTTATGTTTATTTAACTTCAATCATATTAAAAATAAAATTAAAATAGTAAATAAAAAGATTAAATAACATTAAAAAAAAAACCATTGAACTAACTACAACAATCATATTAAAAAAAAGAGCCATTGAACAAACTACAATCACATCACATTTTTCTCATAATAAAATAAATAAATGAAAAAAAAGGACTATTAAACTAACTACAATCACATTAAAAAAAAAATCATTCAACTAATTATAATCACAATTTTCTCTTTGTAAGAGTTTATATTTATTTAATTTCAATCATATTAAAAAATCAAATTATAATTTTTTATTCGCTAGACAAATCACAAATATTTTTATGCGCTATCTAACTACAATATTAAAACAGTAAACAAAAGGAAAAGTCAAGAAGGAGAAAATAAAAAGAAGACTTACTGTTTGCATACGTGGTCACTAATGTTGAAAGTGTAGAAGTGAGAAGTCAAGAAGGAGAAAACAAAAAGGAGACTCACTGTTTGCAATTGGTATGTGAAAAGTTAAAAAAAATATGTATTGGAGAAGTTAAAAAGACTTGGAAGAATTTAATAAGTGCTATGTTTTTTTTTTTCAAAAAAAATCAAAAAAATTAAGAAATTAAGATTCAGATATTGGAACTCCCACAAAACTTGCGGGTTAGAGATAGATATAAATAAATAGATACATATAGATATAAATATTTATATTTGTTTTAAATTTTTTTTAATATACAAATTATTTGTTTTGGAGAAGGTACTGCAGTAATTATGAGAGAAGTCAAAAAGTCTTGTAGGTTGAGAAAAGTTAATAAATCTTGAGGTTAATTTTTTTTAAAAAAAAAACAAAAAATTAGAAAATTAGGATTGGCATATTGGAGCTTCCATAAGCCTCGGGGGTTAGAAATCCCTTTTTGCTTAATATATAGTATAGACTAGTCTATCACCCGTGCTGTGCACGGGATAATTATAGATATTTATATTTGTGTTAGATTTTTTTTAATATATAAATTATGTTTTTAAAGATTTTTTATAAAAATAATTTAATAATTTTTATCACTAACCATAGTGTATATGAGAAGTTGAAAAGAGTACTGCAGTAACTATATACAGGTTGTATTTATAATTATTTGTATGAGATGATTTTCAATGCTGATCATGGGATTTTGACCAAATCAATAAATGCAGGCATACGGAAAAACATGTGGATTGAAAAAAGTTAATAAATGCTGATCAAGGGATTTTGACCAAATTAATAAATGTTGAGTTTTTTTTTTTAATAAAAAATTTAGAAAATTCAGATTGGGATATTGGAGCTCCCACAAGCCTTGGGAGTTAAAAAACCCCCTTTTGCTTAATATATAGTATAGATATAGACTAGCATATCACCCGTGCTATACACGGATTGTGTTTACAATTATCTATATATGTGAATTATGATTTTTAAATGTTTTCTTTTTTTCCTTTTTTATATTATATTAAAGTTTAATATTTTGATAATAATCATATGTGTTGGACTTTTCAAAGAATTAAATGTTTTTTTTTATTATATTATATTAAAGTTTAATATTTTGATAATAATTATATGTGTTAGACTTTTTAATAAATTTTTTTTATGCTTGTTCTTAATGCATTAAAGTATTATTATGAGGGATAGTAATAATATGTGTTGAGACTTTTTAAGGAATTTATATGTGTTGGATTTCAAATAATTTTTTTTATGCTTGTTCTTAATGCATTAAAGTGTTATTATGAGGGTAAGATTTGGGAGTTTGAAGAAGTTAATAAATGCTAAGATTTTTTTTTTTTAAATCAAAAAATCAGAAAACTTAGATTAGGAGATTGTAGCTCCCACAAGGCTTGGGGTTAAAAATCTCATTTTACTTAATATATAGTATAGACTAGCATATCACCCGTGTTATGCACGGGTTGTATTTACAATTATCTATATATGTGAATTGTGATTTTTAATTTTTTTTAAATGTCTTTTTTTTTATTATTATATTAAAGATTAATATTTTGATAATACTCATATGTGTTGGCCTTTTCAAGGAATTAAATCTCTTCTTTTTTTTTATATTATATTAAAATTTAATATTTTGATAATAATTAATGCTATCTAACTACAATCATATTTTCTCATAATAAAAAAAATAATTGAAAAAAAGAACCATTAAAATAGTAAATAAAAAGATTATTTAGAAGTATTGAACAAACTACAATCACATTTTTTTTTGTGAGTGTTTATGTTTATCTAACTTTAATCATATTAAAAATCAAATTATAAACAAAAAGAGATAACTTTAATCATACAAATCACAATGTTTTTAATGCTATCTAACTACAATAACATTTTTCTCATAATAAAAAAAAATAATTGAAATAAAGAACCATTAAAATAGTTAATAAAAAGATTATTTAGAAGTATTGAACAAACTATAATCATATTTTTCTTTTTGTGAGTGTTTATGTTTATCTAACTTCAATCATATTAAAAAAATCAAAATTATAAACAAAAGGAGATAACTTCAATCATACAAATCATAATTTTTTTAATACTATCTAACTACAATCATATTTTTCTCATAATAAATAAAAATATTTGAAAAAAAGAACCAGTAAAATAGTAAATAAAAATATTATTTAGAGCCGTTGAACAAACTACAATCACATTTTTATTTTTGTGAGTTAACTTTAATCATATTAAAGTGAGTTAAAAATCAAATGACAAATTAAGTGAATTGATAGTTAAAAAAACACAGTGAGTTAAAAAAATCAATTACAATTTTTTTTTCAAAATACAATCTAATCATTATCAATAATTGGTACTTTAAAAATCAAATCAGAAAAAAAAATCAAATCAAATCACAAATATTTTTATGCTATCTAACTACAATCATATTTTTTTCATAAATAATTGTAAAGAAAAACTATTAAAACAGTAAATAAAAGATTAAATCACATTAAAAAAAAGAACCATTGAACAAACTAAAATCACATCACATTTTTTCTATAATAAAAAAAATAAATAAATGAAAAAAAGAACCATTGAACTAACTACAATCATATTTTTTTCTTTGTGAGTATTTATGTTTATCTAACTTCAATCATATTAAAAATGAAATTAAAATAGTAAATAAAAAGATTAAATAACATTAAAAAAAAACATTGAACTAACTACAACAATCATATTAAAAAAAAAAACCATTGAACAAACTACAAGCACATCACATTTTTCCCATAATAAAATAAATAAATGAAAAAAAAACTATTAAACTAACTACAATCACATTAAAAAAAAAAGAATCATTTAACTAATAATAATCATATTTTTCTCTACAATCACATTAAAAAAAAGAATCATTCAACTAATTACAATCACATTTTTATTTTTGTGAGAGTTTTTATTTATCTAACTTTAATCATATTAAAAAATTGAAAAATTAAAATAGTAAATAAAAAGATTAAATAACATTAAAAATTAGTTAATCACATTTTTTTAACTATTAAACTTTTATGCGCTATCTAACTACAATATTAAAACAGTAAACAAAAGGAAAAGTCAAGAAGGAGAAAACAAAAAGAAGACTTACTGTTTATCAAATTATAATTTTTTATTTGCTAGACAAATCACAAGTATTTTTATGCGCTATCTAACTATAATATTTAAACAATAAACAAAAGGAAAAGTCAAGAAGGAGAAAATAAAAAGAAGACTTACTGTTTGCATACGTGGTCACTGAAGTTGAAAGTGTAAAAGTGAGAAGTCAAGAAGGAAAAAACAAAAAGGAGACTCATTGTTTGCTATAAGTATGTAAAAAGTTATAAAGAGTGTGTGTATTGGAGAAATTAAAAAGACTTGGAAGAATTTAATAAGTGCTAAGTTTTTTTTTCAAAAAAAATAAAAAAATTAAGAAATTAAGGTTCAGATATTGAAATGCCCACAAAACTTATGGGTTAGAGATAGATATAAATAAATAGATAGATATAGATATAGATATAGATATTTATATTTGTTTTAAATTTTTTTTAATATACAAATTATTTGTTTTGAAAAAGGTATTGCAGTAATTATGAGAGAAGTCAAAAAATCTTGTGGGTTGAGAGAAGTTAATAAATGCTGAGGTTAATTTTTTTAAAAAAATAAAAAATAAAAAATTAGAAAATTAGGATTGGCATATTGAAACTCTCACAAGCCTTAGGGGTTAAAAACCCCATTTTGCTTAATATATAGTATAGATATACTAGCATTTCATCCGTGTTATGCACGGATTGTGTTTACAATTATTTATATATGTGAATTGTGATTTTTAAATGTTTTTTTAAATATCTTCTTTTTTTCCTTTTTTATATTATATTAAAGTTTAATATTTTGATAATAATCATATGTGTTGGATTTTTCAAGAAATTTTTTTTATGCTTGTTCTTAATGCATTAAAGTGTTATTATGAGGGATAATAATCATATGTGTTGGGACTTTCTAAGGAATTCATATGTGTTGGATTTTAAAGAATTTTTTTTATGCTTGTTTTTAATGCATTAAAGTGTTATTATGAGGGTAAAACTTGAGAGTTGGAGAAGTTAATAAATGCTAAGTTTTTTTTTTTTAAATCAAAAAATCTGAAAATTTAGATTGGGAGATTGAAACTCCCACAAAATTTGGGACTAAAAATCTCCTTTTACTTAATATACAGTATAGATGTGGATAACAATTCATCTCACTAATTTTAAAACTCTAATTGATTATTAATGAGGTGAAAATTTAAAAAAAAAAAAAAATTGGGCTAAAATATTACGTCAATAGCTGAAACCCACCCCTAAATAGGTGAGACCCACCCCTAAAGGTCCTTTAAAGCTCAAAATTTAAAATTCCTAAACATTTTTGGGGGATGCACCAATAAATCCCAAATTAATAACTTATACACTATTTAGTCCTAAAAGTTTTCTTATAGACTGAAAGGTCCCATTACAATGTTTCAAACATCAGATTAATGTTTCGAACATTAGATTTCGAACATCAGATTAATGTTTCAAACATTAGATTGATGTGCAAATAGGACTAAATGGAGCATAAGAAAACTTTTAAGACTAAATGGTTTAACTTTTCAGAAACTAGGACTTATGAGTAAATTTTCCAACATTTTTCTATATAAAATGGAAGCTTGCCCTCGTTGAAAAAAAAAAAAAAAAAAAAAAAAGAGTTTAGCACGTAGACTTTGGGAAAAATAAAATAAAATTTGAATTTATCACCTGAACGGCTAGATAATAAAGCGTAAAATCAAAATAATTAAAAAGAAAAAGAGTTAAATTGTTAATTACACTGACAATCCCTTTATTTGTTTGAAATCACACTATCACCCTCTTTTTTTCTAAAATCACACTGCCACCCCTTATCATGTTATGTAGGTTAGATCTATTAAAAGACCAAATGACTTTTATATCTTCATATGCCTTAGTAAACATTTCACTTAATCTACCTAAAAAGAACGTATTCTATTTTTTTTTCTCTGGTTTCTGTTTGATTGAGTTTTTGCAACTTGTTTCGTGATTTTTTTTTTTATAAAAAAATTATAAATTAGTTTGACAAAAATAAACACAAAAAAATAATTTTGAATTTTTAATAATAATTTATATCCTAAAAATGAGAAAACTTTATGAAAGAATGAGTAGTTTTATTATTTTTTCACCAATCTAATTTTTGAATTTTTTACAAAAAAATAAATTCTAAAAAATCAACCAAATAGAGAAAAACAAACATGTCAATACACTTTGGGAACTCCCTATAATAGTCAAAAAGTTATTTAAAAAACTAAAGAATCAAAGAATTGTTAAAAAAACTCAAAAATTCATTTCTACTTTTTGCCCTTTTTAACCAAAAAATTATTAAAATAGCATATTTACAAACAAACCTTAAAATAGTAAAAAATTCTAAAAGTCACTACAAAAAATCAATTATTCTCTCTATTTTTTTACATATCTTTTTATAAAAAAATAAAAATATCAATTAAAATAACTAATTTACCAAAAATCTCACTTAGCTTAAGCTAGCAAAACAAACATCTCATCTCATAGAAATAAAATGCAAATTCATTTAAGGGCAATTTTGACATTTAGGCCTCTTTTGGGTATACAAAAAAAGCTAGTTTATTGACTTATTAATTTATTTGGATCACATCAATCTTTTATTTTTCTACATGTCTTTTCGTAATAAATAAAAAAGTCAACGTATAAGCCATATCCAAAACAACCCTTAGGTCATCTCCAATCATTCATCAAATAAAATGGTGCTTCAACCGTTTCATCAAACTAAGATTAAACAAAGGGGAGAATTATATTTTTCATCAAATTAAGAGAGTTTTTATTCTTTCATCAAATTTTGTAGGTGGCTATTGGTAGACAATTATCTGGACAACTGATCGATCAATCAAATTTTAGGATATATTAGGAATTTTATAAAAAGATTTGATGAAAATTTACTTTACATCGGACGATCAGCCGATTTGATGAAAATGTACTATTTACCATTAGAGTGCATTATATCAGATCAAACTTTTCATCAAATTTTCAAATTTTTATTCAAATTTGATGAAAAATTTGATAAAGGATTTGAGACGCTATAAAATTTTTCATCAAATTTGAATAAAAATTTGATGCCTAAATCCATCAAATTTACTAAAAATTACGGCTTGACTAAGTCGTTTAATTAAATTTTTTTTATTAGGGATGTGATAACAAATCCATTCTAAAACTTTATTTAATGGTTTATAATTAATGACAAGACGAGGGACTTCTCTTTCAAGTTCAGCATTTTTGTTAACATAAAAAGCAGGGCAAGACCAATGTGACTTACTATGACTGATAATTTATTATTTAATAGTTCATTGATTTCTTGTTTGCACATTTCGACTAAGTCACGGTTCATTTGAATAAGTCTAAATTTAGTAGGTATTTGTTTTTCATTAAAGTTTTTAATGTATGAGAGTGTGACAACATGTTTTTTCCTATGCCAAAAAGCACTAGGTAAAGTAGAACAAATAGTACTTTCTAATTGAGTTTTAAAATGATTAATTTTAGAGATTAGAAGAGGATCAATTAATTGAGTTTCAATTCTTTTATAGTTTACTTCTTCTTTAAGAAATTTATGGTGTTTAGTTATGTCACACCCCAAATCCGGGCATGACCGGTCGTGGCCCACAGGGACTTAGCCCAAGGCACACGTAAGCCTAAACACGAATCCAATCACATTGAACAACTGAACAATAGTCCAATAATCAATAACCAAAACTCAATCCAGACATGTCACAATTATAAACGGCAAAATCAACCGTAATCAAAAACCACCCAAACTTATGGGATATAAACAACCCACATATCAAAAATAATCCTAAATGAACTTCGATAAGAATAAATATAAATATGCACAAACTTGACATAACACTCTAAACAAAAGGAATGCCCTAGAGGTCCATGCAATTGAGTCCCCGCTACGCCATGAGTCCACTCTAAGTCCTTCTAACACCTGGAAATGGTAAACAACTAAGTCAGCTGATAGCTCAGTGAGTAGCAACATGGATAGTAAATACAGTTTTGAAAACAGGGTTCAATTCCAAAATAAGATATATATCACAAAAACTAGATTGGCATACAGTTTGGTAAATACAACATGTTTCAAAAAGAAGGTTCCACAATTCAACACTTAAAATACTCATGTCTCGCAAGAACATGATAAACGACATGTTCCACTTAAAACAGATTATAACATGAACACCAATAATTTTCTGGGTACCAAGAAAAACAAATAATCTGCCACACATTTCTCAGGCTATAAGCCCCGTTGGATCCAATACCGAACTAAGAGTCATCCTCAGGGTGGCACCTGGGCCTTTTCTCAAAGACGATCCGATTGAAGGTCACCTAGTTATTTTTAAAGGTCTTTTCCTTACAATCGTTGAGCACTAGAGTCATCACGGCCCAACCCGGATCTGTTCCCTAGTGGCCAGAGTCACCACACACAGTGGAATAATTTCCCTGGACTAAATACACACATGGTCCCAATAATCAATACACATCAGTTTCGCAAAACATGGTAGTTCATCATTATAAACATGAGACCAAAACAAATAGTTTACAGTATGCCAAGTTCACACATGTTTCAGAAATAATTTGATTCAATTGATAATATAATAATTTATCAAAACAGTTTAATCATGAAACAACAATTTAATTTTCCAACAATTCAGGGTAGGGGAACATTTATAAAAATATGTAGCATGAAACTACTCACCTGAAAACGAAATAATATAATCCTCGTATAGAGTGTAAAAGTTTTTTTTTTTGGGTTTGGACTTGTGCTATCAAATATATATTTGCCGCCGCCCTGTAAATGAACCATAGGGTTGCATTCCCAAATGTTGTCATTTAAATGTTGCTTACCTTTATAGCATGTTATATTGATCACATAGGAAGATTTTCACATATTGGGTGTAGTGTACGGTTTAATCCATGACGAAATCATAAAATTCATGCTTCAGAGCTTCATTATTCTTGCTTACAAGAATCATGTCACCTGCGATATCTGATTTGTCATCCATCTATACTTGAGATAAAATTTCCATCTGTAACTATGAAAGTTTGCCTCTGCAGTTATGGACGTGTGAAGCCAGATGTTGCATATGGTCGGGAAATTATGGGATCTAAGATCAGTACAGGATGTAAAAGTTTATCTGGTACTAGTGTGGCAAGTCCTGTTGTTGCTGGTGTGGTATGCCTGCTAGTCAGTGTCATCCCTGAAGGTTAACCGAAAAGACATCTTAAATCCAGCAAGCATGAAGCAAGCTCTAGTTGAGGGGGCTGCAAAGCTTTCTGGCCCCAATATGTATGAGCAGGGTGCAGGCAGAGTTGATCTGTGAGTTTTCCAACTGACCAGTCACTTTTTATGTGTAGTTCTTTTTCCTTTAATCCTTGTTGAATCATTGTGTTTCTCTAAGTTCGACTACTGTGTCAGGTTAGCATCGTATGAAATCCTGAAAACCTATCAACCTTGGGCAATCATCTTCCCTAGTATTCTTGATTATACTGATTGTCCTTATTCCTGGCCCTTTTGCCGTCAACCACTCTATGCGGGTGCCATGCCAGTTATCTGTAATGCTACTATTCTTAATGGAATGGGTGTAATTGGCTATGTTGAAAGTCCACCAACATGGCATCCATCAAACGAGGTAGGCAATCTTCTGAGCATTCACTTCACTTATTCAGATGTCATTTGGCCATGGACTGGTTATCATGCAGTGTATTTGCAAATCAAAGAAGAAGGAGCTCAGTTTTCTGGGGAGATTGAAGGCAATGTAACAATTGATGTATACAGCCCTCGAGCCCAAGGAGAGAAAGGCCGTTGAATAAGTACCGTGTGCTTCGCTTGAAATTAAAAGTAGTTCCAACTCCTCCAAGATCAAGCCAGGTTCTTTGGGATCAATTTCACAGTATAAAATACCCACCTGGTTATATTCCAAGTGACTCTTTGGATGTTCAGAATGACATCCTCGACTGGCATGGGGATCATTTGCACACGAATTTTCACATCATGTTCAACATGTTAAGAGATGCCGGATACTATATTGAAACACTTGGTTCTCCTTTTACATGCTTTGATGCCCTCCAGTACGGGACACTCTCCTTGTGGATCTCAAAGATGAGTACTTTGCTGAAGAGATTAAAAAGCTGAGAGATGATGTCATTAATACGGGAATTGGTATGGTTGTATTTGCTGAGTGGTATAATGTGGACACAATGGTGAAGTTGAGGTTCTTCGATGACAACACATGGAGCTGGTGGACCCCAGTCAATGGAGGTGCAAATGTTCCTGCATTGAATGATCTTTTGTCACCATTTGGGATTGTTTTCGGAGACAAGATTCTGAATGGTGATTTCTTAATTGATGGTGAGCAGAGTCGATATGCATCTGGAACCAATATTGTGAAGTTTCCTCGCGGTGGGTATGTTCATAGTTTCTCTTTCCTGGATGCCTCTGAGAGTGGGGCTACTCAGAACATCCTTAGCTCTGACATGACTATGGTGAGCAAATTAGTCTGCCACTTCTATTTTGTTTGAGCTTGACGAAAACAACAATAAGCTAAGTTAGCTAACCATAAAACAAAATCCGATGGTAAGAGTAGACTCAACTGTTTAATAATTATTTCTTTCTGTCTGTGGGCAAAGTAAGGTTTTTAGCTTACAACTAAACTACCACTAGCACTTCATTGACTTGGTTATCCTATATGTCGTTCCATTAGTTGCAACATGTTTCGGATAATCATAATGAAAACATTAGGTAAAAAAAAAAGAAATTATTGCCACTGAATTATGGAATGTTTAGCCAGTTGGTGCCTGTCTATGAATGTGGTATGTTAGGAGAATAAACCGGTAAACCTTACCGGCAGAGCTATACATGACATTGAAGTCCTCAAACTTGAACCCATGTTCTGGGATTTCACCTCTGGCACCGACTCTGAAGTGGCTGATTATGTTTGAAATTTTGTATTTTCTGCTGTATTATTTAACAGAATGCAAGTCTCTCTGACTTGACGATAAGCATGTTCCTAGTTTGGTGCCAAATGTAGGGATCCATCCCCCCACACGTGAGCTGTTCCAAAGGTTATATACAGTGTGCACTTTTAATAAAAGTTTTAGTTCATCATCCCTAACATGGAAATTCTATTATCTTAGACACTTGATGTACTGTGCATTGGAATTACTGGTGTCTATTAATAAATGCAGGCAGACTCCCCTATTCTTGGTCTTGTGGAGGTGGGTGGCGGTTGAATTGCTGTGTACGGGGACTCCAACTGTTTGGACAGCAGTCATATGGTTACTAACTGTTGTTGACTTTTGAAGAAAATATTAGATTTCACAAGCAAGTACATCAAAGATCCATTTCTCTTATCAGATTCAGTTAGACAAGACAAACCCTTGTATCAAGTTGACAAACAGCTACCTTCCCGCAGAACTGAGGTAAATTTCTCTACTTATTCTGCTGTAGTCAGAAAGGAATTGATCTGCGGAAGTGACTCTATGGTTGTAGTTGGGGGACTAAGGGCTATGGTTTATTGGTTTGGATCTAAGGAAGAGACCGTAGATTGCCAGGCTATCCTGTTATTGATTTGGGAAGAGGTTTAAACTCTACAACAGAAGATTCCAGAATAAAGAGGTCCAACTCACTGTAGGGTTACAGCAATGATCTATCTTAAGTCCTTATCTTTTTGTTTTAGTTATGGACGAGTTGACGAGAATTATTTAGGATGACGTGTCATGGTGTATGCTTTTTGTAGACGATATTGTGCTAGTGGATGAGACTAGAGAAGGAGTTAACACAGAGTTAGAGATTTGGGAAAAAGCTCTTGAATCTAAAGGATTCCGGATAAGCAGAACTAAGACAGAGTGCATGGAGTGTAAATTTAGTAACAGTAACAATGAAAGCAGAGGAGAAGTGAAGATTGAGAACTAAGAACTGCCTAAGAGTGAACATTTTCGTTATTTAGGATCGATTATCACAACAGCGGGAGAGACTGATGCAGATGTGGTCCATAGGATTAAGGCGGGATGGTGTAAGTGGAGGAGTGCGTCTGGAGTATTGTGCGATAAACGAATACCCACTAGACTGAAATGTAAGTTTTATAGAACGGCTATTAGACCAGCTATGTTGTATGGGACGGAGTGTTAGGCAACCAAGAAACAACATGTAGATAAGATGAGTGTGGCTGAGATGGGGATGCTAAGGTGGATGTGTGGTAAGACTAGACGAGATAGAATTAGGAATGAGTGTATTCGAGAATGGGTAGGAGTAGCACCGATAGAAGATAAGTTGAGAGAGAATCGATTGAGATGGTTTGGTCATATTCAACGGAGACCAACAGAGGCAGTAGCGAAGAGATGCGATACTGTAACGGTAAATGGAAGTGTCAGGGGACGGGGTAGGCCTAGATTAACGTTGGCTAGCGTTATAAATAGAAATATGAATCTACTTAATTTGACTAATGAAATAGCCTTTGATAAGGCCGCGTGGAGAAGAAGGATTCGTGTAGCCGACCCCATTTGATGGGACTTAAGGTTTGGTTTGGTTTGGTTTGGTTTTTTAAATGCAATTAATTCTTTCACTTCAATTCTGCTCACTATTTATATAGTACACTAGGAAGTATGGACACTTCTAAGAATGTAACGTGTTGTGTCAGACCTGACACAACATGACACTAGTTGGACACTTCCTAACACTTAGGAGATGTAACACCTCGAAATAATTCAACATGAACTACTTACATTAATGAACATTCACTAAACGATAACAAAAATCCTTTCATCTACACATATTTAATAAATGAGTTTAATACAAAAGTTCCGCATGCGATATACATTCAACGAAACAAAAAAAAAACACCTGAATCTATAGCATGTGAAGCATCTAGTCTCAAAATAATAAAATGCCCTTAAGGGCTTACATCTTCCAAGGCAATAGCACGGTTACACAAAATGGCCTCTCCAACCCATACACATTAGCCCTTGGCTTACAAAAAGAATTACAACAAAATAAAAGAGCTATTTATTCTTCTAAAAAATATCCACACCTTCAGTTCGGCGGGATTACCACATTTTTACCTGCACCAAAGTCCCATAGGGGTGAGCATAAAGCCCAGTAGAGAATTCTCACAAAGTATATACAGTTATGCAATTCTCAATGTAAATGCATATGCCAATGCCATACAATGCCCTTTTTAACAAAAATTTTCGTTTCATGCTCTTCTCAAAGATTTCCATTTTTCAATAAAAGCTTGCAACCTCAACACATTTCAAACTTTCAATTGTAATCAACAGGGGCAGTAAATACGACACTGGTAATCCCTAGGCTGGTGTCTGTAAGTAAACTTTACAAGTACTACCCAATCATCATTTTTATCAGTATTAACCGGAAGACTCGACACCTATCCGCGCGGTTTTCTGGTCTTTCACCATGGACACTCAGGCCAACTTATCAAGATTAACTACACCCCCTATCCAGACTTACCACGTATTTACCCCATGCCACATTTCCATAGTTCTTATTACAACATGATGTTCTTTCATGAAATAAATATCTTCAATCGAAATTACAATGTAAAATAACAATAGAATGAAAATGCAATGCCATGATCTTTCCATATCTCATAACACTTTTCCAATTTCAAATGTCTTAACAACAATGACAAAACAATTCCATTTCTCATTTCCTCCCTTTAATGTTGTTTCACACACATAACCATGTGCCATCAACACACAACAACAATTTCCCATCATACACGATTCGAATCAATTTAATCCTTCTAAGGCCACGTGTGATATTTTCAACATAAATCTCCATTATTCATGATTCGCACAATCTATAGTGCACAACAATTTTGTCATCTCACAACATTATGTCATCATGTATTTAACTATAGTCTTTGAAACAAAGTTCTTCATTTCAATATACATATCATAAGATGGTCATTTTTCAAAACACCTATGAAGTGTACACTCATCTATTCTTTTTAACACAAGAAGAATAAAAATACCATAGATATTTCCATCTTTTCCAAAATTCCCAATTTCTAGGGTTTTCGTCAAAAATCCAACATTTGTCCACCTCAAAGTGGAAACCAACCCAAAATCACATTTCATGAGTCAAATGAAAAGAAAGCCCTCTAGGAAGAACAAAATGAGTTGAGATTTTAGAAACCCATCTTTTAAAACTCTCTTTCTCTCTTCATTTAGTGCAAGATTAAAACCAACACAACTACCTCATGGAAGCTTTAAAATCAACATTTATGTAGCAAAACATATATATATATATAACTTAAGAATTCCCTACCTCAAAGTGTTGATGATGAAGAGAAAATGAAACCCTAGCTTTGATGGAAGATTCCTCAACCACAACACCAAGAGGAGTTCAAGCTTGGTCTTCAAGATTTAGAGGGAAGATGATGATCTAAACCCAATGGATAGCAAGAATCAAAGGCTTTTGGATGCCTTGGTTAGGGTTTTTAGAGAGAAGGAGAAGAGAAAATGTTTTTGGAGAGAGGGAGATATATTGGAATGAGATACAAACAGCCCAAAAGAGTAGAAAAAATAGGGTTTTCGGACTGTCCCCATCCCGCACGTGCAGCACGTGCCCCCGCACGTGCGGAGCCTCCTTCCCGCATCTGCAGCCCTCCAATCCGCACTCAGCCCTGCACCTGCAATTTAAGCAGTGTGCCAAGCTAAACAGCCCCTGAATTCCGCACGTGCGGTCCCTCTCCCGCACGTGCGGCCCAAGGCCCCCGCACGTGCGGCCTCTGACTTCTAGCCTAGAAATTTTCCACTTCGCTCCCAGGTACTCCGGACTTGACCCCGCACCTCTCGAAACTAGTGAAGTTCAACACCGACAGATAAAACAAGAACGAGTGCTTTAATTGGAAATAACTTCCGAATGTTTCAAACCCAACGGGAACAAAAGAGGACGAAACCAAGAGAAGGAAAAAGGAAAGAGAAAAAGAGACCCGGCCGTCACAGGAAAAGTTTGGCATTGGTTTTTTTAGTGGCTTCTTAGTTTTTATTTATTTTTTTTTTATTTTTTTAGAATTTAAAAAGGTAGATGCGTTTGGGAAGTTACTATTTTTTTTTTTTCGAGGAAAAAAGTTGTAGCTTTTTAGTTTTTTTAGTTGAAGACAAATGGACTTTTGGTTTTCTAGCTCATTTAGCTCACCTCAAACACACATGAAACACGAATAAAATAATTTGAAATACAATGATAAAACAAAAGTAATGTAAATTTATATTTATTTCCTTTTTTAGATTTTAAAAATTATTATATTTGACTTAAATATTAATATATACATATGATGTATAATAATTATTTTTCTTTATGTATGACATAATAAATAGGGGGTGACCATTGGTTCATTGGTAAAACCTTGCCAAATCTTTCCCTCTTAAACATACATTAATAATGGAGTAATGCTACGTAGCTCGAAACCAGTCCCCTCCCCCCCGAATCTCCCTAAAGGCAAAAACGACATCGTTTTTGCCTTCTTTTTTTTTCTGGGTTGAATCAGAAACGAAGAAGACAAAGAAGAAGGAAGGAAGGAAGAAGAAGAAGAGGAAGGAAAGAAGGAAGGAGAAGCACTGGACTGGAGGGGCCATCAACCAGGGGCGGAGGCGTGGCGGAGAGCTACTGCGACGAGCTGCAATCGGCCGACGTTCGGCCGAGCTGCGACGGAGAGCTGCAATCGGCCGACGATCGGCCAAGCTGCTGCGACGGCGGAGCTTCTCTCCCTCTATCTCTCTTTGTTTCCCTCTCTCCTCTCCTCTCCTCTCCTCTCTCTTTCTCCATCTCTCTCTCTTGCCTTCCCCCTCTTTTCCCCCTCTTTTCCTCTGTTTCCATTTTCGAGGGATTCGGGGGGGAGGGAATTCGAGCTCCCAAGCTTTATCCATTAATAATGTGTACTAATTGGACGTTTTTATGACATAATAAATATATAAAATTACATATTTCACACGTGTACTGCACATGTCGTGTCTTAAATTTTTTGAAATTTTTCATTCCCTCCTTGCAGGTTGATATGCCCCATGCCCATTGCTAGTCATTGGCTTGTACCTGCCATTGTCACGATTTCTGGTTAGTTGAACAGCTTTCATAGTTGTCCAGAGTTATGGAATTGCATTAGTTTGATTAACTCATCTGCTCTTTGTTAGGCCTTGTGTTATGGTTGAGCTTTTGGCGAATTCGACAGAAGCGACACCGGCGAAGAAAAGGATCTGGCTCTAGTCATCTTGCCAATTTATAGCCATTGATGAATTTTGAGATAGCAGCCTCATCTCCTGTGCAATCACTGCAGAGCGGTATGAGTTTTCCTCTTAACATCATTACATGGCTAGAGATTTTTGGCTCTAGCATATCATTGTGGGAATGAATTTTGTATTCATAATATAGATTTGTAGAGCATTTTGTTTCAATTTTTTTTTTTTTAAATGGAAAAAAAAGGTTCATAAAGTAATGGCATCATCGCAGCTGTAGCATTTTTTGTTGTTTCAAATTATTTTTAATGGAAATTTTTATGTTTTTTTAATGGCTTGCTGAATTGGTTGAATGAGAAAGCATTTCTCGTCCATTGATAATGGCAATCACAGCTCTGGTGTTGAACAAAGTTAGTAATGCAAGATGTCTACAACATAGCAATTTTGTTGACCACATTGGATCCATTCTGCAGGTAAACCCCAGATGTCAACAACTCCTGCAAACGGGAAACTATGTTTATGAAGAGCATTTTTCAGTAAAAAAAATTATTATGTATGGTTGCAACTTTAAAATTAATATGTTAGAAATTATCATAGTGATGGTGTTGATGGTGGTGGGGCGGCAGAGGTAGTAGCTGTGGTATTAGTATGGTGGCATTAATGAAATTTTAATTTAGAAAGCGTTTTTCATCTTTCTATGTTTACATTTCACTTAACTCTTATACATAGGAAGTTTGAGTCAATATATTTTTGCAGCCAATTTATGAGTCATTTTCTTTTGCTCATAGTCTTGTCTGGTTTAGTTCATCAACTTGAAATACCAAAATTGAAAATATATATTCAATTCATTTAAGTTTTTCTTAGAAAAATGGAAATAAGAGAGTTTATGTTGTAATGAATCACACATGTAGAGCTAATGATATTTCACTTCAGGTCAAGAAAAGGAATTAGATAGAGGGAGAAAAAAAAGGTTAAATTACTGGCTAGCCTCATTAAATGAATTTAAATACTTATAGAGTAATATTAGAGATCTTAAAAGTTTTATCAAAATTTCTATCAAATGTCTCATATGAGTGTAACACTACATGGGTGTGGGTCTTATGTGGGTTCAATACCCATGTGAGACATTTGATAGAAATTTTGGTAGAACTTTTAGGATCTCTAGTATTTTTTATACTTATAAGTCCCGTTAACTTTTTAAATGTACCAAAAACTCCTCAAATGTCTATTATTTTCATTAAATATCTTTTTATTTTTCTCTCTCTAATATTTTTCAAAGAACTTCTCTCTCTTCTCTCTACCATTTTTGAAGCTTCACACCACCACCACACACCGCCACCGTCACTGGTGGCCGAGCCAGGAATTTAATATAGGGGGCACCCATTAATTACAATTTCAAAATTTTTCTTACCCAATCAATAACAATAACATAATAATAATTTTTTGAGCTAATGTTAAACATTAAAAATTAATATCTATTACAATAAGTTTTAAATTTTAAACTTTTACAATTTACCCTGATAAGTTTTCATCTTTTGAAATCTTTCCATAATGGTATCATTGTCAATGCCATCAAAAATATCTCTCTCAACGTAGACAACCAAGCTATCATTCATCCATTCATCACCCATTCGGTTCCGCAACCGATTCTTCACAATATTCATAGTTGAAAATACCCTCTCAACAGTAGCAGTTGCAACAGGTAAGATTAATGCTAAAGTCAAGAGCAAATACATCAATGGATATACTTTATCTCTTCCAGTGTACCATTTTCTTAGCAAGATCGGCAATCCCATTCAACATTGAGAACTCACTACTGGATAGCATGTCGATAATCTATGTATCAAGTTCATCATTAAGTACCATGAGCTCCACTGAAGAAAATTATTTGGGATAAAATTCAGCAAGATGAATTAACTTTTTCCTGTCAAAACTAGAGAAAGATGGATTCAAACATGCTACACAAAGTAACAACTCTATGTTCGACTCAGTGAAACAAGCATTTAGTTCTTGAATTTGTATATCCAAAACAGTGTAGAATAACTCGGCGCGATAGTGATGTAAGTTTGTAATTTCTTGAGCATTGCGTTTTTTTCTCCCTCGAGCTACAAACATATCTTCTATTTGGGGAACATCAATTTCATACTTTTCACAAAAAAGACAAAATATCATCAAGTAAAGATTTCCACCCACTCTCCCTCATCTTTTGGAGTTGTACTTTAGAGATTTGAACTAAATTCATGGCATTAACAGTATCTTGATCTTTCCTTTGTAGTGCTTGCAATAACTCACTTGTAATAGCCAATATCGTTTTCATCAAATGAAGGTTGAATACAAACTCAAATGATTGAATTGAGTCCAACAATACATTTGCTTTTGCTTGTTGTTCTGAATTTGAACCATTCTTCGAAATCATTTCATGCACATCAATCACTGTTTAAAACATACCAGCCAAGCTGACTAAAGTACCATAGTGTGAACCCCAACGTGTATCATCAGCACGTTTAAGATTAGTTTCTTGATTTAAACCTTGTCCACTAGATAGCTCTCCATTATTAAGTACCTCAACAACTTTTGCAGCTTGCTTCTCCCTAACAATATCTCGGTGTTTACATGATGCTCCAACAACATTCACTACATTAGAAACCAAAGTGAAAAGTAAAGCAATTTGATTATGATTCTTTGCCATGGCTACAAGTGCCAATTGCAATTGATGAGCAAAACAATGAACATAATATATGCACAAGGATTTTCTTTCAATATAAGTGTTTTAAGACCATTGAACTCACCTTGCATATTACTAGTCCCATCATATCCTTGACCCCGCAATTTGGAAATACTCAATCCAAGTCTGGAGAATAAATTTTCCATAGCTTGTTTAAGTGATCACATCTTTAGCATGACCAGTTTTTGGTTCCCACTGAAGATCATATGTACTGATTAGGACACTGAAAAAGTTGGCCATCTAATTTGAATGGTGTAATCTGCACTCTAGTTTTTGTAGCCTAGTCCATACAGACATTTTTCATATTTTATCTCTACGTGTTTTTATATATGCTGTGCAATAGTACACATTCCAAAAAACAAGACTGCTGCTTAGTTATCAATATGGAAGGCATTTGTTGTATCAGTGGTATACTAGTCCTGACAATTTACAAATTTAGTTAGGAGAGATTTAAAAATGTAGTCTGGGAATACAAAGAAAGTAAACCTATTTGCAGGGTTCGGTTAGTATATATGTTAAACTTATAATCAACCTTTCTTTGTCTAATATAATAAGGTACTATTTGCATAACAAATTAGGGGGTAAATTGTTATGAAAATATAAACTTCAGGGGGCAATTTGTTATGAAAATATAAACCTCAGGGGGTATCTATAATTTTTGAAACCTCAAGGGGGTATCTGTAATTTAGCTAAATCTCGAGGGAAGTATATGTAATTTGCCCTATTTTTTTGATATTTTATTTTTGAACTACTAATATAATAAGGAATAAAATTATTTGAAGCCTTGCCTACTAGCCCTACTTGCCTTGCATTATTGAAATTTTGGTAAACAATGAGTGATATATTAGGGGTGTTCAGGAAGCAAATTTTAGGTTTTTTTTTTTTTTGTTGCCAAAATCCACAAAAAGACAAAATAAGATAAAATAACCAATAAGACAAAAAAAGTGGTTTTAATTTTAAATTTTTTTTTTTTTTTTCAAAAAATTTTTTTTCAAAAAATTTTTTTTTCAATTTTTTTTTTTTTTCACTTAATTTTTTTTTCAATTATTTTTTTTCAATTATTTTTTTTCCCAATTAATTTTTTTTTCAATTATTTTTTTAAGTAATTTTTTTTTCATTTTTTTTCAATTATAATGTGTGTGATTCCATTGTCATAAATTATAAATATAAATATAAATATTTTAGGCTTGAACAAACGTATTTTTTAGTTTATGTTTTTAAAACTTTTTAAACTTTTTGTTCAAACCAAACGCATTTGTAATTTATGTTTTTTTTAAAAATAAACAAAAACCAATTTATAAAATTTTTGTAAACATAAACCAAAAACTTAAACGTTACCGAACGCTATCTTATCTTAGTATTCTCTTCAAACAAACAAAAAAAAACCTTCAGTCTTCTTGGCCTGTCCTAATTTCACTCTGTCCTCTCGTTTTCGCTTGCTTTGGGCCTCACAATATCTCTCTTGCTCTCACGTTACCCTCACAGACTATCTCTAGCAGCAGCGGCGGCGACTTCCTCATCGGTTCTCCCTCTGGCATCCAGGTATAGCTCTGCAAATGCTCTCCTCGCCTGTTTTTTCCTTTACTCTCCTCTGCTTTCCTCGCATACAGGTTGTTCAGTTGATTGAATAATTTTGATTATAAGAATAAAATAGTGTGAAAATTGAATAGGTTTGATCTAAACTATTTTTCTAGTTAAATCCAATGAAGAGGGTTTGAATGTAACTAGATTTTAAGGTATATACATAAGCAGAGAGAGAGAGAGAGAGAAGGGGGTTGTGTGCTGCGAATTGATCAGGCAATACTCTCCTCTCAGGCAATACTCTCTCTCTGCTAAAATTATGCACCAAATTGGACTAGATTATATGTATATCATAACTATTAAAACATTAAATTATGCACCAGATTCTCGATGGCCATGTTTTGCGACTTCAAACATTGGACCTATTGCAATTATGCACTTTTAGAAAGAAAAAAAATGAATACTAGTTGTCAGTTAACTACAACCATCTAATATTTCACATAGGCCCAAATTTTTTCCAGATTAAATATCAAAATGACATCTTATTTGGCTTATGTTTTTGAAAAATTAATTAGAATGAGATATTATTTGACTATGCTTTCCTTATCATTCTCTTCCCTTCTTTTCCATAGTTATGTCGTATACTATATGCATATTCTTTATCAAATCTCTCTGTTCCTTTTAGTAAATAGTAGTTGACTAGTATATTTACAGGGCTGGCTTGAGGTAATTTGAGGCTTAAATAAAAGCAACAATTTTAAATGAGGTTTTTTTTACATTTATTATTATTATTATTATTCTTATTATTATTATTATTATTATTATTCTTATTATTATTATTATTTCTATTTAAGATTTATTTTGCTCACTTTTTTTTTAATATATCATGGAACCTAGAAGTGGCCTATAATGAGAAATAGAGTAACCTAAGGGATCATGGCAAATACTCCTAAAACTCTGCAGGCAATAACAAGAAGACCTAATATTGTAATTTGAATCTGCTTTTCTTATGGGGTCTATTCTCCAAAATGAGTTTGGCAAGTCGTATGTATATAACTATTAAATCCATATAGGGTTCTATGAGTAGCACATTACAAGAATGAATTAGTTTTCTCACTCAATATTTTTTGTAAGTATATTTGTCATTTTTTTTTCATTTATGAGTTTCTAATAAATTTCCATGGAACTATCCATGTTACTAAGAATCTAGTTTTCTAAATGAACTATGCATGTTGATTTAGGGAAATTTGATGAATTAGTTTTCTCACTCAATATTTTTTGTAAGTTTATTTATCATTTTTTTTTTCATTTATAAATTTTTAGTAAATTTCCATGGAACTATGCATGTTACTAAGAATTTGGTATGCCAGCCTTTCCTATAACTTTGTTGCATTATCATCACATTCTCATTGCGGTTGCTACTTGGTCAAATGTTCTTCTCTTTGGTTTATCTTACAACTATTTGTTTCTTCACTTTCATTTTTTCTTCTTCTGTCACACTTCATTGTTTTCTGTGCAAGGAACACTTCTTACAATTTATATAATTCTTGAGGACACTAACAATGAGTCCTTTAGTTGTTGCCACTTGATGTATATGTTCAAATAAAAACATTATTTCCACTTAGTGAGTGGTTTCTCTTTACGTATGTTGATTGGAACCAAGTGCCTGAGGATATTCTTGAATCAACATGGGCGGACATTAAGGTAAAAGCATATTTAGTAAATTGTTTAATTATATTATTAATTGAACTAATGATTTAAATTGTATTGTAGGATAATTTACAAATTTGTCTAGAGGGGTACAAATCACGTTGCTTGAAAAAGTGCAATGACTTATGGAAGGATCACAAAAGCAAGATCAAGAATAAGTATTTCAAATCTTTTTAAGTCTCATCCTAATATCAAAGACATTGTGCCTTCACAAATTGTTCTAGAACAGTGGTATGATCTTGTTGATTATTGGAAGATTATGAAAGTAGAGGTAAACAAAATAAGTTAATTACAAAACACGTAACTTTAGAAAAATTAATAACTTTGTATAATTGCGACTTACATTTATGGAAACTTTATAGGCAATTGCAGTCCACAATGCTGGACGTCATTCCTTTCATTATATTAATCACACCACAAGACGTACTTCATTCAACCAGATTCGAAGGAAGGTATATTGTTTAGGTAAATATCAATATCTAAATTACTTTGATAATAATTGATTTTTAAATTTTCAGATGACTGCTGAAGGGTTGGCCATTGATAAAATGAGTTTTTGGAAATATACACGCAATCAAACTGGCCTTGATGTTAGGCCGATCATGGTATGTTGCTTGAAGATTACTACACTACTGAAGATACTCGAGATAGTGTTTTCCACAAGGTGGTCGGTGAAAACGGGCATGGATATTGTTGTACTTACGGCAAGGATGTTCTTTGGAGCACGGTGTATAGAGATGCATCTAAAGTCATCATAGGTAGGATCTCAGTCATCGACTGTTGCTAAGATCAGCAAGCAAGTTAGTACGGAGTTGAGACAAGAGCTGAGGGATGAGATTAGAGAGGAATTAAGAGAGGAGATACAAGCAAAGCTTTCAACACAGATACGACAAATGAAAGTTGAAATGTTGGCTATTTTGTCCCAAGAAGGGAGTACAAATCACAACAAACAGGTTTGATATAAATTATGCTTTATAAATATCTAATTTTAGCACAATTCTATTATTGAATATAAATACGATTAACGAAGAATATCATGAATATCATAGGTACCGGATGCATTGAGTGGCCACCGTGAACCTACGGATTATGAGGCCGATGAAAACCCATGTATACCACCACCAGATGATGAGGTAAAACTTTCAAAAACTTTGAAAACTTGTCGTTTGTGAAAACAAGTCGTTTAGAAACTTTTTTTCCGAACCAGTTAACTCACTAAAATGGTCAAACGGCATCGGATGTCAACGAAACTTGACACACACGACGAACGAGGCACAAATGACTTGTAGGAGAAGTTGGAACTCAAAATCGATTTTCAATTTTGAATCTAGAGCTTCATTTCTGTTTATGAAACTTGTTCTTTAGAAACTCTCTTTCCGAACTGGTTAACTCACTAAAATGGTTAAACGGCGTCGGATGTCAATGAAACTTGACACACACGACGTACTAGGCACAAATGACTTGTACGAGAAGACGGGACTCGAAACCGATTGCTGGTTTTGAATCTACAGCTTGATTTCCATTTATAAAAACTTATTATTTAAAAACTCTTTTTCCAAACCGGTTAGATCCCAAATTTCCGTTTGTGAAAACTTGTCCTTTAGAAACTCTTATACGGACCGGTTGACACAATAAAATGCTCAAATGGCTTCGGATGTCAAGGAAACTTGACACACTTGACTAACTAGGCACAAATGACTTCTAGTAAAAGACGGAACTCGAAACTGGATCTGGTTTTGAATCTAGAGCCAAATTTCCGTTTGTGAAAACAAGTACTTTAGAAACTCTTTTCATCTTTTGTGTTTATTTGATTATTGTTAGATTATGGCACAATGTGTTCAATCACTACCTGATTTTAATAGTATTGTCATCATTGTAGGATGTAATTAAAGTATTTTTTGGATAGTTTACGTATACCAATAGTCCAATTGGCGGAAGGACTTCTTATTATTGACGATTCGTTGTGTGGAATTGATGGAGTTCCAATTAGCCCTAAATATTGCAAAGTTTTTGTCTTAAAAGCGAAAAAACCAAATGCTCTTTTGGAAACAACATCCCGAGGTCTAAGAACAGTTGAAGTTGTTGGAAGATATATTGTGTGGTGGTTGATTCATGAATATGTTACAATATTTTTTTTGTATTTACTTATTTATTGAAATAAATATTAAATGTTTTACATTTGTTGTAAGCTTGAAATTAATTATATTGTAAATGATGAGTTTTTTTTGAGTTTGTTTTTGCAGATGCGACTCATTTTGAGTACGTGATGATATCTTTGCATTCGATACTGGAACTTACTGTTGATATTAAAACAAGATATAATATATGTTTTTTTTTTATTTGTATTGTCGATACTTTTGTTTTGTTTTAGATACAAAATTTAAGTTCTTGAATATATAAAAAAATTATTAGTATTGTTGGAGAATGTTTTATATAATTTTTTAATGAATATTTGGTTGACAATTGTTAAAGGGTACATATATATTATTTTCCCTATGATTTTGTGATTGTGATTGTGAATGTGAATGTGGATGTGTGTGGATGTGAATGTATTTTATTTTAAAAAATATTAATAATTTGTACAAGGAATGAATTAATAAAATATATATTGATTTTATGAAAATAATTTTGTAGTTGATGGGGCTCACTTATCCCCTTTGTTTGTGCCTCCATGGGGCTTATATTGTTAGCCTGAGGATTAGGTAGATGGTGGTTAAGGCTTGATATAAAACTTGATGGCAATGAAAGTATTGGGTCTACCTCATGCCATCTCTTAACCTACCCCAACTAAACATCGGATATGGCTGGATTGAAGAATATAATAGTTCTGGTATTATATCTCCGGGAACATCCAATCCCTCCTAATAATCCTACATAACAAACAAGTGCCTGCAATATGTATACATTATGTGATGAAAAAATTCGCTACTCCGAAATGTTTCGATTTTTCTGAAAGGAAAATTATTTATCTGGGACCCCAAATTTCCATTTTGGGCAAGAAGTTATTCATAGTGTTATAGTGTGTGCTAAGACTCTAACCTTCTTCGGCTTTTAGGTACAGGAGCAATTTGAACTTCTCAAGAAGTGCAAAGATACTGGACTCTTTACCGAGCAAGGTAAGAGTTGAAAATAAGAAGCTAGTATTTTGCTAGTTAGAATTTAAGGCTAGTTGAGTTCAAATGTTTAATTTTTAAGTATCAACAGTATTATTGATTGTTTAGTTGTATATCTTGTGTGCACAAGGTTGTGTTGCTTCTTTAATACAATTGATAATTATTGATTGCTCAGTTGTGAACCAAAAAAGCATTACGAGTTCTCATTTCTTTGCTCAATTCTCTTATGTTCAGATTTAACTCTTTTCTGCCTGACCTATTTCCATTGCTACGAGGATATACAAGGAAAAACTGGATTGATTCTGTTCTTTTTCTTTGGTTGATTTTGATGACTGGATCTTAAAACAGCAGCAAGAAGAAGAAGAAAGCAAGCGTCAACGTAGAGAGAGAAAGAAAGAAAAGGTTAGTTCCAAATCTATTTTGTCTTTTTTTCTTCCTGTTGATAAGCACAGATACACAAACTGACTTAATGAAGGAAAAAGGAAAATTGACGAGATGCACATGCTCTAATTTATGTTACTTGAGGAGAAATATAATATGATTTTTGGTTGTTGATTTGTTATATGGATTAGAAAGAGAAGGCAGCAGAGGAGGAAGCTGAGGTAGATGTCGATGTTGCAGCAATGATGGGATTTGGGGGTTTTGGTTCATCCAAAAAGTGATCTTAAGATGCTTATCCCTAGTCTGGACCTCCTGAATTCTACTAGAAAGGGCAACTTTTCAAGTTTTTGGCTTTCCTTTCAGAATGTAACAAATAGTAACGAAAGTGTTCACATGGTTGTCCTTCTAAGGTTAACTGTTGAGGCTGAATATCATTTCCAATTTTGTACATTTCATCTTACTGGATATGTTGCCAAAAATATAGATGAGCGATAATGCGCTTCTTCTCGATTGAAGTGATATTGTTTTGGAAAACACTTTTATCATTCAACTGTTTTGCAGTATGGTTAAGCATGCGTGTTATAACATTTGAATCTAAAGACTCAGATAAAAATTGTTGCCAAAGCTGGTAATAGCATTTTGCATTTTGGATATTTGTTTTTGTTTTTGGTTAGATGAAGCAGCGATTATGGTTAGGGAAGAGGGGGTAAATAGAGACTTGAGCAAATTGAGATTGGAGGCCTCAATGAGCCCTGAGGTAAACATTCCAGCTGAGTTCTACTGTCAGACATTAAAATATTTGTCTTAATTCAAGACAGGAAGGCAGTAGCCCTTAAAACAAATTCAATCTTATCTATGATAATGTTTAAATTTTTCCAATTGGGCTTGCTTTTCTGCATCAGCTGATGTGATTAAAGAATTGAGGTGTGCACATAAATTTGTGTAACGCCCTCAAAATAATAAGATAAATACATCTCAGAAGCATACATGTAACAACAATAATCAGAGTGTAACAATCTTTTCATTACATGAAATTCATAATACATAAGAGTCTAACATAAATAAATGCCCTTCGGGCTTACACTTTTCCAAACCTTGGCATAGTTACAACAAAAGTGGGACTAGCCTTTACAATTAAAGTCCTAGTATAGCGACCCCGGTCTTTTCCCATTTGGTTGTTGTATCCGGACTTACGTTCTGTAGATCCTGTTGTTATATATTTGTTGTTGTCATCCTTTAATTCCTTATTTTTGAGTTATGGGATGTATTGGGCAGGTTCGTTACAGGTTGGGAGTGTTTGGGAGCAAAGGGTTGCTGCCCAGAAATTTTGGTCCTTCGCTCGAGCGAGCATTTTGTCGCTCGAGCGAGCTCTTTGTTTTTGGTCCTTCGCTCGAGCCAGGGTTTATTCGCTCGAGCGAGCAACTGCGTCTAGTATAGACTTGAGAGCTGTGTTTTTTGGCTCGAGCGAGCTTTACTTCGCTCGAGCGAGCCAAGTGTATGTTTTCGAGTTCTTCGCTCGAGCAAGCATTCTGTCGCTCGAGCGAGCTTCTGGGTTGCAGACCTGAAGCTTCGAGTTTTTAGCTCGAGCGAGAATTTCTTCGCTCGAGCGAGTATTTCTTGTGTCTGGTCGCTCGAGCGACCAATCCTTCGCTCGAGCGAGCCTGTTTTATATAAATACGCAGCAGCGGTTTTTAATACATTTTTTCAACCTCTTTTTTATTTCAAAACCCTAGGTCCGTGTTTTCTCTCCCTCCACTTACCTTCTCTTTTAGGTTTCATCTAGTTTTAGGGTGTTTCTACCCTAGGCTCTTTGTTAAAAAGATAGAGAGACACGAGGGCTTTACTTTAATCTGAACGTTTGGCGATTTGGAGCATTTTGGATTTTGGTCTCCATCTCCTTTTGAGTTCTTCACTTCGAGGTAGGGATACCCTACTCCATATTATATGTTTTGTCCTAAGTTTTAGTCATTTTGATATGTTGGTGTTGTTTGGAAGTTTTGGGAAAAACTAGGGTTTGTATTGTAATTTGGGAAAATTGTGGAATTAAGTTTAATTCATGAAATTGGGGAACTATGGAATTAAATGGTGTAGTTTGATAGTTTAATCACTCACCTATGAAAATGATGAGATTATATTTGTTGATACATTTATTTCCTGTTTAGAAATAACTGTTTTGGGCTATCGGTGGAGGATAGTCGTGATTGGTGTAGACATTGCATGTTGATTAGGAAAAATTGAAACTAATCACATTGAATAAATCATTGAATATGATAGTTGAATTAATACAGCAAATACGTGTATTGATTGAATATTGTGTATGACAAGTGTTTAATACATTGTATATGCATATTGTTTGGGAAGAGATAGGGGATGGACTCCTAAACCGGATATTGTTTTGGAGGAGATAGGGGATGGACTCCATTAGTACCACTAATATGTGTACTTATTGACTCCAATTTCACATTCCAATTCATTTTCCTCCAATTTCACATTCCAATTCATTTTCCTCCAATTTCACATTCCAATTCATTTTCCTCCAATTTCACATTCCAATTCATTTTCCTCCAATTTCACATTCCAATTCATTTTCCTCCAATTTCACATTCCAATTCATTTTCCTCCAATTTCACATTCCAATTCATTTTCCTCCAATTTCACATTCCAATTCATTTTCCTCCAATTTCACATTCCAATTCATTTTCCTCCAATTTCACATTCCAATTCATTTTCCTCCAATTTCACATTCCAATTCATTTTCCTCCAATTTCACATTCCAATTCATTTTCCTCCAATTTCACATTCCAATTCATTTTCCTCCAATTTCACATTCCAATTCATTTTCCTCCAATTTCACATTCCAATTCATTTTCCTCCAATTTCACATTCCAATTCATTTTCCTCCAATTCATTTCAATATATGAGTCAATCTCTATTATCTTTCAATGATCCAAATGAGACTACAACTCAATGATCTAACAATTTCACAATCAACACATAACACTTCCAATTGCCATTTTATGGTGTATAAATTTCAATTTTACCATTTTACGAATATTTCCTCTGCGAGATCGGCACCCATGTTTAGATTTCAGGACTTTCACCCAGGACATTCCGGCCAACTTAATTATGATAGAGTCCATCCACTTTCTCCTCCCAAACAAACATACATATGCAATGTATATACACATAATCACACATGGAGTACATCCCCTTTCCACTCCCAAATAAACATACATATGCAACGTGTTTACAACATGATCATATTCGATGATAATCAATCATGGAATAATTTCAATTCGCCTAATCCACATGCAATTTCTACAACAATCAAAGCTATCCTCCACCAATAGCCCATTATAGATATTTCTAAACAGATATATATATATATTCTCGAGACATATAATTTATTCAAATTTCCAACGATAAGACATATCATCTATTCAATTTTCACCATCCATTTCAATACTTGTCCAATTCCAAGTTTACAACGTCAATTTCATTTATTTATACAAAATAAATACAATACTCATTCAAGGGCAAACTCCCTTTTTTCCCCAAATCTCAACCAAGTACCAAAATCAACTGATTTGACACCATACAACATCATTTTCAAACCTCACAATTATTTTCTCCTCATTCACCAAAAGCCCTCTTTCCATTTTATACCCAAGCCCTAGGTTTGTTCAAAATATCTCCAAAACCCACCATTGTTACACAATCACTAATAACTAATTTAAAACTCATAACAAAATGTAGAAAGTCCTTACCTCAAAGAGAAGAGATGAGCCAAGAAAGGATGGAACTCCAAAAGTGCCGAAATCTAACTTCAATTGGGTCAAAAGGAAGATCTTGAGAAGTTCTATCTTTTTATCAAAGGAAGTAGGGTGGAGAGATCACTAAATCCAGGTAAAAATATAGAGAGAAGGTGAGTTTTAGAGAGAGAGGCTCTCAACTTTAGGGTTTTGGATGAAAAGATATGAAAAAATAATGTAAAAAGTGCTTTTCGCGATCTGATGTACGCGCAGTCTGCTCGAGCGGAAGAGTTTACACTCAAGCGTAAGACACAAAGTTTTGTTCCACTCGAGCGCAAGAAAGGACCCTCTTGAGCATGGAATACACGCTTCCAGTATTTTTTTTGTAGACGACAGACCAGCCGCTCTACATCAAGAAAGGATGCTCGAGCGCCAACCCGCTCGAGCACAGGAAAAGCCGCTCGAGTGTGAAAGACAACCCTCCAGCACTTTTGTAGACATGCAAAATATTGAGAGTTTGCAAATCCTGCTCGAGCGCGATAAAGACCGCTCGAGCGGAGGACCAAAATATACATAACCCGCTTGAGCGCAAGAATGACCGCTTGAGCGGAGGAGCAAAAATCTAGGCAACAAGGTTCGGGAAAAACAAGCAACCAACCTGTCTCAAACGTAATCATAACAACCCAAGGCCAATTTCAAAGAGATACAAGGGGAACAAGGGATAGACGACAACACAAAAGTATTAAATCCGAGTCCGGGATACCACAAGAGTCGGGTCAAAGCCAGAATCACTATAATTTGTCTGATAGAAAAAGAGTAATCATATTCTCATTCCAGTAAGTTTCTCATTTTTTTTGGTTTTAAGTTTTTTAAAACAATTTTTGAGTTTTTTTATTTGTTGTATTTTTTTTAGTTATATCTAGCAAAGCATGAGCAATTTGGACAGTTTAATCACCTTTGTTAGTGGCATTGGACAACGATGGTAGCTATGGATTAGTAAAGAAATGAGAGGGGTGACAGTGAGTTAGGAAAAGAGAGTAGCAGCATTGAATGGAGAAAATGAATGAAACAGTGGTAGTGGGTTGGGAAAAGGAAGAGTGGTGATGATCCAAAAATAAGGGTAGGAGGTAGCTGTCAATTGTAATAAAGGAAAAACAAATAATTAAATTATTTAAATTGCACATTCTTGGGGGATATTTGGGATGATTCAAATAAATATATGTTTTGATTTTTTACGAGAAGATATACAAAAAAATAGAAAGGTGATGTAACCTAAATAAGTGCACTTATATATATTAGGCCATACTATTGAAGCAGTTAAAAAAGTAGAATTTAATTTGTTAGCAAGGTCAAATCTATGATCAAAAAAATAAAACAGAGTCAAATCTGAATTTTTTTTTCCAATTTTATTTTATATTTATTCTAGACAATCCATCCTAATAAAAAATTTCGTGCTAATCCAGCTCACATTTCAAATTTCAGTTACTTCTTCAATCACCTCTCTCTCTCTCTCTCTCTCTCTCTCTTCTATATAAACATACAAACTGTCACAACGACACATATTATATAGGGAGAGAAGAAGATGAGCGGGAGGTGGAGTGGAGGATCCTCTACCTCCTCCACGGCTGCAAAACCCGAACCCAACTCACCCAAATCCACACCCACTTCCTCCGCCACAACCTCTACCAATCCAATCAAATCTTCTCTCACTTCATCTCTGTTTGCTTCTCACTCCAAAGGATCTTCTACGCCAATCTCATCTTCCACCAAACCCATAACCCAAACATCTTCCTCTTCAATGCTATGATCAAAGGCCACTCCCTCTCCAAACACTTTCAAAATTCTCTCCAATTTTTCACAATAATGAAGTCTCGAGGAATTTGGTCCAATGAATTTACTTTTGCCCCTTTGCTCAAGTCTTGTTCCAATCTTCGTGATGTCAAAATGGGTCAGGGAGTTCACAAGGAGGTTATTTCAGTTGGGTTTGAGAGCTTTAGCTCGATTAGGATTGGAATTGTTGAATTGTATGCTTCTTGTGGGACGATGGAGGATGCGATGAAGGTGTTTGATGAAATGCCTCATAAGGACATGATTGTTTGGAACTTGATGATTCATGGGTTTTGTGAAATTGGTGATTTTGAAATGGGGTTTCATCTATTTAGGTAGATGAGCGAACGGAGTGTTGTGTCTTGGAATGTTATGATCTCAAGTTCAGCTTGAAGTGGTCGGGAAAATGAAGCTTTGGAGATTTTTTTGCCAAATGTGGGACAATGGTTTTAAACTGGATGAAGCAACTGTAGTCTCTGTGCTACCAGTCTGTGCTCGTTTGGAGGCAGTTGATATTGGACAGTTGATATTGGACAGTGGATCCACTCTTATGCCAAGTCAAGTGCACTATATCGAGATTTCATCTCTATAGGGAATTCACTAGTTGACTTCTATTGCAAATGCGGTATTTTAGAAACAGCTTTCACTGTTTTCAAGGACATGCCCTGAAAAATGTGGTTTCTTGGAATGCCATGATCTCCGGTTTGGCTTTCAATGGAAAGGGGGAGCTTGGAGTTGATTTATTTGAGGAGATGTTGTTGAAAGATGTGAAACTGAATGATGTCACTTTTGTGGGAGTTTTAGCATGTTGTGCACATGTAGGGTTGGTGCCACAAGGTTTGGATTTGTTTGCTTCGATGACTACAAAGTATCAAATTGAACCAAAACTTGAACATTATGGATCGATGGTTAATCTTCTTGGGCGTAGTGGATGTGTGACGGAGGCTCACGATTTAATTAGCACCATGCCTATGAACCCTAATGCTACTATCTGGGGTGCATTGCTAAGTGCTTGTCGTACTCATGATAACATGGAGCTTGCAGAAAGTGCAATGAAGGAGCTTATTGATCTTGAACCTTGGAATTCCGGTAATTATGTGTTGTTGTCAAATGTTTATGCAGAAAGAGGGAAATGGGATGAAGTCGAGAAAGTGACAGCACTGATGATGGAAAATAAATTCAACAAAGCATCGGGACAAAGCATGGTCGGATAGTTTTACAATATTGGTTAGTGAATTAAGCAATTGTGCTCCATGAGTGGTGAATTCAAAATCATGACCCTTGTGGTGAGATATAAGTTAACACTCTGAGTTTGCAAAATCAGGGGATGAGTTGCAGAGTTGCACATGAGATTGATGTCTTGGAGCATCAGTGTTGGTCATGACTGTCTAAATCCAGGGGAAAAAATAAGGAGATAGAATGAAACTGGTATACAAAAACAAATTGATTTGCGATTTTCTTGTCGCTGAGGGTTATAGTTCTGATGTAATTCAATTTTTGCAACAAGTTGAGAAGGATATGTGGGAGAAAAAAGTGAGTTACATGTGAAAAGAAAATTATAATTGCTCTAACTCATCCAGGAAAAACCTTTATGTGCTTTAAATATCAATTCCCTTTGCTCAAAATAGTAGGGACAGTATGGCTTGCTTTGTTAATCACTTGCTATCTACTTGTGTATTGGGTAAATTACATCTTACCCTTGAACTATTATCATCTAGAATGATTTTGTCCCCTTAAACTAAAAATTGTTATTTTTCACATTAAATTATTAATTTATATCAATCTGAACATTCTATTAATGATCCATTGCATAAAACTAGTGAAAATGTAATATGTGTCTCATACGTGGCATTTTAAATATTGTGATATGCTTGAAATGACATTATTCTTCTCTTTCCTTTATCCCTTTATTTCTAATCCTTGCTCTGTTCTGCGTACATTTTGGCTGTTATGACTATTGTCTTGGGTAGAAAAAAGGAGGAAAACATCGATTCGATATTGCAAGTTATTCAATCGGAACACATTTTGTTCGAAAAATAATTAATTGACTACTTTCAAAATTATGCTATCTATTAATTATTTTTCAAGCAAATGTGTTCCGATTAAGTAGCTCCCAATATCAGATCGACCTGATTTTTAGTGGGCATGATCTTCTCGAAAAATCATATAAAATGAATAGTTTGAATCATCGAAACGGATCCAAAATGAGTTTATAGTGAGTCAAAGAAAACTATCTAGTTAAGTTTCTTAATTGAAAAGAATCCAATTCCTAATAAATAAAAAATATATTATTTTTAAATGAATTTAGAAAGTGAGCTTGTATATCATTTTTCTTTTCTAGACAGTGGGTTTGTCAATAAAATATTCTATTTTCTAATCAATTATCTTATTGACACATCAATGTGTCTAGAAAATGGAATTGTATATTATTTTCCTTTCAGATGAGTATATAGTAATTATCAGATCACAAGTGTATTTATAGGATCTATGCTAAACAAGTTGCTCAAATAGACTTTTTCACTAATTTTCATTATTTTCTATTAAATCTCAAAAAAAAAATCACAATTTTTACAAATCAAAATTCTCTTAAAAATTCTAAAAAATCAACAAATTACAAAAAATCAATAATATTAAAAAATAATTAAAATTAAGTCAATTATTCACAATTTACCATTTGAAGGCCTACAACTCCATAGGAATAACATTCACTATATCTCTCATATATAATTAACTTTAATTTACTACATCTATCAATTCAATTGTTGAAAAGTTTAAAAATTAATTGAATTTGTTACTTAATTGTGCCAAAATAACAAGTTACGCTATAATAAAAAAATGACTTTGTCAAAGCCATTTTAACTTGGGCCAGTAGAGAAGTTCTAAATTGAGTTTTGGGTTTCCAATAACACGTAGGGTACATTACACTAGGATTTATTACACTTTCTATGCATAAACTATCATCAAATTATCTATTTAATTTTTAAACTATCAATTGAATCTCTTAAGTCCTAAAGTATATAAATCAAAATCCATTTAGTTCATAAACTATCAATTGAATTTGTTAAATTCCTAAAATATTTAACTCAAATATATTTAGTTCCTAAAATAATCATGAAATTAAAATATATGTCTGTAAGTATTATAAATTAATAAAAGCCCCTACCTAATTAAAAATTTATTACAAAATTTTTATTTTGTCTCTATTAAGCTTTTTTTCTTTTTTTTTTCCGTTGTGTGATTAAATTAATATTAAAGTATGATTTCTCAGCCTTACCAATAAAATTATATAAGTATTAGATATATTGAAAAAGTAGAATTAGATAATTTAAATAATAACATTTTGCCACAAATAATAATAGAAAAAAATAATATACTAATTAAATTATAAAAAGAACTTTGTGAAAAACTTAAAAAAAATCAATTAATAATTATAAATGGAATTTGACATATAATATTAGATAAAGGCAAACACACGTAGTCATTTTAGAAGATAAATAAGAAAATATTATAGATAATTACTCTTATCCTCATAAAGAAAATTCACCATAAGAGGTAACACCCACTTTTTACAAATAGAATTAAAATTTAAGTTTTTTTTGAAATAAAATTTTAATTAGATTAGGTTCTTTTACCAATTTATAATATTTATGAGCTTATATTTTATTTTTGTAACCTTTTCAGAGATTAAATAGGTTTGATTTAAATATCTTAGACACTTAATAGATTCAATCAATAATTTATGAACTAAATAGATTTTAATCTATATATACTGTAGGGATTTAATACACTGACAATTTGACGATAATTTAGAGGTATAAAGTGTAATAAACCCATTACACTAACCTTAAAATTTGATTTTTTTTTTTAAAGTTTTGATGTAATTATATTAATTTTTCTTTTAATACGGTTAAATGGATCAGAATTAATGTAAAAATATAAAATAATTTAAGATATAAGTTGTGAGTAAAAGAAATGAGAAGATCATTTTTTTATTCATGTAATTAATAAATTATTATTCAATATGAGACTTAGTATTTCAATATAATTATATTAGCATATTACTCATGCAATGCATGAGTATAAATAAATAATCAAAACATTAGTTTTTAAATTAAAATAATAATATAAAATTTATTTAAAATATGTTGTAAAAGTGATTTATGATCAATTAAATTTTATTAATTTTTATTAGAGTTACACTAAGAGAAGATTTTTATTCTAATGTCATTAATTGTATTTTCTAAGTTCTTAAGAAAAACCTGCATTTCATAATTAATTGGTAAAATTTAAATAATAAATTACAAAATTTTTATTTACAATCAAATATAAATACATTTCATTTTATAAGTTTCATAATTTTAATTTACCATATGATAGTAATAAATTAATATACTAACTTTTTCTTATTTTGTAAAGCCTAAAAATTTGTTTACTTAAAATTGTTGTCATTACTCTTATGTGAAAACGGATTAGAATTGACTTGTGCTGTTGGACTAAAAATTAGAAGTGACCTGAAAGCTAGTTGATTGAATATTTATGCCAATGTGACATTCACATAGTCATTAAAAATTGTCTTGATTATTTAAAATTATCTTTATCGGTTTGTAACCCGTATGAGTTAGTTTGAGGGTTCTAATATGAGATTAAATATTAAAAATGAGTCTAGAAATTTTAGTTCGAGTCGATTTTTTTTTCTCCAACATTTCTTGGTTTAAGCCTATAAGACATCTTATTTTAATAACTCAATATGATAAGAAACCAATAATCTTAATGTTTATGGTGCTTTTTGTCAATTAATAAAAAAAATATTATAAATATTAAGAGAATTACATTTGAACAAATTCTAACATAATTTTTTTACTTGAAAACTCTAAAACCTACACATTTTGTTTGATTCTATCTACGTCACTAATCTTTGGAGGTTTCATGATTTTTTTTTTTAATGGAATGCCTGTTTACTATAATATAGATATATAGATTGGAATATCGATGCATATAAAATTATTAAACATCAAGAAAAAAAAATCTATGAAAGATGTAGATTAATTCTTATATTTTAGTAGTATAAAAATTCAAATTCAAATTTATATCTTAGTTAACTTTCCTTTTCAATTTCTAAATTTAAATTTTTAAATAAATTAATTAACTTTCTTTTTGAAATGTGTAAATTAAGGCATAAAAGTTATTTATATTTTTAAATAGATTAACTAACTCTCTTTTTAAATTTAAATTTTTAAATGAATTAATTAACTTTCCTTTTAAAATGTGTAAATTAAGGCATAAAAGCTATTTGAAATTTTAAATAGATTAATTAACTTTCCTTTCAAATTTAAATTTTTAAATGAATTAATTAACTTTCCTTTTGAAATATGTAAATCAAGGAATAAAAGCTATTTAAATTTTTAAATAGATTAATTAACTTTCCTTTTAAATGGATTAATCACTATTTTTTTAAATGATTAATAAAAGTTAACCAATAGATTTTTTTTAATTCTTTAAAAAATAAGAATTCTAGAAAAATAGTACAAGGGTTTTGAACTTCAACGGTGCCTTTTCATTAAAAACTCTATTTTACTTATATATATATATATATGTGTGTGTGTGTGTGTGTGTGTGTGAATTGTGTATTTTACAATTATCTATATATGTGAATTGTGATTTTTAAATATATTTTTTAAATGTTTTCTTTTTTTCTTTTTTTATATTATATTAAAGTTTAATTTTTTGATAATAATCATATATGTTAGACTTTTCAAGGAATTAAATATCTTTTTTTATTATTATATTATATTAAAGTTTAATATTTTGATAATAATCATATGTGTTAAACTTTTCAAGAAATTTTTTTTATGCTTGTTCTTAATGCATTAAAGTGTTATTATGAGGGATAATAATCATATGTGTTGGGACTTTTCAAGGAATTCATATATGTTAGATTTCAAAGAATTTTTCCTATACTTGTTCTTAATGCATTAAAGTGTTATTATGATGGTAAGACTTGGGAGTTGTCAGAAGTTAATAAATGCTAAGATTTTTTTTTTTAAATAAAAAAATCAGGAAATTTAGATTGGGAGATTGGAGCTCTCACAAGGCTTGGGGTTAAAAACCTCATTTTGCTTAATATATAGTATAGATAGATGTTTCACCCGTGCTATGCACGGGTTGTATTTATATTTTGACCAAATCTCTCAAAAAGTATGTTGATTGGCAAAGGTTAATAAAAGCTGATGAGAGAATTTTGACAAAATCTCTCAAAATGCATGTGGATTGGGAAAAGTTAATAAATGCTAAGGTTTTTTTTTTTAATCAAAAATTTAGAAAATTAATATTGGGATATTGAAGTTCTCACAAAGTTTGTGGGTTAGAAACTCCCTTTCCCTTATATAATACTAGCATATCACCCGTGCTATGCACGGATTGTGTTTATAATTATCTATATATGTGAATTGTGATTTTTAAATATTTTTATTTTATTTTTTAAATGTCTTCTTTTTTCCCTTTTTTATATTATATTAAAGTTTAATATTTTGATAATAATCGTATGTGTTAGACTTTTTAAGGAATTAAATGTCTTTTTTTATTATTATATTATATTAAAATTTAATATTTTGATAATAATCATATGTGTTAGACTTTTCAAGAATTTTTTTTTTTATGTTTGTTCTTAATGCATTAAAGTGTTATTATGGGGATAATAATCATATGTGTTGGGACTTTTCAAGGAATTCATTTGTGCTGGATTTCAAATAATTTTTTTTATGCTTATTCTTAATGCATTAAAGTGTTATTATGAGGGTAAGACTTGGGAGTTGGGAGAAGTTAATAAATGCTAAGATTTTTTTTTTAAAATCAAAAAATCAATAAATTTAGATTAGAAGATTGGAGCTCTCACAAGGCTTGGGTTAAAAACCCCATTTTACTTAATATATAGTATAGACTAGCCTATCATCCGTGCTATGCACAGGATAATTATAGATATTTATATTTGTTTTAATTTTTTTAAATATATAAATTATGTTTTTTAAGATTTTTATAAAAATAATTTAACAATCTTATTACTAACCACAGTGTACAAGAGAAATTAAAAAGGCTACAGCAGTAACTATGTACGGGTTGTATCTATAATTATTTATATGAGGAGATTTTAAATGCTAATCAGGAATTTTGACCAAATCAATAAATGCAGGCATGTGGATTAGAAAAGGTTAATAAATGCTGATCAAGGGATTTTGACCAAATCAATAAATGCTGAGATTTTTTTTTAAATAAAAAATTTAGAAAATTAAGATTGAGAGATTGAGCTCCCATAAGGCTTGGGGTTTAGAAACCCTATTTTTCTTAATATATTTACAATTATCTATATATGTGAATTGCGATTTTTAAATGTCTTCTTTTTTTCTTTTTTTATATTATATTAAAGTTTAATATTTTGATAATAATCATATGTGTTGGACTTTTCAAGAAATTTTTTTTATACTTGTTCTTAATGCATTAAAATGTTATTATGAGAGATAATAATCATATTTGTTAGGACTTTTCAAGAAATTCATATGCGTCGGATTTCAAAGAATTTTTTTTTATTCTTGTTCTTAATGCATTAAAGTGTTATTATGAGGGTAAGACTTAGGGATTGGGAGAAATTAATAAATGCCAAGGTTTTTTTTTTAAATAAAAAAATCAAAAAATTTAGATTGGGAGATTGGAGCTCCCACAAAGCTTGAGGTTAAAAACCTCATTTTACTTAATATATAATATAGATATAGATTAAAATTATAGAGTTTATTATATATATATATATATATATTCAAATATAACGGACTGGTATGATTTGTGCTAAGAGCATCTCTAATGTTAGATTTGATAAGATACAAATCGCCTCTTATAATTCTGAAAATTACATTTCATCTGGTGAGATTTTTAATTTTATAACAAATTATCTATTTTATTAATAAATTATTAAATCAATTAACAGTTTTTAAGGTTGTTAGAAATATATTTTAATTATAATTTTATTATTGTATAGAAAAATAATTATAATTTTTTTAATTAATTCTGTACAATTTATATTTTAAATAATCTTAAAAATTATATTTACTCAAAATACATTAATGATAATATAAAAATTAAATTACATTACTATTTCATCTAGGACCATCCTTTTAAATTTCATAACTATATATTCAGAGCAAACGAAGTGGTTGCTGCTAGCTCTAGCCGCATACACAGAATAAAGAGGAGTAGGAGAACAAAAGCAATTGGTGCGAAAACCACAAGCATTTTCTGGTAATTCCACTTTTTCTCTCCTCTTTCCCGAACCATCCCACCGTAACGCTACAATATTTGTCAACGATAAAAGCAATAATATGTTATTGTTCTTCCATTTCGCGATCTCAAGAAAAAAAAATAGGGGTTTCGTGATCTGCACAAAATCATCAAAAAAAGTAATCTTTTCCAGTTAATAGTTTTGCCTATCTCATAAGCATACATATATAGTGTTAGTTTCTGTATATGTATGAAGTACCTGTTCTTTTTCTAGGGCAGAGGGGTTGTTGTTGGTAGCCATTGAAACCTGAATGAACTGAAAGATCAATCAGAAAAAATATTCAGAAACAAGAAGTCACTCACCAATCAGAAAAAATATTCCGAAATTATTTTACATTTTCAATTATATACTTCCGAATTATTTATAAATTTTTGATACTTAATTTTTGAATTTTTTAAATTAAATCGGTTCTGTAGTGCCGAATGTTTTACAATTTTTCAGTACTTGATATCAGAGTAGTTTATGCAAGCAATGGATAGGGTGTAACAATGGAGTGTAGCAAGTAATGGAAAACAATAGAGGTAGTGAGAAACAATGCAGGAACTAAGTTTTAATTTTTGTTTTTTTTTTAAAAAAAAGTTGTGCATTGAGAATTTGTTTTCTAAAGATGTGTATAGAGAAATCTAGATTTAATTAGTAGTGTGTATTGATGTCCATTATGGTCATTTTGTTTCATTATAAAATTGTCATAACTTTCTTTTTTTTTTTTCCATTAATTTTGTACACGGAGACAAAATAGTGTGGAAATAGAATTTCCCATAATAAACAGAGACTAGATCACAAGGCCAAGAGACATGCCCCCTCAGTCTTCAGGTAATGTTCTACTTCATTGTCATTGCTAGACATGTTAATACTTCTTAGGGGTTTACATTCTTTTCTTCAGTTCATCTTTGTCTAGAGTCAAGTTCACTAGTTGCATTATTTTTTTTGCCGTGCATTATTTTTATTAGCATATATATATATATATGTTTTTTTTTTAATTATATTAATGAACAAGAACTTTTGGAGTGCAACTGTTTTATTTTCTAATAGGTTTCAATGCTTGGAAACAAGAGTAAATAGTTTCTTATATATATTTTTTCTTTTCATTTGTAATAAAATAGGTTGTTTACTTGAAAGTTTTGATGGCATGAGTGGAGTCGGAAAAAAGAAAATAAGGTATTCTTTGCTTCTCATTATCCTGTGTGTATTTTCCTTATTTAATTAGATTGTTTTTTATATTATTTTTATTTAATGCTTTGTTTTCGTTTAAATCTTTCAATTAATAGTTTCTCTACTCTTATAATAATGTTGCATTTTAGTAATTTGATGAAACATTTTTATTCGAGAAAAATAAAAAATCTGGTTAACATATTGTGTAGCTCATGTATTAATTTGGTTGGTATTTCTTATTTTACCTTTTGTGGTTTTGGTGGTTAACCAACCGTTGGTTCTTGCACATTTTGGTTTGAAAACCTTTACCAGAAATTATCAGTAGAGTAATTACAATCCAGTGGGGATTTTTAAAAAAAAGCAATAGGCGTGCAATGGTCTGTCACTCCATTATATCTACCGTAGTTGCAGAGACCTACCACGGCCTTTCCATCTTGCATGACAACCCAACATGCCATTTTCTTGGTTGTGCCGAACTGTTATAGTTGTGGGTAGTCAGCCATTTGATTGAATCTGTGCCTTCTCATCCTGCTTAGTTTCATGTTGAACCTATGGAGTATTTATGAGCGGCATTGATGGGTCTTACACCCACTGAAAATAAATGCTAAACTATACCAAATTCTTTCGAATAATGGTAAGTCCAGGTATCGATCTTTTTTTTTTTTTTTTAATCGGCAAAGGTTAGTTGTTAGATTAGCAACTATTGGAGAAAATCTTCTCACCCTTGGAAAAACATCTAAGTGCTTGCACTCTCTTAATTCAACCCCCGAAGGGAAATTGAACCCATTACCTCCTTGGGACGAAACCCAAATGAAGGTATGGTGGCTAATTAGGTTAGGCCTAGTTGGTTAAGTCCAGGTATCGATCTATAGGGACAAATGTGAAATTAAACTAATTTAATTGCTAAATTCCTAAATTAATTCTGATCAAAGTGCGGATTGTTTATAAACTAATGCTAATTAAAATACTAACAAATTAAACTGACGATTAAAAATGAAATTGGGATTACTAATTTTGGAAAAACCTAGGGTAATGAATTCACCACTGGTTACATAAATAAGGTTTCAATTTGAAAATCAATTATGTTACGATTCAAAGCAAATAATACTTCGCAACTACAAGTTCGAAGCATTGATCAAGAGAATTATTATGTTCAATGTATGGGTATGAACCATCTCAAGTTGCACAAGTCTTTCGCCTTAAACTAGAGTAGCAAAACGACTCGTACCTCATAGTATGGTTTGTCTCATACCTTGAATATGAAAGAATAGAAAATCATTGCATGAAAAACATTTAACAATCACAGAAAGTAGAATACTTGAAGAAATAATAGAAAATATATATAAAAATTTCTTGAATACCATACAACTTGTTCAAACCATTACATAATCAAAACCAAAAAGAAAACTCTATTTACTTGGCTAGGGTTTCATCAAAACCCTAGAAATAGAAACCTAGCCACTCATGGAGGAATGGAAAGAGGTGGAAGAAGATGAAACCCCCATGAAAGATGTTCTTGAAGCTTGAAAATCTCCCTTTCCAAACCCTAGCCCCTCCTCTCTTTTGGAATTTTCGGACCCCTAGAGTAGCTGTAGCTCGACTTTTTCGCGCCTCCTTTCGGAAGATTTGAAAGAAAGCCCTACAGTTCAGACTCCCGCAGTTTTGAATCTAATCTCACAAGTGCAATGTGAAATTGATAAACACCAAAGAGTCCAAATCCAGCACATCTTTTGGAAAATTGATTTTAGGATCAAAAATGCCAAAATTGGACTGCTGCCAAATACAGAGTCGCCACCTAAATATTTTATTTTAGGAAAATTTAGGGAACCCATGACTTGTGCCAAGGGCCACGTGTCCGTCATCACCAAAGTTGCCTCGGCTCGAGAACTTAGGTACGAGAGGGAAAGGTCATGAATTGAGCACCCCGGCTCGCCCGATCAAAGATTAGCCTCTACTAATTATGATATGATTTTTCTCAACATTATATGCTCTTGTTCCGGTTATTAAGCTAGCATTACTATGTGATGCGCACAAGCAAGTATAGACTAGTTTGTCCAAATTTGAACAATTCAATTTCATGTTTGTTTTACGAAAAGGGTTTGAATTTGCCACCTCAGGTGGGCTTAAAGTTTGCGAATTTACCACTTAACAAAGTGGGCTTAAAGCAGTGAATTTGCCACTAGACATGGCGGGCTTAAAACATACATTTGTTGAATCATTCCAATTCAAACAAGCAGCCTTCATCCATAGGCATTTAAGCTATAGCGATCCCGGGTTTACCCTTATTGTACAGTGATCCGGACATGTGTCTGTGGATGTTGGTAGTTGTTTATTATCATGTTTGCATCCTCTTTACTTTGTATATTGAGTTATAAGATGTGTTGGGCAGGTTTGTTACAGGTTGGTTGTGTTTGGGAGCCTAGTGTTGCTGCCCAGATTTTTGGACCTTCGCTCGAGCGAGGAGTTGGTCGCTCGAGCGAGAGTGAGGTTCGTGTCTGGGGATCGAGCCAGAATGGCTTCGCTCGAGCGAGCGATGGCGTCTGGTTCTGGACCTGAGAGTTGGATTTCTTGGCTCGAGCAAGCTTTTCTTGGCTCGAGCGGTCTGGGTTTTTCTTCGCTCGACCGAGAACTTCTTGGCTCGAGCGAGAGTTTTCTGTGTCTGGTCGCTCGAGCGACCAAGTCTTCGCTCGAGCGAGCGTGTTTTATATCAGCGGACAGTAGCGATTTTGAACTTCAGTTTTTCATTTCTTTTTTTGATCAAACCCTAAATCCGAGACCCTCTCTCTCTAAACTTACATTCTCTCTAAGATTTGATCTCCCTAGAGTGTGAATCTAGCCTAGACCTTTGTTAAAAAGATAGAGGGCGTTGAGAGCTTTGTTTTAATCTGAAAAAGTTTGGATTTGGAGCAAGTTGATCTTCGAGTCTTCATCTCCTTTTTGGCTTAAACTTCGAGGTAGGGATACCCTACTCCTCTCTATGGATTTTGTCTTTAAATTTTGGTATTTGAGATGTTGGGCTTGTAGGTAATTTGTGAAAGTTTGCGGGCTTTGTGCAATTTTACAAAAAGTTGAGGTTTTATTCATAATAAACCTAGATGCATGTTTGGCTAATAGAGAAATGGAATTAGATGGTTAATCATTGATGAAAATGGGAACCTAGAGGATTGAATGGTAATTATGGAAAATGGCCTAATTACCACTGTTGGATTAATTGGATAATTAATGGTAGAAATAGTAGGAAATGAAATGTTGATGAAGTATCCATTGTGCATTGTATTTTCTTTTAGAATAACTAGCTTGGCTATCGGTGGAGGATTGGTCGTGATTGTTGTAGACAATGCATGATGATTAAGTAAACGGGAACTAATCAATGGAATGTGTTATGGAACTTGACAGTTGCTAGAATACATTAATTGTTTGTATTGTGTGATTGTATATAGAACCAATGTGTTTATATACGTTTTGTGTAGAGGAGGAGATAGGGGATGTACTCCGTAGACAGAGCTCATATGCTTGTCTAGAGAAGTGAAGATAGAGCTCATATGCTTATCTTTGTGAAGTGTGGATATAGCTTATATGCTTATCTGTGAATGTGGGATTTTGTTTAGTCACATATCTGTTGTAGAATGTGGATATAGCTTATATGCTTATCTGTGGATATTGTTGTTATACATATCTGTTGTAGAATGTGGATATAGCTTATGTGCTTGTCTGTGGATATTGTTGTTATACATATCTGTTGAGAATGTGGATATAGCTTATATGCTTATCTGAATGTGGGATATAGTTTTTATACATATCTATGGAAATGATGATAAAGCTAGCATGCTTATCTGTTGAAAAAGGGAAAATGGAAGGTAACTTAGACTCGTAAGTTGTATGACATAAATGTGTAATTTATGTGAATGTATCTGTGTTAGCCATCTATCAATTGCTAATCTTTTAGTCATTGTTCATGGTTGGTTTAGTATATTTCTACTGGGCTGTGGCTCACCCTATATGGGAATATCATTTTCAGGTGCAGGAAGCATGCCACCTCCAAAGACATAGCTGGGAGGCTAGAGGCGGACATACTTTTGTCGCTTAACTTTTGATGTATTACATGTAACTTCAAGCCAAGGGCTTAATGTGTAAACGAGTTAGTACTCTTTTGTTGTAACCAAGTGTTAACTTGGAAAGCTGTAAGCCCGTAGGGCATTTTGTTTTGATGTTAACATGTCATACTTATGTAATGGAACTCTGTTGAATAAAAGAATGTGGTTAGTTTATATGTAAATGCATGTCTTATTTGATGGGTTTAATGTTGTTATTTTGAGGGCGTTACATAAGCAGTTTATCAAATAAGCATTTAGCCTCATGACAATCATTCGCACTCATGCAAGTATGCTAAAGCATTAAAAACTCACCTAGTACTCCAAGTTAAGATAAAATAAAAGAGTTAGAAAAATATGCATGATTCCTCACTATGCGAAATGTCTAATACAACACATGCAACATGCAATTAATAGGCTCGGCTACTAATATGACATATGGATCAATTTTGATAGCATGCGATTAAACATGTATTCAACGAAATATTGAAATGACAATGCAGTTAGAATGATGCGCCGAATCTCGGTGCATGCAATACGAATGAATGGATGCAAGCATAAGGTATGCTAATTGAAACATGTCTCTAATCTAACCATCAAAAGCGGATAAATAAAAGAGAGAGACATGTGGTTGGAAGGCATACACATTATTACAACACGCTTTTACGAAGGAGAGTCTGAATAAATAAACTAGCTAACCATGCTAAGCTAAACTAATTAAGCTAATTATTACAAAACTTAAATAAATAGCTAAACTAATTAACTAATTATTACAACATTTGAAATGAGTAATTAACTAACTATTTAAACTAATTAATTAAAAGAAATTAACTAGGCTAATCTAATTAAATATTACAACACCAAATAATTAGCTACAACTAATTAGACTAATTGAATATTATAACACAATTAATTAGCTACAACTAATAATACTAATGAAATAATTAATTGCATTTAATAAGAGCATCTCCAACTGTTCACTTCTTTTTTTACCAAATCTGATTAAAAAATAGGTTGTTTTCTCAATTTGATACTTCTTCTTCCAACGGTGAGCATCAAAGCAGAATTGAGGGAAGTGGTCGACCGGCCGGTCGACCGGTAAGGGTAATTTTTTTTTTTGAACTGTTTGAACCTTTTTTGACCGGTTTGAACCTACATATTTGAAAGGGAACCGGTCGACCGGTTGGTCCACCGACTGGTTGACCGGTTGGTCTCCTCCGACGGTCACGCACAGTAATTTGGTGAAACCTGTATTCTGTTCTCAGTTTGATGATTTTTTTGTTCAATTCTCATTTTGATACCAATTTGGTGAAACCGTTGGAGCTCCAAAAAGTGCATTTTTCACCAAATTTCAAATTTGATGCCAGGTTTGGAGATTAAGCCATTAAGTGTAGGTCTCCTTTATATGTTTTGAACAACCTCAATTGGTTGAAACCATTCTCAAGAATGAAAGATATGGAATGGTTGATTGATTAGTAAACTTAGACTCCAAACATGGAAAATGAATTAAGAAAGCATAACAAGTAACAAGTATGCCAACTTATGAGACCACAAGTGTATTAAACAAGGCATGAACCAATTGAAAAGGCCTAGACAACCTCAAAACAGCCCTTAATACATGAAAATCAGAGGTAAAACATGCATGAAAAGAGTTTGAAAAGCTAGACAATAAAGAAGAGAATTAAGGCTAGTAAACAAAGAAGAGGGGTGGCTAATCCCTCCACTTTTGAAGCTTCAAAACATGATTTTTAGCCTTTCTAAACCTCTGAAAATCAGTGTAAATACCAAAGGAAAAGAGTGAAAATGAGAAGGTTTGAGTTATAAGTAAAGGTATAGAAAGAGCAAGCTCTCTCCGCCCTTTTGGTAACTCTTCAAACCCAACTCCAAACACTTCAAACAAGCTCAAAACAATCCAAAACAACAAGAAATATGAAGTAAATGATAGAAATGAAGGCAAGAGAAGAGAAAACAAGCTTATACCTTTCAAGAAGTAAACTTCTTGTTGATGTTTCAAACTTGGTTTTAATGCACTCTCAAGCTTGAGTTATACTTCTCCAAGATCAACCATGGCTTTAGGGTGGTAAGACAAGGTTATATATGGTGTATATAGGTGATGTAAGCAAGCTAGGTTAGCTCAAAGATGACTTGCAATGGAAGGAGGAGAAAAGAGCTCTCAAGGTGTATATATCACTTCTAGAATTTTTTTCAACCCTCAAAACAATCCCAGAGCTTTGGTTTTATAGAATTCGAGCTCAAAAGGTGATAAATATCTTCAAAAATGGATAGCTGGTGGCCTTCCGCCCAGAACAGTGTTTGTCGCCATCGAAGGTCAGCTGGCCATTCATAGTCACGGCCGGCCATCACTGATGCACGGTCGGGCCTTGATGGGCTCTCTTGTTTTTTTGGTTCAAACTTAGCTCAGGGTAGGAAAAGGCCCACAAATGAAACTCATGGGTTCAAACAAGGTAAATGTTGAAGACGTGAGGTTATTTCGGAAGCATGATTGATTCCGAATCGCTGCGAATTTATAATTCAACTTTCATCATTGAGTGCTTTGAACCAAGCGTTTGAGTCTTGCGGGCGGTCAACAGTGTTTGTCGCCATCGAAGGTCAGCTGGCCATTCATAGTCACGGCCGGCCATCACTGATGCACGGTCGGGCCTTGATGGGCTCTCTTGTTTTTTTGGTTCAAACTTAGCTCAGGGTAGGAAAAGGCCCACAAATGAAACTCATGGGTTCAAACAAGGTAAATGTTGAAGACGTGAGGTTATTTCGGAAGCATGATTGATTCCGAATCGCTGCGAATTTATAATTCAACTTTCATCATTGAGTGCTTTGAACCAAGCGTTTGAGTCTTGCGGGCGGGTCAAAAATGGGGTGTGTACAGTTGCCCTCTTTGACAGAGCTTGGAGTTATAAAATGACGTGAATGAATGTCAAAGCCTAGAGACAACCACTACAACAAAATTGACTTTTCACGGCACCACATCCACAACATACAATGAATGCAAGCCGTAATTTCTCACGTTTACGACTTGTTTTTTTTGCATGTCGTAAATAATAAACTAACCACGACGTGTCTATTGCGCAGGCCGTTAATAGTAAAAATGATAGTTTTTTTACGGCTTGCATTGCGCGCTGTAATTAATAAAACCTTCTATGACATACATATAGCATGCCATTAATACATCAGTTATATATGACACGCGTCTGCCAGTCATTAAAAATAAGCCACTTTTTACGACTTACTATGTAGGTCGTGAATGGTATCCCAAAACACTTCAAGCGCCAAAACCCAATTTTTTTGGCGCCACTTATCAAAATAAAAAAATATTAATTTATTTTTTTATTATCAAACAGACTGATACAGTTCAAAAAAAAGAAAAAAAGAAAACAAAAAAAACATAGTTTCTGAGAAGAGAGGGAGACGTAGGTGAAGGGGAAAGGTTTCTTCAAACACTTCTTCAATCAATTGAATCGGTGGAGATCCATTGACACAGTCTGCTTCGACTTACTACGAGAAGAAAGGTCCGTTGACGCAGTTTGCTTCGACTGCTTCGACTTGGACTTGGCTTCAATTTGTAATCTGCTTCGACTACTTCGACTTCTTCGACTTCGACTAGTAAGGCACTCTCTCTTCTCTTCCTTCTTCCTGAAACCCTTGTTTTGTCTCTCTCTCTCTCTGACTCTCTCTCTCTCTCTCTCGGTATATATATATATATTTATATCCCCCTCCTCCCTTCTCTTCTTTGTTTTTTTGTTTGTTTTTATGCACTGTGGAATCTGTCCCTTTCTATGCTTGAACTGATGGATGAATGAAATGCATCTGCTGTTTGTTTTTATATTGGGCGTTTGAGTTGTAAGAACTAGATTAATGTTGTAAGAGCTTTGAGCATTTGAATGAATATTTTATGCCTATGTGAGCAGTGTACTTTGCATCTAGTTTTTGAGGACTTTGTTGAATAGATTTCTATAATTTTTGAATAGGTTTAGGTAATGTTTACAAACTTATATATGTACAGTTTTGGATGGTTTATAACTTTTTGGATAATTTAGAACTTAAGGACAGTCCTTTTGAATGTTTTTGAACTTGCAGTTAGGTTTTGGATGTTTGGAATGAATATATTGATAATTTTTTAATGTTTATGATTTATATATATAGTTTATTTTTTATGGTTGAAATAATATTGTCGTGGTTGATTAATATTTTGTGAAGCTTGTTTGAAATATTAGATTGTACAAAACATGCCAAATAGAATCTGCTGAATTAAAAAAAAAAATGCACATTTTACGGCAAGCAAATTAGGTCATTATATGAAATATTCCACAGCGTTCCATGTATGTCGTGGTATGTTTTACTTATCTACGGCAGGCTAAGCAAGTTGTTGTATTATATATTTTACGACACATAATCAGCACCGTTATTTGTCCCACCAAATAACGGCATGCAAAAGTAGTCGTAGAAAAAGTAACGACACACAAAATTTGTCGTTAAATAGTTTTTAACGGCATACTATAACATGTCGTAGAAAAAGTATCAACGACGCATATCGTTAAATAGTTTTTAACAGCGTACTACAGCATGTCGTAAAAAAAATATCGACGATGCACAAAATCTATCGTTAAATAGTTTTTAACGGCGTGCGAAGCATGTCATTGAAAGTGAACAACTTTCTATGACTGGTCATAATATGACGTGTCGTTGCACGTTGTAAAAGGATTTTTATGGCATGCATTGCGCGTCGTAAAAACCCTTTTTTTCTTGTAGTGAACCCATTTTGACAAGGCTGCAACACTTGGACAAGAAAGCAAGACATAAATAAATTAGTTGTGCCCGCAGGCTGCCTACGTATCCCTTTGCAAGGAATCAAACTAGCATAGTTTTGGGGCAAGATGCAAATGACATGCATGATGCAAGAACATAACTTATGATCATGCAATGAGGCTACGCAATGAAACATTTGAATGCGAATGCAATGCAAAGAAAATACCATAGTTAAATAAACTGAAACAAGGCACAACAATCCCAAGCATGAAAAGAAGTAAATAAACACAACACGCGTGAGAACCACAAGCTAAACCACATTTCATGCAGAAAGGATGTAAAAAAATTAAAGCACAACTGCACGACGCGCAAGAAAGGCAAAGAGTGACATAACCGTCGGGCGCACCCGAGGTCTCTATTGAGATTCTAATGCGTTGCACACGGAAGGAGAAAAGGGGTGGTGTGAACACCAAGACACACCCAAATGTTTTTAACCTAAGAAGCACGGACACTTCTAAGAAGGTGACGTATCCGTGTCATGTCCGTGTCGGACACCGACACTCTTTGGACACTCTTAGGACACGTGTCCGATACTCTTCAAAACGTGTCCTATTTTTTAAATATTTTTAAAGACCTGGACACTCTTTGGACACTTGGAGGACACACGTATCAATTGTTTAAACACATGTGTCTATTGATTATACATATGTGAAACTAATTATAAGTTTGAACAAAACAACTTAAGATACAATAATAAAACAAAAACCATATAAATTTATAGGAATTAGTGCTATATTGCATTTTTTATTATCTTTGAATGATATATTCATATATATAACATATAATAAATATATAAAATTATATATTTCATGCGTGTCCTCCACGTGTCGTGTCTTGCATTTTTTTAAAATTAACGTGTCAGCGTGTCCGTGTCGTATTCGGGTCGTGTCACGTGTCCGTGTCCATGCTTCTTAGTTTTTAACTAATACAAACAATCCTAACGCGTCTCACGCTAGAGGAGGAAGAGTGGTGTGAACACGGGACGCACCCGAATGTTTTTAACCGAAGGGGTGGTGTGAACACCGGGACGCACCCGAATGTTTTTAACTGAAGCAATCCTAACGCGTCTCACGTGAGAAGAGGGGTAGAAGGAAGTGATTCGAAGGGAACGAATGATTTTACCTGGAACTCTTCTGAATGAACTGTATATACAATAACGTGCATGTGAGAAATGATGAAATGAATTACGAACTGAACATGACAAATCAACAATGACCAGAACAGTTTAAACAAGATAAATTACGAAATTAAACTAATGAAATAAAATCAACATAAATCAAATTATGCCCTTACGCAATGAAACAAAACAAAACAAAACAAAATGGATATTTCCTTTGATCTCTATGCTATTTTGCCTTCATTGCTTGTTTTCTCCTCTCTCTCTTTTCTTTAATTTTTGACACATTTTTTGTTAACATACAACTCCTTACTCCATTTAAATCAAAACCCACGATCAAAAACTCAAAAATTAAAACTGAAATTTAAAACTCAAAATTAAAACCCGAGACTATAACTCAGAAATTAAAATAATGATGAAACAAATAAAATAAAATAAATCAACAACACAAAACAACATAAAACAGAAAATAAAAAAAGAAAACAGATCGAAATCACCGAAGGCCAGCCGGGCCTCGGCGATGCACGGCCGGGCTTTGATAGTGCCGGCCAGCCTTCGACAGTGACGAAGGGCAGTACGGTAAAAGCCACACCAGTGGCTCTTTAAACACAAAAGGGCTTCCATTTAGATCGCAACCTAGGTCGAAAATCCTCCATTTTCCTCTCTAAACTTCCATTCTCTCTAGATTTCCTCTTTTTCTTGAGTTTACCCAACAATCTTCACAAAAATTTCCTAAAATAACTTGTTTTCCTCTTCATTTAGAACCGATTAAAAATTGTTTTGGTTGAAGTTTGGGTTTTCTTTTTGTGTTTTCCTCACTTTCTCACATCTTTGCCCAAACTTTTCTTATTCCCCTTTGATTTTCCATCCCCTCTTCACTTTGTCTTCACTTAGGGTTTGAAATTTAGGATTTCACCTATTTTCACTCATCCCCTTCACTTTTTCTTCACTTTTTCCATGGCTAGTGACGAGGTTCCCATTCCAGAGCCTACCATAGGTGTTGGTGCTGCCCTTGGTGCAGACATAGAGGTGGAGGAAGCCGTTGCATTGCTCCCCCTTGCCGAGAGGCCTTTTGATGCGGTCACATACCAGCCGCGTACACATGTGCCACCTCCTGGCGGCATCTTGAGATTCGAGGGCTTCATTCCCGAGTTAGATGAGGATACTCTACTGCGAGAGCCCATGGAGCATATCTTTGCTGACGCTTCCATGGTACACAACTCTTCCCCCATTTGACTTTGCATTTTACTTTGCGCACTTGTTGAAATGTTGAACTTGATAAGCAAATCACTTATCCTTACTGCACATATTCTGATAAAACTTCCAATTAATAGGTGATCGCCAGGAGGATAGGCGGCTACAGCTCTATCTCTGGCCCCCGACATTGGTATAAGCGACTTCCTGCAGAGGTCCGCACTTTGGTAGATGTTGCTGGCTTTGGGCCTTTTTGCTCCGGGCTTATCCAAATGAGGGCCGAGTCTTGGCTTTATGGGGCCTTAGTAGAGAGATGGTGGGACACCACCAGCTCATTTCACTTCTCTTCTACCGGAGAGATGACATTGACCCCATATGACTTCTCAATATTGACCGGTTTGCGGGTTGGGGTCGACGGCCTAGTCCCTTTCGATCCAGATATGACTCAGTGGAGAGATGCACAGCTCCAGCTTCTCGGGGCGATCCCAGACACTACCAGCCACGGGATGGTGCGCTACAGCTGGTTCTTGGAGCACTTCTCCGGCACACAGCTAGCCACTGCAGACGAGGTTGCCCAATACACCCGTGGCTTCCTCATATATCTCCTCGGTACTACCCCATTTGCAAACAAGGAAAATGCCGTGGGATTATACATTCTAGGAGCATTGGTACATCTTCCTCGGGTAGCGGATTACGACTGGGTGGCGCAAGTCTGGCCACCTTATACTGCTACATGTGCTCCGTTTCCCACCGTAAGACAGATTCCCTCGGCGGCTACTGGAGGGTTTGGGAGGTACATCCTACACTCACCTTTCTGATATGCTTTACATTCTGTTGGCCCCTGTTCCATTGAGGCCGGTCAAGTTGTCTATACCCCGCTCGCGGTTCGAGCGACGTCACCTTGTAGATCGCACCTTCCCATATTTCCGCCGTTTCTTTGACACTATCACAACAGATCAGGTATTGCACTATTTCCCACACTATATGATCACTCTTATATCGTTGTACTATTGTACTGTACCATATTGCCATTCTCATACTGCGCTGACTTCTGACACTGCACTAATTCTGACACTGTACTGCCATTCTGACATGTTTGATTTTGAATGTGAGATAAGAGAGCCAGAGAAAAAAAAATCACAAAACAAGCAATTGAAGTGATATCAAAAGAAGTGATTTGTGTTAACAACCTGCCTCTAAGTCAACCAAAACTAGTTGAAAGGGTTTTGTATCTAGATAAGGTTGCAATATGCAAATTGCTTGATAAGAATGATAAGCGTTTACTGAGTAAGATTTACAATTTGGAAACCACAGAGTAAGACTATTTTAATTTTCTTAAACAACAAATTTTTACTGTTATTAAACTGCAACATGTTAATCAACATTTTTTTTTTAACCTTATGACTGGTGCAATCATATGTTCCAACACAAGAAATGGACTGTATGTTACATTGCATGATGTGGATGCAATTGTAAAAGATAGTGATATTGCAAATAAGTGGCCATACAATTTTCAATGACTAGTGTTCACTTCAATAACTAAAAATAGCTCATTTTATTAACATATATTTAATTTATTTTTGTTTTTGTAGGTCATTGACAGCTTTGTAGAAATGTTTTAGATTGAGCAACAAGCATAGAAGCCAGAAAAGAATATGTCATTCTTTTTCTCAAGCCTTTGTTGGGTAAGCCATCAATTTGTATTTAGTTTGAATTGATAAACTTTTATTGTGGTTTACTATAACATTGTACTGTATTTTAAAGTTAATTTTTACCATTTGGTTTGCCAAAGATTGACAACTCATACAGTGTGTCACCAACACAACTTGACACGTGACACTCTTATATGTTTAAATGCAGTCACTAGTGTTTTGGGGTTATGGAGATTTGAGAAATCATTTAATTGACGAAAGTGCTTGAGCAAGATTTGAGTGGATACAGATTCCTTCACTTTTGCATGAACTCCAATGGGAACAAGAAGGGAGAAAAACCCTATCACTGGATGCTGCTTGTATTGGACACTGAATATGATGAGTGGCAGGGGTGAGCAGCGGATATACCTGTCACGATCCCAAACCGCCCCTACTAGTTTGGTGCCGTGATGGCCAGTAATCCGGGATTACCGAAGGCCAACCTTCAAAATCCACACACAATCAGAGTATAAAAATATATAGGGCTCACAAGTGCGGAAGCAATAATTTAAAATATACAAGTGGTCCAGAAGAGCAATGCGTAAGTTACATGGAATGGCATACAACTTTACATAGTATTACAGCTTGAATACAAATACAATAAGGTACAGAATACATTTTACATCTTGATCAAAAGGCTTCTCCAGCCGACATGTGTAAATTACAAGCATTTTAGGCCGAGAAGCATAGTTTTCAAGACTGCCGGCATGAATACAAGTTAGGCCGACATAACCAAAAAAAAACCCAAAACAAGCTTGCGAGTCACACCTAGGCGTCACCGCCTTCCTGCTCATCACCTAAATATATATAGAGAGGGTGAGCTTGGATACTCAGTGAATGGTATAAGAAATAAAGGGGTTTGCATGACTGGTATTCAAGATCTTTATCAAATAATACATAACATAATTAGTGCAAGTCAAAGGATGAACCAAGTCCATCTAGCAAATCTGTCAAGTTTCAAAGGATGCTTACTAACATCATTAAAATACAAGTGATGACATCTCGGCAAACAAAACCCACGTGGTAAACCGTCAGTGGCAAACAAGACAAGACAAGGCAAGACAAGGGAGATATCTCAATTCAATGGTGTCGTTGCATTATAGTCCCCGGACACTAAGGACTTGTGCTACTAATGCTTAGAGTCCCCTAGCACGTACGGACTTCCAAACTTTGTGCTACAAATGCTTATAGTCCCTTAGCACGTACGGACTTCCAAACTTTGTGCTACAAATGCTTATAGTCCCTTAGCACGTACGGACTTCCAAACTTTGTGCTACAAATGCTTATAGTCCCTTAGCACGTACGGACTTCCAAACTTTGTGCTACAAATGCTTATAGTCCCTTAGCACGTACGGACTTCCAAACTTTGTGCTACAAATGCTTATAGTCCCTTAGCACGTACGGACTTCCAAACTTTGTGCTACAAATGCTTATAGTCCCTTAGCACGTACGGACTTCCAAACTTTGTGCTACAAATGCTTATAGTCCCTTAGCACGTACGGACTTCCAAACTTTGTGCTACAAATGCTTATAGTCCCTTAGCACGTACGGACTTCCAAACTTTGTGCTACAAATGCTTATAGTCCCTTAGCACGTACGGACTTCCAAACTTTGTGCTACAAATGCTTATAGTCCCTTCCTTTCTTGAAGAACATGATGAACATGAAGAACATGCACATGAGGAAGATGAATGCAAAGATCGTGATTTGCTATTACCAAATCTGAGATTTCATGCTATGAGTTCAAAAACATGGACCTGGGTACCCATATTTAAGGATCTAGTGAGAACAAACACAAAACATGGCACTTAATGCAAACTTTCAGATCAAACAAGACCTTTCTTTCATGAACACATGAACACTATTTTCTCTTTCTAAAGCCAACTTCAAATCGATGCATGACATGCAAAACGGGTTCGATCATGCAATGCAGCTAGATGATCAATAAGAATGACAAGAGTAGATCAAGAATCTAACCTCAATACGCGAATCTAATGGTTTGATCTCTAGGAATCAAGCTCGAAACTCACTCTCTCACTCTAAACTTCTTCTTCTTCTTCTAGAGCTTCTCTCTCCTCACAAACAAAGACATATAGCAAATGATACATTTCTAAGTCTGCTGGCTGACTTAACCCTCTACAGAGGCACGTGGCAGCGGCTGGTTGGTACTACACAGAAAGGTGGCTGAGTGACAAGACAAAACTATGACAAAGTGTGTTCAACAAGCAAGACGACATGGGCACTCTGGCGAGTAATGATCTCGGCTAATAACAAGATATCGGCAAGTAGGGAACAATGACCTCGGCTAGGAAGGACAACACTTGACTAAGCTGTGCCACACCTTGGCCTAGATGTGCCACACCTCGGTCTAGATCATACCACTCCGAGACAAGATCACTTGGGTGTAAAGGTAACATCTCGGCCTAGATGATTCACACCTCGGCCTTGGTGATGAACACCTCGGCCTAGATAATGACATCTCGGCCAGTATGTCAAAGCAAAGGTAGAGGTCAAACAAGGTGGTTCCAAGGAAGTTCTAGACTAAAGACGACCTCGGCTAAACTCTCACCAAGCAAGGTACAAAACATGCTGTAACACATAAACGAACAAGGACAAGACTCGAAGTGCGAGTTTACAAGACAGAATCACATGAATGCACATAAGTATGGTTAGGATAGCGTGTGGGTTATTACAATACCGATCCGCCAAACTGACCGGACCGAACCGATCTGCCGCATTTTGGATGGATGCGTGATGACGAGCGGATAGTTGTGGATTGATTTTCTCCAATCCGCCAATTTGGCGGATGAATGGCGGATTTGAGATTCTTTTGGCCGCAACCGAACCACCAAACCGTGAGCATCCCTAGTAATTTATAAGACTTTGTGTTTTCAATTTGTTTAAATATTTTGTTTATGTTTTCAATTGAAAAAGAGTTTAAATATTCTATTAAAAAAAAGTTTTCAACTTGAATATATTTTTTGAATGAAAAAAATAAATGTATTATTTATCTATATTTTTTGGTTTTTAAATATAACTCTAATAATAATAAATAGAAAATATGATATATGTTGGTTGGTTTTTGTTTTCAAAAACATATATAAATGTAACAATACAGAGACATACAATCTCTACTACTGCTCTGTTCATGGTTTTGGTGGTTTGAATTGTTATTATATTTTAAGAACTACAAATTGTAATACTTTATGTGGATGAATCATGCTGTGATTGTAATATGTGGATAAGGCATGCAATGATTATGATGTTCTAAAGTTTCAAACTTTTTTTTTTTTTTGGATGAGGCATACAATGATTGTAACACTTTTTAAGTCATTGACTGTAATACTTTTTTTTTTTTTTTTTTTAGGAAGTGCACAAGTTGAATTATGTTGAAAATTTATAAAATTTTAAACCGCCAAACCGATTCGCATCCATCCGCCAAACCGCTAATCCGCTCAATCCAGATTCGCCGGATTGGTGGACAGATGAGGATTTATTTTCTCCAATTTGCCAATCTAGAGGACGGATGGCGGATTTCAGGTTCCGTGGCCGCAACCGACCCGCACCCACCTCTAATGAGTGGAGGCATTACAATTCTTCAAGGCCAAGAGACAACAAAGAAGATCATTTCCTTAAGGATGCAAAACAGATTGTAAGTGCTTTGCATCATATTAACAGTAAATTTTTACTGTGTTTTATTCTTGTATTTAATTGTGACCAAACAATTATGCAATGATGTTAGATAACATATATTGAGAACAAGTTGAGCAACAAAAGGAAGAGAAGTACAAGAAAGTTTGCAAACTTGGTTTTGGTGAAAGATAGTCCACAACAACACTCAACATCATAAGTATTTTATGTTACTACTACATGCTTGAGTTGGTAGTTTTCAAATTTGAATAAATCTAACAAGATCTTGATTTTTATTAACAGTGTTGATTGCGAAATTATTATTTGTTCTATCATGCGTGTAAGTGAAAGAATACTAAAAGAGTAATAGATAGTACACACTATGTTTATTGTTCTAGTAAATTTTACTGTGATTTGATGATTAATACATTATTATAGCAGGATATTGTTTTAACTAGGAATGAACATTGTTATGGATAGAATACAATGATGCAAGTTATACTTGTGTGTTTTGATAATATCTGTGGTTGTTTTGTTGGATTATTTTTGCACAAAGATTGCATGATAAGCATTAAGGGAGTTTGTGTATCGTGGTAAATTTTGATGCAGGTTGGAAATGTTTTTCAATGGGACATACATACTGTCTGATAGTAAAATTTTACTCTGAAATAAAGTAAAATTTAATTTTGAAACTAGAGGCTCATAGACATCTATTCAACGATATAGTAAAATTTTACTCGTAAATAAAGTAAAATTTTACTCTAAAACCACAGGCTCATAAACAACCATTCCACAATATAGTAAAATTTTACTTTCATTTCAGAGTAAATTTCTCTGAAAGATAGTAAAATTTTACTCTGAAAGGTAGTAAAGTTTTACTTTCATGTGAATGAAGGTAATGTTTTACTCTGAAAAAAGTAAAATTTTACTCTGTAATAAAGTAAAAGTTTACTTTGAAATATTGCAAAATTTTACTCTGAAAGCACAGGCTAAGCACAACCATAGACAACCATTCAACAACATAGTAAAATTTTACTTTCATTTCAAAGTACATTTCTCTAAAAGATAGTAAAATTTTACTCTAAAAGGCAGTAAAGTTTTAATTTCATGTTTACTTCCTTTTAGACTAGAATTTTACTTCAATCCTTCACACCTATGAACAAACTCCATTATAAGTTTCTTTACATGAAACTTATTCAACTACATTAAAAAATATATATTAAAATGTCAAATTCAACCACAAAGCAAATAAGAAACTTGGATAGACAACCATTTAAGAACATAATAAAAATGTCTTTTATTGTAATGTCTCCTTACAAGTCTAGTCTAAAAGGCTAGACTATTATTGCAATGGACTATTTATTACAGAAGAATTGCATTATTTTCATACTTTTATTAGAAAGCAATAATGTCTTTCATGGCAATGTCTCCTTACAAGTCTTCCTATTATGACCGTACTTCTCGCATCTACCACACTGTACTCGTCTTATCTTCTCACCCCTAGATGGAATCCTATTCTTCCTTGGCCTACCGAGTGGCTTCTTACAAATTGGAGGAAAGACAACAAGATCATCCATAGCTACAAGAGGTTTCTCAACAGTGGGTTTTGGATAAACGGACTAAGCATAGCAAGATTTGAACTTGCTAGTGTAATAAAATGGTTCCACATGTGCATATAAATCACCTCTGATTTTTTGGATAGCGGTCGCCGCGTGAGCACTAAGAAAGCCATTCAATTGCCATTGGTAACACAAGCAAGCTCTATTCAAGAGGTCAACAATAACTGATGGCCGGGATTGAACCTCAAAAACATGATTACTTGAACGACTAACCAACCAAGTTCTTACACTTTAAGAGCCTTTACTAATGTTGAATCCATCTTCGAACAAAGAAAAGTATTCCATTTCTTAGCTTCTTCTCTCATTCTTGACATCAAATCTATGATCTTTAACCTAATTGAATCAATCATCTTCGTAGTAGGTAAATGCTGGGCTTGACGGATCTATGAATTGAAAGACTCTGCCACATTTGAGTGCATTTCACCGTATCTTCGTCCTTTAAAATATGCATTAGTCCACTTGTTATAGGGCAAATTGGATAGAAACCTACAAACGATCCCTTTTCCCTCATCTTGTAATTCTTTCAAACATTGATTAAAACAACCCATTGTCGGAGCATAAGCACATGTAGAAAACAAAAAACTATTCTACTCCTAAAAGTGTTGCTGAAACTTGGATCGGAGAACCTATCCCTCATATTGGCCTTCAAGTGTTGGAGACAAAAATAGTGGTAAGCGATAGGTAAAACCTCGGGTAAAGCCTCAAAAAGTCTAGCGTTCCGATCAAATATGAAGGTAATTGGTCTTTCATCCAACAATATATTCCACAAATGCATAAGAAACCATTCCCAACTGTCTGTAGTCTCTGTATCGACAATTGCCATTACAAGAGGGAAAAAAACTAGAAAAATAATATTTTACAATTAGTAAGTATATTAAACAAAAAGGACAGATATAGTAAATTTTTACTTTGAATAAAATTAACATGTCACTATGAAAATAAGTAACTTGTTACTTTTCAATAAACTATGACAGTAATATCTACCTTGATCCCCATTCTTCCCTGTAGCTGTTAACAAGGTGCCCTTATATTTCCACCTCAGAAAAGTACCATTGATAAACAATAAAGGACGACAATGCCTAAACCCTTGAATGGAAGCATTACATGCAATAAAAAAACCTCTTGAATCGTCCACTTTGATGGGTATAGTCAAGCTGCAAATAGCTACTAGGATTTGTGCTCATCATAATATCCGTATACCATCGAATCTTATCATAAGACATAGAGAAATTTCCAAAATTAGTAATCCTAGCTTTCTCAACTCCTAACCAAGCATGACTGTACGTAATGGTAAGCTCGTATTGATCTGTAAATTGACACACAACATCAATTGGATGAGTTTGGGGATTCACACAAACTTCATTAACAATCAAACTTGCAACCAAATTTGAACTTATCTGAGTTTTTAGAAGTACGAACTGCAGCTCCACAACTATGCTCATCATGTAGAGTCCTAATGTAGAAAAAATTATTAGCACTCTCTAGAGATGCAAGTACTTGCCATAAACAACCTTTGGACTTCTGCATTGAACACACAGTAGTGACCTGACAATTCTCATTCGTCACATACACAAACTCGAATCCTATCTCAATGGCATATTTACATAATGCAGTCCGGAAACCCTTTGCACCTCCGATAAATCTTTAACTTACATGAGTAATTCCATTCACCCATTCAGAAGACAACAAAGTCCTTTCTTCATGTTGACAAAACATAGGGAGTAAATCCATTTCATCATCAGTAATGTTGGATCCACTAGCCTCACCCAATTCTCTAACTCTATGTTTTTCATTTGAAATGGCCATTTCAGTAATAGTCATATCAACCCGGTTAACACTAAGGGGATAAACAAGTGGCAACATATTCTGAAAATCAGAATCATCATTAATCATGCATTGTGAATGTCCAGGTAAACAGTATGATAACAATATGCAACCACTACTGTCAAACTTCTTCAATTTACAACTTAGGAAATTAGTTAAGTCCTTCAACGTGCAGTTTGACACAACCTTGAACAAAATGGTACAATCACCATACTTGCATAACAACATAAGAGGTGGAACTATTTTTCAAATCTGCAATCAAAGTAAAATACTATCACAACAAGTCCAAAAACAAATAATAGTACATAATACCAAAGTAAAATTTTACTGTCATTGTATCAAAAAATAAAAAACAGAACAGATAACACCAGAGTAAAATACTCTCATTTTATCAAACAAAAACAGAGCACATATCAGAGTAAAATTTTACTCTTATTTTATCAAACAAAAACAGAGCACATACCAGAGTAAAATTTTACTTTCATTCTATCAAACAAAAACAGAGCACATAGTACCAGAGTAAAATTTTACTCTCATTCTATCAAACAAAATCAGATCATACACAACAAAAATAAGTCAAAAAATAAAATGATAAAATAATCAACAAATTAACATACCTGATTGAACTCGAACAATAATCAAACACGTGATTGAAGCAAAACCTCTAAAACTCGATCAACACTCACAAATCTCGATGAAGCTCTCAAAATCTGATACAGATTTGTGTAGATTTGAAACGTAATCTCTCGTTTAATTGAGAGTGTTGATCGTCGCCGGCGAGATCGTCTATTGTTGACCAAGGGTGAGATCGTCGGTGGTGAGATCTTCAGATTTCGAGATCGTCCTCATGGATTTCGCAGATCATCTTCACTAATTTTGCAAATCGTCTTCACTGACTCAAATATACAAGATCCGTGTATACATGAGCTCAGATTTTCAAATATGTGATATATATAGAGAAAGGCAATATTGTCAAAAAAAAAAGAAGAGAAATTATAGAATGTTTTTATTGAGCCACGCGTCTCCTTCTCAGGGGCTTTTTGAAGAAAAATTCATTGAGTTGTCTTTACCCTAAAAAAAAGCCCAAAAAGGAGGGTTTCACCAAAAATCCCTAGAATTAAGGCTTGATGGCTTAAATGGAGGATTGAGTTTAGGATACTGTGCGATAAACGAATACTCACTAGACTAAAACAAAGTTCTATAGAACGATTGTTAGACCAACAATATTGTCTGAGACGGAATATTGGGTAACTAAGAAACAACGTGTAGATAAGGTGAGTGCTGCCGAGATGAGGATGCTAAGGTAGATATGTGGCAAGACTGGAAAAGATAGAGTTAGGAATGAGTATATTCGTGAATGGATAGGAGTAGCACCGATGGAAGATAAGTTAATAGATAATATATTGAGATGGTTTGGTTATATACAACAGTGATCAACAAAGGCAGTAGTGAAGATATGTGATATAGTGACGGTAGATAGAAAAAAGGCAGACCTAGATTGACGTGAGCTAGTGTAGTAAATAGATATACGAAAATCTCCTTAATTTGACTAACCAAATGGCCGTTGATAGAGTCGAGTGGAAAAGAAGGATTCATGTAACCGATCCCATTTGATAGGATTTAAGACTTGGTTTGATTTGATTTGGTTTGGTTTAAACATTGAAATGTCTCATCAAGTGATAAAATATAATATTAATGGCCAAAAATAAACTTCAATATCATCACAACCACAACACAAGATTCTATGAGAAAAATTCAATGGTTAAAAAAAAATTTCAATTTAATTAATTAAATTTACTATCTATAAATACATAGAAACTTTTAATAAAATGGTAAAAACAATAAAATTAAGGGCCAAAAATAGATTTTAACACATTACACCACAACACAAATTTCTAAACAGATTTATTAGTTGTAGGATGGTCTTTGTTGATCAGCGAATTTTCTTTGTTCAAACGCAATAAAATTTTTAATTAAGAGGAAAAATATATTAAAAAGAATGCCAAAAACGAAATTATCGACACAATACCTGTGGCGCTCCAAATTTCGGGAACATGAAGGTGATATAATAATAATAATAATAAGGTTCAATTAAGGATAAATTACTAATAGATCCTAATAGCTAGACTTAATTCTTATTAAATCCCATCAATTGATCACTGAAAGTAGTCCTAGTAAAATCATCGCTAAAAATGATTTTTTGTGACAAATTTTTGCATATATCGCTAAAAATTGACAATTAGTGACGCTTTTCAATGATGAATTTTTCAAGCTGTCGCTAAAAGCTGAAAATTAGTAACGTTTTTTTTTGTGTCGATTTTTTTTTTAAATGTCACTAAAACTTATAATTAGTGATATTTTTTGTGATGAATTTTTTAAATTGTCGCTGAAAATTAACAATTAGTGGCATTTTTTAATAGTGTTTGATGAAAAATGCCACTAATTATCATAAGACCTATTGAACAATAAGTCCATCTATTGAGACCTATATGTAAGTCCCCTTTTAATTAACGGGGCAAACATCACATCATATAATATAACAAAAATTTGAAGTAAAATAATAAATACTTATATGTAAACCTTAGAGCATTTAAATATGTATTGAACAATGATGTATTTTGATTTACCCATTGTATATCCACAGCACATAGATGATGAATATATGATGTATGTGTTGGAAAATAATGATTTTTGTAACTTTAATTCGAAATTAAAATGAGACCCAACCGCCGATTGAGTTAGATCTAAGTGGGGTTGCATTCTCTTAACTAAGAAGATTATAATATTAAAACAATGAACCGAAACCATTAGGTTGTGGATGAGAATTGCCACATAAAGTGGGCGTCAATAAAATTGGGCTTAGATTTGGACTTAGTCTTAGTTTGGACTGGGCCTAGGCTTGGGCTTGGGCTTGTGCTTGTGCTTGTGCATGTGCTGGGTATGGTCTTAGAGTTTGACTTAGACTTAATCTTGAACTTCGGTTGTGCTGTGCTGGGTTTAGCTTGTATATGTGTTTGAGATTGGGCTTGGATCGGGTTGTGACCCAACACTCGTATCCATTTTGTGACCCATTTGTTTGAATTATTCAAACAAATTATATACATATTTATTTGTATATATTAAGCACATGGAATTTTTAGACTTTTGTAACTCTCATCTTTTGATGATGGAGCTAATTACCATATTAGTGGCCATAGATTTTCAACCTTTGTAACTCTAGCCTTAATGGCTAGAGTTGATGGCCTTGGTTAATGGCATTTGATAGCCCTATTGATGTTAGCTTTCATGGCTAAGGTTCTCCCCTACAAGTATAAATAGAGGTCTTTCCCCTCAGACTTGATAGAATAATTTTGAAGAGATTTTTGAGATGTAAAATGATGTAATTTTTGGTAGCAATTTTTAAATTGCTTGTAAAGTTTGGAACTTGGTTTGGTTTTCTGTAATAGAAACCAAAAGGTTTAGTCTTGGCTAAAGAGTAGTTCTTATTTGTTCAAAAATGACAACTAAGACGGATTTGGTTTCAAACCTTTGGGGTTTGAGGAAATCTTTGGGTTTAATCATGTTATTTCCAAAGTGTTGGAAAACCAAGTTTGGAGAAAGTCTTTGACTATAATCTAATTATTTTCAAAGTGTTTTGGTTTATAATCTGATTATTTCCAAAGTGTTATGGTTTTGAGAAAGAAACCAAATTTTAGCATTAGCTAAAATATCTCTATTTTTATTCAGAAATCATGGGCTCAGCTCCGGAAATACTAGTTAATTTTTATGAGTGGTGTAATTTTGGTAGCAAATTTTATTTGCTTGAGAATTGGTTTGTTTAAACCTAGTTTATCCCTGAAAAAGTTAATTCTAAACTTGTTTCTCATGGACTAGGAGTCAACATGCTCTTGAAAGTTTTGTCTAAGGTTATCTAGGTCTAAAGTGAAACCGATGTAACCTCTCCAGTCTTCCTGGAAACTTTCCTAACCATGTTCAATTTTAGGGTAAGTGGTGAGATCAATTTAATTCAACTTTCCTGACCATGTTCAATTCTAGGGTAAGTGGTGAGATCAATTTTGAATTAAATTTTAGACTTTGGGATTTTCTAGTGTTAAGTTTAGTTTCTGGGAAAAAACAGAATAGTGAAATTCTGTTGTGATTTTCCAGAAATGGCTTCAAAAGGTAACAACAGGAAATGTTGTTCTACCTGACAACCTTAAGCCTTCCGAGGTTCTTAAAAGAAGATCTAGATAGATCAAGTGTGATTAAAGGAAATCATAAGATTGCTTGATAATATCTCTGAATTAATTAAAGGCAATTAGTATGTTATCATTGTGTCAATTATAGCATATTTGATTGCTATGTGACTTTGCTTGAAAGCAAAGATGAGACAACCCATTAGGGTGGGTGAATATATTTTTGATTGCATGATAATATCTCTGAATTAATTAAAGGCAATTAGTATGTTATCCTTGTGCCAATTATAACACATGTGATTACTGTGTGCCTTTGCTTGAAAGCAAAGATGAGATAACCCGTTAAGGTGGTTGAATGCATTTTTTTTTTTTTTATAATTTTGAATGTATTATTAAATTGGTGATTCTTAGTAAGTACAAGATCACTGATTACAGAGATAGAAAAGTGGTAGCTCCTAGGAGGCATTAGACCATTGGCTACATAGTTATGAGATTGTGATTCCTAGTAGTAAATAGATTACTGATTACATATTAAGACATGATGGTGTCTAGTAATAGAAAGTCTACTGATCATATGTCAAGACATGATGATTCCTAATAATGAAAGTGATTACTGATCACATTTAAAACATCGTGGTTCCTAGTAGTGGAAAGTCTGCTGACTACATGTTGAGAAATTAGTGATTCTTAGTAATAAGATTGCTGGTGTGACGACCGGGTACGTCACCCATCTTATTTTTCTTTTGTGCGTGTTAGGGTCATTGTGTTAGAGTGTCGAGGTCTAACTTGAGGTCTTGTCAACTATTGGGTTTTTCGCTTTTGAAATCTCTTTCTCAAAATTTTTGTCCCAATTTATTTCAATTCTGAGTTTTGCTTGTTTCGGGAGGCAGGAAGTTGACTCCGGGGGTTTTCCATTTGAGCTGGAAAATTTTTCTAGGCTGAGGGTAGAGCTGCACGTGGGGGGGCCTTGGCCGCACATGCGGAAGAGGGGCAGCAAGTGCCGGAAGTGAGGCCGCACGTGCGGGAAACTGGGGCTTGCCAAGGTGCACACTGCATTATATGCACATGCGGCTGGAGGTGCGGGACAAGGGCCGCATGTGCGAGGATGAGAGCCACACGTGCGGAAGGTACGCGCCGCACGTACGGGAATGGGCGCCGCACGTGCAGGAATCTACAAATTTTGAAAAATTTGTTTTTCTTCTTTTCTTGGGCTGAGTGTATATCATTTTATACATCTCTCTCTCTCTCTAAAAAAACCCTTTTCTCCTTCTCTCTACATTTCCTACACCAAAACTTCTTAAAACCCTTGATCTCTTGCAATCCATTGGATTTTTTACCCAACATCCTTTATTAAAGTTGGAGAGCTAAGCAAGAGCTACATTGTGTGCGGTGGAGATTGGGTTTTGGCACCATTAGATTTGGGGCTTTCATCTATTTTCCCCCCAGGAACTTGAGGTAGGGGTTTTTCTTAGAGTTAAATATATATTTTTGCAAGTTTATGCTAATTTCGAGATTTCCTTTGGTGGCATTGAAAATTTGATTTTTGGCTCATGAATGTTGGTGGTTTTGAAAATGGGTTCATTTCTTGTTTCCTTTAAATATTTTTTGTTGAGAATTTTGAACCACATTGATTGAAGAAATATGTTTTTGGTGAGATTCTTCTAAGAGATGAGGAAATGTCTAGTTTTGATGAAAAACCAAGAAATTTGGGGTTGTTTTTTTTAAGGTGTTGAGAACACATGGTTGACATTGTTAACATATTATTTTGTGTACCAAAATGAGTAAAGGACGGGAAAATTCTTATTTATATTTATAAATGATGAATTTCATGAATTATGAGAATTTTTTATAATAAAAATTGTTGTTCAAATGTTGTTATAGTCTTGAAATGACTAAATTGTTGGGATTGCACAAAATATGGAAATGTGGTTATTTATTGTTGGATTTAAATGAAAATGTGGTTATCTTGCGAGATGGTATTGAAAGGAGAAATGGAAATTTGATTACTTTGGAATTATTGTTGAGATAATCGAACACGGAGAAACATTATGTGGTATTGATAGTTGTTGCATTGCATATCCATTCAATCAGCTATTACACATTTTGAATTGAGTTTGGAAACTTTTGCATTGAGAAAAGAAGGTTTATAAATAAACTTCCCATGGATTTGTTTTGGGGTAAATACATTGGTAAGTACGGATAGGGGGTGTAGATGGAATTGATTAAGTTGGCCTGAGTGTCCGCGGTGAAAGACCGAAAACACATGCGGAGGAGGTACCACTTCCCTCCCGGTTAGCAACCGGTAAAGTGGGGTTTTGGTAGAGCTAGTTATGCCTACTTGCAGACACTAACCTAGGGATTACTTGAGTCGTATTTAGCGCCCCTTGAACTAAATTGAAAATTTTTGAATTGTTGAGATTTCAAGTTATCATTGAGCATGATGGTTTTCAAAATGTAAATGTGATTTTCCTTCAAAAAAGCATAACATGGCATGTGCACTTCATTTGTGAAGCTCGTCTAAAATGTATATACTTTGTTAAGAATTTCTTACTGGGCTTTATGCTCACCCCTATGGGATTTTGGTACAGGAAAGGACATGGTGAACCCGCCAAACTAGGGCATGGATATATGAATTGAGAGCACAAGGCTCTATTTTGTTGTGACTGTATTTTTTGTAAGCCAAGGGCTATATATGTATGGGTTCGAGAAACCATCTTTCATGTAATCGAGCTTAGGCCTTTGAACTTGTAAGCCCTTAAGGGTATTTAATTATTTACTTTTAACTTAACATTCTACATGCTATAGATTCAGGTGCTAGAATTCATTGAATGTATACCCGCATATGGAACTATTTTGTATAAACACTGTGATCATGTAATGAAAAGTGTTGGGGTTTATTCCGGTATCTCATAAAGAGCCATGGTTATTGTTCAATCCATTGCATAAATTTTCGGGGCGTTACAACTGGCCATGTTATGAAGTTCCGAATAGTAGACTATTGAACACTGAATTTTGTGTTTTCCAATAGTAAGGCTATTGGCTTCAAAGTGATAGGTTGAACCAAATATGTTTTGGTACATTGAATTTGGAAAAAACCTAATTCGGTTGATGATGGTTTGGGAATGTGTTTTCTGTGATATGATTTTGAGAGTCTCATAATCATTGTGACACTAGGTATTGTATAAAAACCTTGTATGAAGTTTTGGAAAGGCTAAAGGCCTTCATATAAATTTTAAAAATATGGGGGTGTCATGCAAAATGTGGCAATACCTAAACCCAAGAGGGTTATGATAGGCCTAAAAATCCGTTGGCTTTGTGTTCAAGGGTTATGCACAATACAGTAGTGCATATCGGTTTCCTTGTGGACAAATTTGATATTTAGACACAAGAATACCATCATGGAATTGAGGAAGCAGTTTTTCATGAGAAAAGAGATAAGCCTAGAAGATGTTAACATGCTAGGATTTTAAAGTTCTTCTGCCTAATCTTCTTAAACCTATATGGTGGCTAGTGAGGCTAAAAGTTTTTTTTAAAGCTATGATTTCTCTAGAAAGAAGTTATTAATTTAACTTTATCTTACATAGGTAGTAAGTCTGGGGATGCAAGTGAATGAAAGCCGATGAGACGGGCTTGTTATCAAAGGATACAGGCAAAGAGAAAGACTAAATTACTTTGATACATGGTGAGTAGGGGTGCTCGCAGGTCAGTTGCGGTCGGGAACCTCCAATCCGCCATCCATTCGCCGAATTGGCGGATTGGAAAAAATTAATTTGCATCCGTTCGTTGGATTGGTAGATGCGGATTGACGGATTGGAAGATGGATGCGAATCGGTTTGGTTGTTTAAACTTTTACAAATTTTGAACATAATACAACTTGTCAACATTTTTTTTTTGGGATAACAATTCAACTCAACATAACCCAAAGATTATCAAGTAAATTGTCAAATACCAATAATAAATACATATAAGAAATGTAACGCTCTCAAAATAATAACATTAAACCCACCCATATAGAGACATGCATTGATACATAAAGGTCCACATTCATCTATTCATCAGGGTATTTCATTACAACAGTATTACATGTTTACAACACAAAAGCAAATGCCTTATGAGCTTACAGCTTTCCAAGTTAACACTTGGTTACAAAAGAAAGTGCTAACTCAATTACACCTTAAGCCCTCGGCTTGAAACTATGTATAATACAATCAAGGAAAATAAGACAGCCAAAGTATGTCCGCCTCTAGCCTCCCAAGCTATGTCCTTAGAGGTGGCATGCTACCTGTACCTGAAAATGATGTTCCCATATAGGGTGAGCCACAGCCCAGCAGAAATATACTAACCTATTATGAACAACGCCTAAAAGATTAGCAACTGATAGATGGTCAATACTTACACTTCCATTTACATCTTATTAAAATTCCATGACAGTCAAGCTTATGTTACAATCCACTTTCCATTTCTTATTCAACTTTGAGTTTGAACACAAGGCTCAGTACTCTGGCCAAAACATTTGATGAGATTATAGTTCATCACTAGAACACCTTCGAAATTCAAGGTGGATACACATTATGATGCTGTATCAAAAACACATAAACTACTTCCATACTTCGCAAACGATGATGATATACATATAGGTGCTATATCAAATCAAACAAACCTTTCAATAGATAAGCATATGAGCTATATCGATACTTCAACAGATAAGCATATGAGCTATATCAATACTACAACAGATAAGCATATGAGCTATATCAATACTACAACAGATAAGCATATGAGCTATATCAATACTACAACAGATAAGCATATGAGCTATATCAATACTACAACAGATAAGCATATGAGCTATATCAATACTACAACAGATAAGCATATGAGCTATATCAATACTACAACAGATAAGCATATGAGCTATATCAATACTACAACAGATAAGCATATGAGCTATATCAATACTACAACAGATAAGCATATGAGCTATATCAATACTACAACAGATAAGCATATGAGCTATATCAATACTACAACAGATAAGCATATGAGCTATATCAATACTACAACAGATAAGCATATGAGCTATATCAATACTACAACAGATAAGCATATGAGCTATATCAATACTACAACAGATAAGCATATGAGCTATATCAATACTACAACAGATAAGCATATGAGCTATATCAATACTACAACAGATAAGCATATGAGCTATATCAATACTACAACAGATAAGCATATGAGCTATATCAATACTACAACAGATAAGCATATGAGCTATATCAATACTACAACAGATAAGCATATGAGCTATATCAATACTACAACAGATAAGCATATGAGCTATATCAATACTACAACAGATAAGCATATGAGCTATATCAATACTACAACAGATAAGCATAATCCCGAAATTTTCAGATTAAAAGATAGCCCTCTACGATCAACACAACTTTTGTAAAGGCCCAAGGTGAGAAAACAACTCCTACTAGATCAATCCTAAGAGAGAAGTTAGAGTTTTAGAGTGAGGTGCTCTCCAATGGAGGTTTTGAAAACGTAAGAGAGAGAAAGGAAATCAAAAATTGATCAAAAAAGTGATTTCACGGACTGATATAAAAACAGGTCCGCTTGAGCATACAACACCCCGCTCGAGCGTCAGACACAGGTTCAGGCTCGAGCGTCCCAAGATCCGCTCGAGCGCCGGATGCATTCTCCCAGAATTTTCTGCAGATGTCCAAAATACTGAGAGAAGGAAATTCACGCTCGAGCGTCAAAAAGTGATCAAAAAAGTGATTTCACGGACTGATATAAAAACAGGTCCGCTCGAGCGTACAACACCCCGCTCGAGCGTCAGACACAGGTTCACGCTCGAGCGTCCCAAGATCCGCTCGAGCGCCGGATGCATTCTCCCAGAATTTTCTACAGATGTCCAAAATGCTAAGAGAAGGAAATTCACGCTCGAGCGTCCAAACTGCCGCTCAAACGGAGAGGCAACAACAAAATCCCGCTCGAGCGTCAAATCGCCGCTCGAGCGGAGAGACCAAAACCTGGGCAAATTTCTAAGTTTTAAAACACGACCAACTTATTCTCAACTTGCCCAACACAACCCAAAACTCTAATTAAAAGAGTAAGGGACAAAAATGAGGATAAGACAACAACGAATCTACGGAACCGAGTCCGGATTACAGTTAAACAACAACAGGAAATACCGGGATCGCTATAAGAAAACCATGCATTATCAAAACTATTTCATTACTTCTTTTTTTTAAATTTAAAAATTATTTAATTTGATTTTTTTTTAAATGACAAAATTAAGCCTTATATTTTCCACACAAAAATACCAAATATCAACACTTGCCATTTGATAAAAGAATTTTCAAATTGAAAACACGACAAAATATCTAAAAAAAAATTCAATTAAAAACACAAATAAAATATCTAAATAAATTGAAAACACAAAGTCATACAAATTACTAGGGGTGCTCGCGGTTTGGCAGTTCGGTTGCAACCAAAGAAACCTCAAATCCGCCATCCATCGAAAACTAGACGGATTGGAAAAAATCAATTCACAACCGTCCGCTCGTCATCACACATCCGTCCAAAATGCGGCAGAGTGGATCGGTTCGGTTCAATCTATGTGGGCGTATCGCAATATTCAATTGTGCGAAGTCTAGAGATACATCAAGATGGATATTCAGATAGCTTTCCTATATGAAGATTTAGTTGAATAAATCTTTATGGAACAACCTAAAGGGTTTGTCAGTTCCAAGATGAGGAAAGACTGTAAACTTGATAATCATTTTATGATTTGAAATAAGTGTCGAAACAATGACATGAGAAATTTCACTACACTATGTTGTCAAGTATGTTTTTATAATCAATGGGTATTGACAAATGTGTTTATGTCAAAGACACTGGCAATAATATATGTTATTTTATGTCTGTATGTAGGTGACATGCTCATTGTTGGTAGTTATGAGAAGACTTTCAACACTACCAAGAAGTTGTTAAACTCTAAGTTTGACATGAAAGATATAGGTTTTGTAGATGTAATTCTGGGTGCTAAGGTTACCAGAACATCTAGTGGTATTGTACTTTCTCAGTCTCATTATGTTGATAAGAGTCTTGAGGAGTATAAGTTAGATACAAGTGTGTTAAAGATTTCGGTAGATTTCAGTCGTCGTTTGACCAAGATTAATGGAATATTCTTGGGTCATTAGAAGTTTGATATATTTGATGAGTTGTACAAGGCCGGATATAGTCTACTTAGTTAGCAGGCTAAGTAGGTACATGAGTAATCTCAATGCCTATCTTTAGAAGGTGTTTGTGCGGGTACTAAGGTACTTACGATGAAGACAGGATTATGGGTTGTATTACATCAGATATCCAGTTGTACCAGAAAGGTACAGTGACATCATCTGAATATCTGATATAAAGACTACAAATCCACTAATCACTATTGAAGGTGCAGTTGTGTCTTGAAAATCTTCCAAGCAAATGTGTATTACGAGATCAATGATGGAATCATAATTTAGTACTTTAGATAAAGCTACTGAAGTAACTGGATGGCTTTGCCGTTTTCTTGAGAATATTCCATGTTGATCGAAAACTCATGCTTGTAATTTTTGTATACTTTGAGACAACCAATCAAGTATTGGTAAGGCACAGATGGAAAGTCTAGACATTTTTGTCGAAGACATAATTCCATACAATGACTACTCTTGTGTGTTGTCTTTATAGACTATGTAAAGTCTAAAGACAATATTGTTGATCCGTTAACCTAAGGGTTAAATCAAGAGTGAGTAAGAAGTAGTCAATAGGAATGAGGTTAAGGCCTTTAGCGAACGTTACCGGAATAGAAAATCCAACCTAATTGACTAGAGATCCCAAGATCTAGGTTCAAAGGGACAACCTAATTGAGTGCAACAGTTGAGTCACTGCGGAGGTGAATCCTCCTATCCATTCCTTTATACAGTGATACATGTGGGGTGGAAGGTTAAGCTGATGCTTTTAATGACCTAAGTGTTGTGAATAGTCAACCGTGGTATATCGAGATACCTTATGTAGGTCACTTATGTGAATGCGAAATGGGGCCGCTTCTTTAAAAATTGACAAGGACGAATTTTTTGAAAACACTCATTGAACCAAGCAAGTGTTCCAAGGCCAAACCAGACACAACAATGAGAACTGAACAATGGTTGGAGTAAATCCTGTGTGAGGTCCATTGTCTCGGTTTACACAAATGGAAGAATAGTTCAAGACATCATGTTCACTGGTCAATTAGTAAATCCTATAGGCTTTCATTACGAAAGGTTTAAGGCCAACAACTACATTTTCTAATGTAGGGTTAATCTGTGTGCTCTCTCTCCAAGTCTTTGTTGTTAAGCGTTGTCCCTTTTTTTATTTGGTCAATTTTATTCATGTGGGGGATTGTTGGAAAGTAATGATTTTCGGCAACTTTAATTCGAAATTAAGTGGGACCCAACCGCTGGTTGTGGAAGCTTGAGTGGGGTTGTATTATCTTCACTGAGAAGATTAAAATATAAAAATAATGAGCTGAAACCATTAGGTTGTGTGAATGAGAACTGTCTCATAAAGAGGGCATCAATAAAATTGGGCTTAGATGTGGACATAGCTTTAGTTTGGACTGGGCCTAGGCTTGTGCTTATGCATGTGCTGGGTTTGGTCTTAGACTTAGAATTTTAGACTTAATCTTGAGCTTCGGCTGGGCTGGGCTGTGTTGGGCTTAGCTGGTGTATGTGTTTGAGATTGGGCTTGGATCAGGTTGTGACCCAACACTCGTATCCGTTTTATAACCCATTTGTTTGAATTATTCAAACATCATTATATACCTGTCTATTTGTAGATATTAAGCACATGGAATTTTTAGATTTTTGTAACTCTCATCTTTCGATGATGGAGTTGATGACCATACTAGTGGCCATAAGTTTTCAACCTTTGTAACTCTAGCCCTGCTGAAGACCAAGTATATAATGCATGAATCACGGCTTGATTGATTATCCAGACAAGAAGAATGGATCTTCCTAGTTTGTTGAGATTCTGTTGAAGACCATAATGTTGTATATATATAGCCTCCCTTCTGGATACTCTGAATACGTACATGGTTGAAGAATACAATACAGGACAGTGCAGGTTATGCAAATGCATTGTAAAGAAAGAGATGGAGCCACGTTTTCCATCATTTGGTGGTAAATCTGCGATATCTACCTACTATGAATCATATCATATTGTATTCATATCTCAACGGGAGTCCCCTTGTGGCAAAGAAAGAGTGCATCAGATGAAAAATAATGTTAAAAGAAGAGTATGAAAGGAAGTGCAAGAAATACAATCAAATGAAAGGCGGGAAAGCATGAAAATAAAGTTTGTACCTCGGTAGCGTCGTGGGAAAGGTGGGAGTCCGGCTCTCTCAGCAAGATGTCCTTCGGCACGCCATCAGCAAAATCATCGAAACGTCTGATGCCTCCGGGTGGCATTGTGTGTGTGTGAGAGTGGTAAGCGACCGGATCAAAGGGTCTCACCCGCAATGGTAGTGGCTCAGACTCGAGCCCTCGCACGAACTCTGCCTCAAATTCGGCGGCAATGTCCTCCGTTGCCCCACCACCCTCTGCGACCACTGGCCCATTGACCTCAGCTGCGGGTGAAAGTGCAGGTATAACCTCAAGAGGGGTGTCATCATGAAGAACGTCGTATGCCATCTGAAAAGTGGGTGAAAAGTAGGTGAAAATGGATAAAATGAAGAAAAGAAGGAGAACATAGAAAAAGTCAACCCTAGGAGAGAGAAAATGGGAGAAAAAGTCAAAGCTCGGGAAAGTTCACAAAACCCAAGAGAAACTCGAGGGGAACAAGCCCAAAGTGGTGAAAATATGAAAAAATCAACAAAAACAAATTTTGATTGGTTCAAAGTGTAGAGGATCAAAGAGTTTTTGCGAATAAAGTTTGCGTGGGGCATTGGAAAATGCGTGTAAAGCACAAACCTAGAGAGAGGAGGCATCTAGAGAGAGAGGGAGGGTGATTTCGAGCTAGGGTGTGTGAGGAAATGAGGCTTGGATGTGTATTTAATGAGACTCGTGCCGAAATGGCATTAGTGGGCAGCTGGCCACTATTAGTGGCCGGCAGGACTCATTTGTGGCCGATTGCCTTCTCTTGTGGCCTGGTGCTGGTTTTAATCTTCTTTTGCCCTAACAGTGTATGAAAGGTTTCCTTTGGGGTCTAGTTTGATTTCCAAGGAGCTCGAAACTATGTTCCGGTTGCGTCGTTCCAAAACCAACTGTGCTCCGGTGCGCGAATGTGCCGCAATTTGGATGAGGTGTATCCTTTTTGTGTAGTCAGTGCACACACTCGACCCCTCATCCTATCCAGTGCTGGATGAACCGTATCCAAGGCTTGGGTGTGGGGTCAAATCCTGGCAGCTGCACTCTCTGACTTAAATGGTGTGTGCGTTGTGTAGACACACCCGACCCCTCGTCCTATCCAGGGCTTGGGTGTGGGGTCAAATCCTGGCAGTTACACTCTCTGATTTAAATGGTGTGTGCATTGTGTAGTTAGTGCACACACCTGACCCCTCGTCCTACTCCGGTTAAATCGATATTAGATAGTTGATTCCGAAGTCAGCAAAGGATAAGATTGGGGAAAAAACTTTTCTATGAGAGAGAGTGAGAGACAATGAGTGTATGTGTAAAGAAACAGGCTGTGTTGAGGGACTCTTGGGGAATTGGAATTCTTGGAAAATAAAAATTAGCAATTCTTCTTTGTAATATTTTATCTTCTATCGTAGGTGTTTCTCTAGAAAATAAAAGAACTCACAAGCACCAATTACACTACATGAGGAAGCTAAAAGGTTTTTTTAATAATATTTGGATGGTTCGGGTTAATCGGTTTCGATACATTCAAGCCCATGAGCTGAACTGATGATTGAAATTTTGTCAGCCTTAGGCTCACTACCGATCATGTGTGCATGCAAAACTGTTCGTACGTCTCTCAGATCGGTCAGCTCAGTCGAGTAGATCGGTTTGATCGGATATGTGTGTAGCCTTGGAAGTAGGTTCAGGCCTTGAGCTACAACATTAAAAAGGAAAGGTGAAAGTGGATCACCTTGTCTTAAACCTTTTTGCGGGAAAAATTCAGCAAATGGAGATCGATTCACCAAAACATATATTCTAGCTGAGGAAATGCCTTCCTTCATCCAAGTCACCCATGTGGATCCAAACCTAAAGCTTGCTAACATCTGTATAAGAAAATTCCAATTGATAGTATCATAGGCTTTTTCAAAATCTAGTTTGAAGATTAGGCCTTTCCTATTTGATTTCTTCAACCAATCCACCACCTCATTGGCTATTAGTACTCCATTCACAATGTTTCTTCCACCCAAAAAGGCAGATTGGGCTTTATCAATAACACTTGGTAGCACTTGTTTGATTCTGTTTACTAGCACTTTGGATAACATCTTGTATGACAAATTGGTTAGACTGATTGGCCTTTAGTCAAGCATGGAAGCTGGTTTTTCTTTTTTTGGAATTAAAGTCACAAAGGAATAATTCACCTCATTCCCTAATTTGCTATTCCCATGGAATTCCTTCATGAAATTTATTATGTCTTCTTTCATGAACTTCCAACCCTTTTAGAAGCATGTCAGGTTGAACCTATAGCGATCCCGGTTTTGACCCGACTCTTGTGATGTTCCGGACGCGGGTTTAATGTCTTCGTGTTGTTGTTTATCTCCTTCTTCCCTTGTATACCTTTGAAATTGGTCTTTGGGTGTATTTGGAACAGGTTGGTTACTTAGTTTTCAAACTTTGTGTTGCCCAGATTTTTGGTCTTCCGCTCGAGCGGCCATTCTTGTGCTTGAGCAAGATATGTAAATTTGGTCCTCCGCTCGAGCGGACTTTCTTGCGCTCGAGCGGGAGTTGCAAACCTTCAGTACTTTGCACATCTGCAAAAGTATTGGAGGAGTGTCATTCACGCTCGAGCGGTGTTTCCTACGCTCGGGCGGGTGGGCGCTCAAGCATCCTTTCTTGAGCTCAAGAAATTGGTCTGTCGTTTGCAAAAGTTTTGGAGGTGTGTGTTTTACGCTCGAGCGGGCCTTTTCGTGCGCTTGAACAGAACAAAAGTTAGTGTCTGACGCTCGAGCATCAAACTCTCCGCTCGAGTGGACTGCGAGTATATCAAATCGCGAAAAACACTTTTTATATCACTTTTTCATATCTTTTCACCCAAAACCCTAAAGTTGAGAGTCTATCTCTCTAAAACTCACATTCTCTCTACATTTTGACCTAGATCCTTTAATCTCTACACCCTTGTGCCTTCATTAAAGAAGTAGAACTCCTCAAGCTCTTCACTTTGATTCGAGTAGAAGTTGGTTTCGTCACTTTTGAAGTTCCATCCTTGCTTGGCTCATCTTCTCTCTTTGAGATAGGGATATTCTACACCTTAATATGGTTTTTAACCTAGATATTTGTTGTTGTGTATAAATGGTGGAATTTGGGAGGATTTGAGTAAAGCTAGGGTTTGGGTTCAAAATTGAAAAGAGGGGTTTTCCATGTTGGTTTACAAAATGGCTATGGGGCTTTGTATATGAAGATCTCTAGTGTTAAAATGGTGAGATTTGACCTTGGGGTTGATATTTGGAAAAAGGGGGAAAGTGTGCCCTAGCTTGTGTTAACTAATTATTTTGCATAAATGATGAAATTGATATGGGAAATATGAAATTGGAAGGATGTATGAATGAATGAATTGTGTAGTTGGATTTGTTAAATCACTCACCTATGGAAATTTGATAAATTATATGTTTAAAAGATTGTATATCTATTTAGAAATAATTATTTTGGGCTATCGGTGGAGGATAGCTGTGATTGTTGTAGAAATTGCATGAGGATTAGGTAAATTGAAACTAATCATTTAAGTTGTGTCATTGAATATGACGGTATGACTAAGGCATTGAATATGTGCTATGGATAGTCATTGTATATGACGATGTTTGTAAATGCATTGTATATGTATTCATTTTGGGAGAAGAAAGGGAATGTACTCCATTACTTGGGAGGAGATAGGGGACGGACTCTATTGAGAATTAAGTTGGCCGGAGTGTCTAGGGTAAAGGTCCCGAAACCTTATATATACATGGGTGCCAATCCCGCGGACGAAATTTTCGTAAAATGGCAAGGTTGAAGTGTTTATATGATAATTGTGTGAAAAAGAGAACCACTGAGTTATAGTCTCAGTGGGTTATTTGTAAAATTATGTGTAGTTGTCACATGACTTAGAATGAGATGAATTAACTCGAAGAGAATAAATGAGAATGGACCGAAATATGAGTAACAATGTTGAATAGTTATGAGGAGAATGTAAGTTGGTCATGAATATTGAACATTTATCTGACATTTATATCTTAGTTAAATCTTATATATTGTGTTAGTTTATCCCTATTGGGCTTTGGCTCACCCTACTTGGGAAACCATTTTTCAAGTACAGGTGATATGCTTCCTCTAAGGGCATAGATTGGGAGGACTCTGGAGCTGAAGGCTCTTGTCATTTTTGTCTACGTGTTTATTCAAGCCGAGGGCTTTACGTGTATAGAGCTTAGGACTCTTTCTTTGTTGTAACCAAGTGATATCTTGAAAAGATGTAAGCCTGTAGAGCATCTATTTTGTTGTTATTGACTTGTATCACATGATGTGGATTCAGGATGAATGTTCATGAATGTATAATGCATGTAATACCTTTTGTAGTACGAACTTTGATATATGAAAGTGAATGAATTATATTATGTTCATTTCTCTTATGAATTGGGTTATTTGTATTATTTTGAGGCCGTTACAGAACCCATCTAGTCCTGGACCTTTGTTAGCATCACACTCCTTGATGGCTTCCCAGACTTCTACCTTTGAGAAATCTTTTTCAAGGATGTCCTGAACTTGGTTTTGATCAATATTCTTGAAAGAGCCACCAATACTAGGTTTAATCCTCCATTTTTCAGTGAATAGGTGTTGGAAATGATTGCACACTGCTTGTTTGATCTCCAGAGGTGCTTCATAGGTAATGTCATTGACAGTAATGTCAATGAACCTAAACCAACCAGGTTCCTATTCTATCTCTCAGTTGCCATTATATGAAAGAACCTAGTATTCTTGTCCCATTTTTAATGCCCTGCTCATTGTAAAACCCAAGTTATGTGTAGAATTATTTTATTGGATAGATTGGTAATTAGATTAATTTATATGGGTCATTTAGTAATATCAAGGAATTAGTTATGAGATGACATTATTATTTCTATAACTTAGGTGGGTAATTTTGCAATTTTGAAAAAAAAAACAAATTAGGTTAAATAAGCCAACTTGTCTTGGAGAAAAAAAAAAACAAAAAAAAAAAAACAAAGAGAGGCTTGTGGATGTTGCAGAAGGTGAAGGCAATAAGGATTTGAAAAAGTTAAAGAAAAGAAAACAAAACCAAAGTGAAGAGGGGGGATTCATAGAGTGGTGGTTTTGCTTTATTCATCACTTAGGTAAGATTTATTTTATTTTATTCCTATCTATGATTTTAGTGTTAATATATCAATAGATGATTTTATGGGCATATATGATTAAATAAATATATTGATGTAGTCTATGTTGGAGGTCTCGGTTTCGCTCAATTTTAGAGTGTATTTTGCATTCCATTTGGGTGGTTCATATTTTGAAATTGATATGTGATGGGTTGAGTTTAACGGTGGTGTGTTTGTGGGATACAAGATTGGCTTCAAGCAATTACAAATTTATACATGTATATAAACAACAATAGAATAATATAGGTTAAGAATTTCCGAAGCCGTGATGGCTTTGTTTTGATGCTGAATTGTGGTGGTTCCTAATAGACTATTGGATTAATTTATTCTATTGTTGCTACAAGAAGAGAAGTATGGGTGCAAATAATAATTGTTTATGTGGTGTAATATTTTATTAGGTTTGTGAGATTGAGGTGGATCTTGGTAATTTGAGATTAGCTTGGAAAATATTATTTTAGCTGTTTGAGGTAAGTAACCCTCTATCATTATTGATTCATTTTTATTCCTACTGAATCATTTGAAATTATAATTATTTATTTATAGCCTTCCTGTTCTCTTAAAATAAAATATGGGTCAAGTATAAAATAGCATTGGATATTATTATGAAAATTCTTTGAATATTCTGTGAAACTATTTTGAAAATTGTGCCAAATGTTTATTCTGAAAGTATCGAATATTTTATTTAAAAATTGTGTATTGTTTGAATTTTGAACTTTACTCTAGTCTAACTATGATTTGGACCCTAGCCAATGGGGGTTATTTATTAGCACAAAAACTAGTTTCTTTTGGGGCTTTACCACTGGCCTATGTGTGGTTTTGGGCCTTGTCACGGGCTAAGTGACCGTAGTCACCAAGACTTGGGTTTTGTGAATCGAATCATTGAACCGTCTGAAAATCGAACCATCGATTTGAACCATGAAACTACTTCGAATTATCTCATTGTCTTTTCAATTAAATTGTATTGCGACATTGTTTACTTTCAGCTATGAAACTATCTTACAAAATAATGGTTTATTTATTGAATTGTAGCAAAAATATATTTATTGGTTATCAACTTTTTTTTTTTTTTGTATACTTGATTCAGCTAGCAGTGATGATTGGTTATTTACTGGGCTGTCTAGCTTACCCTTATTTTTTATTTTCTTATTTTCAGATTCTGAGAAGTAGAGCTACGCAGGGTTTTTGCTTGTGGGAGTACCGAGAGTAGGACTATGATTTAAGTACTTGGATTATTATTTTATTAGTGGATTATATTAGTGGACTTGGTGGATAATTTCATATGATAAGAATTATTTATTTTTATGGATTTTGGCATTTTGTTAATTAAAGATTTAATTTGAATTTTTATTTTTATTTTGTGGGTTATGTGATTGGACTCTTAGCCTTGCATGCTCACTTAGATGAGTGTGCGGCGTTGTCATGGAACTTGGGGCGTGACACTCATTCTTGACTTTTGTAGCCAAAGCCACTCTCCTCTTTTTATGAGTTTCCAAACCCTTTCTTTGACTTCCTTTCTTCTCCTAGCTTTTTCCTCATGCAAATCTCTCATTTCACCAGTTAGATCCGAGGAATGTAATTCATTTTCAGCAGCTTTGATGCTAGATTCCACATTTCCAAAAATTTCAACATTAGTGATCTCGACTTCACCATAATTTTATATCCAGCCCACCCCTCCACCTGTCTAGTTTCCCACACTCTTTTTACTTTCTTTATAAATGCAGGATATAGCACCCAAGCATTTATGAATTTAAAAGGCTTAGGACCCCAATTTCTCTCATCTTCCATCAATAAAATTGGGCACTGATTCGAGATTAATCTAGGTAGTCCCCCATAATTTATACCTAAACCATTCAAGCCACTCAGAACTCGGTAGGAATCTGTCAATTCTGCTCTAATTCTGAGAATTACAAGTGTATTGTCTTCCAAGCTTAGGGGTATCCACCACTTCCAAATTGTTAATAAAATTACTAAAATCCTTCATTTCCTACCTCTCCTCACACACCCTTTTCTTTCATCTATTGATTAACTTCATTCAAATCTCCTCCTAAACACCATGGTTTAGGGAATTCATTCTTTAAATTAATCAGAATATCGCATAACTTCCTTCTATCAACAACTTCATTAGGTGCATATACATTACCAATAACACAGGATTATGAAGTTCCTAGCACAGCAACATTCAATCAGAGCAAATATCTCTGGCTTCCGAATGCACAGCAGCCCACCAGCACAACCTTCAGCATTAACAACCATGGAAATCTAAAGATTCATTAGGCCATAAAGACCTAACAAAGCTCTCATAAATGCTTGATCTTTTTTATTCTTGGAGTAGGACCATCGTTGCTGCCACTACCGCCACCCCCGTTGCTGCCACCACTGCCACACCTACAACAAATTAAAGTTTTAGATATAAAAATTTAGGACGAAATCACATTTTAGGGATAAAATATTTTAATTACCAAAACTATAATTGTCGTATTTTTTAGTGACGAAATTAGACATTTAGTAATTAATTACTATCCTTTTGGATAAAAATTTTTGTCTCAAAATGTAAATCTTTTGGCATGAAACTGTGTTCTCCCTTATTATCAACATTTTTAAACTTTTGTCGCTAAAGTTAATTTTCTTTAATTTTTCGGGACAGACTTTTCGTAGCAACTTACATGATGATTGAAATTGGTCTGATAGTGTTTTTGCAACAATTCTTTACTTTCAGTAGTCTCTAAAACTCATATATGTTGGAGTTCTCTATGGTTGTTGCTACTGCTACTACCATCATCACCACCATTGCCCCACCACCATTAATTAGTGCATTAGTTTCAATGACGTAAACAAACGTATGAAAACAATTTTTTTTTTGAAAAATTATTTTGTATTATTTTTCACCAAAATAAATAGAGCATTAAGCAACTTAAAAGTCAATGGAAAAGGCCTATTCCAATTTCCATATTGTTCATTCAGAGTAGTTCTCTTCATTATCTTTAATTTGCTAGATGAGATGAGATCACCAATTTACTATGTCCCTTTCAAAGCACTTTGTGTATCACATTTTGAGAGTTATATTTACAATTTTTATGTGAAAAAAAGAAGGGAAGTGTGTGTCAAAAGTATTCTTGATGAAATTTGAATAAGATTGATTAATATTGAATGAAAACATTCTGATGAGCCTGATTGCAGCAAATGCCATTGAGATGCCACCAGAAAGTCGACAAGTGGAAATGGAGGTAACCAGGCAGTGCCCAAAGAGATGTTCACCCCTTCACCAGGTATTTGGCAAAAATAAATAAATAAATAAAAACTACTATAAACAAAAATATTACATCCTAGTGAATAAAACCCACAAGTCAACTTTGCTTCCATTGAAGAACAAAAATTTGTATTAAAGTTAGGAGATTCTTAAATTTATAAAGAAGAAAGGTGTCGACTTTTGAGGCATGGACCATTTCCATTCCACTCTCTTCATAGCCATATAGAACCTTTCTTATGCAAGTAACTTGTTACCAACCAAAAACAACTAAGCAACATTGAATCAATCAAGAAGAGAAGCAATGGCAGAAGCGATTCTCTATGGCACTGAAGCAAGATTCTTATGAGACCTGGGATCCATAGCCTTTCAAGAGATTGCTTCAGCTTGGAATGTGAAGAAGGATCTCAAAAAGCTTGAAGCCACGCTGTCAATCAAGTCTGTGCTTCTAGATGCAGAGGAGCAGCAAGAGAATAACAATAAAGTTAAAGACTGGCTTGGAAAACTTAAACATGTATTTTGTGATGTTGAAGATGTGATTGATGATTTTGCAACTGAAGCCGTGAGGAGGAAACTGAGGAAGAAAGAGAAGAGCATTGTCAAAGAGGTAAGTGACTTCTTATCTCCTTCTAAAAACAAGGTTGCTTCTAGTTTTAAAATAGTCACAAAATTAAAGCAGTTAGAAACGTGTTAGATGAGATTGCATCAGGCAGGACCAAGTTCCATTTCACGGAGCGCGTTGAAAAACAATCCTACGAGTATGGAAGGAGGGAGCAAGCTCAATCTTTTGTCTGTGATTCCAGGATTATTGGAAGAGAGGAGGATAAGAAGGCAATTCTAGAAATGGTGATGGAGGGAGGAGCTCAAGGGGATTTATCCATCATCGCCATAGTTGGAATTGGGGGCCTAGATAAAACCACACTTGCTCAATTGGTGTACAAGAACGAGATGGTTGATTCCCTTTTTGAGTTAAAAAGTGGGTATGTGTTTCCAATGTGTTCAATCTGAAAGTTCTTGTGGAGGCAATACTAAAGTCTGCCAATGTTGAATGTGGAAACCTAGAGATAGATGAATTGCAAAAGCGACTTCGAAGATGTTTGGATGGGAATAGATACATACTCGTCTTCGACGATGTATGGAATGAAAATCGTGAGAAATGGATTGAGTTAGAAGATTTTTTAACTAGTGGTGAAAAAGGGAGCAAGATTGTAGTTACAACAAGAAGTGAAACAGTTGCCAGGGTAATGGGTACCACATCTCCATACCACTTGAAAGGTTTGTTAGAAGATGATTCTTGGTCATTGTTGAAGCAATTGGCCTTTAGAAGAAGGCAATTGGAGGAAAACCCGAGCCTAGTAGCAATAGGAAAGAAAATCTTGACAAACTTTGGAGGAGTGCCTCTAGCCATAAGGATAGTCGGAAGCCTTTTGTACCTAAAAGACACAGAAATTGAGTGGTTGATTGTGATGGACAAGCTATGGGAAATAGCTCAACATGAAACCCATATTTTACCAACATTGAAGGTTAGTTATGACCACTTGCCTTCCCATTTAAAGCCATGTTTTGCCTATTGCTCCCTTTTCCCTAAAAGCTGCCACATTGAGAAGGGGACACTGATTAAATTGTGGATGGCTCAATGGTTTATTCACTCATTGGGCAAAGACCATGACTTAAAGGACATTGCTGATAAATATTTCAATGATTTGTTGTTCAGATCCTTTTTTCAAAATGTATATGAAGATGAAGAGGGGTATATATGCATGGTCTCATCCATGATCTTGCATAATTAGTGGCAAGGACAAAGTATTTTCTTGTGAATACTAACGTAGAAAATATGTCTGAAAGAACATATCATGTGGCATTTGATTCCACTTCATGTTCGTCATCATCGTGTAAGTGCTTTGTTCAAGTGTGATGTTTGTGATTTATGTGGATGGGGACTCTGTTTGCAGGTTATATATTTGTGAGTAATTGGGTTTCTAATATTGTGCGTTGCTCTCATGTTTTGAATTCAGTTTTTGTGAACTCTCAAAGATAGGGAAGGTGGATAGATGTTAAGATATTATACAAAGATTTCATTTTTGAAGGATGAAATGTCTATAATAGGGAGTGTGGAGTTAAAATTATGTTCCAGTTGCTAATTTTGTTCTTTTATTTCTTTATAGTATTAAGAACCTTGTATTATTTTTCTTGTGGTTTTAAGTTTTTTGTTTGGATAAGTTCTGTTGTTGAGCTTTCAATAATTGGCAGCAAAAGCCAGAGGAATGCTTCTTAGAGGAAGAAGGAGTTTGAGAAGTAGGTTGATATTTCAATTTTCTGGGTGATGTTGTTTTGCAGATAATGATTACAACATATATTATGGTAATTATCTTCTCTAGAAATTTAAAATAAAAAGAAACCAAGTATTTCGAAGTATGTTTACTGTTTTATCTGTAAAATAGTTATGTATGATTTTTTGTTTTTTTCAACAAGAACCAAATCAAAAATTGGTAACATATTCAAATTTATAGGAACAAAAAAAAAAATGTGTTTTTTACTTGTTTTGAAAAATCTATAAATAATAAAAAAAAAGCCTTCCCCCTATACCTTCCTATACTTCTATCTTGACTACCTTATGACAAATCACCAAATGTTTTTTGTTTTTCTTTTGTTTTTGCTTTTGTATGTAAGAAATGTGTTTATCAATATATATTTTTGTTGTTTTTTTTTTAAGCAAATAAGTAATTCATGTTTGTTTTTATGTACAAACAAAAAAGAAATTGTAACATTACAGAACGCTTAATGTCTATTTTGTTACTCATTTCTTGGTTTTGTACATATGGATATAAAGAAAGATCTGGTAATGGTTATTGAGCCATTCACTTGTTTATCTCACTGAGTGTGTTAGTCATGAATTTACGTGTATGAAATTTGTAAGGATCAGTACTATTTAAAAATTAAACCGCTGATGCAAGAGCTTAAGTTTAATAAAGTCTGCCCTCTGTATTAAGTCCTCACTCGCATAAAGTATTTTAGTAAATTATATTTACATCTATGAAAAGAAAGAGCAACCAAGTAAATC
>NW_021026108.1:2414097-2492595 GCF_004153795.1 Camellia sinensis
TCAAATTTGTTTAATTTTTAATTTTTTATATTTATCATCTGATGCAATCCCCAGAATTTGTTTTCTATCTCTTTAGCATTTTGTGATTGGAAGTGAATGCTAGTGACACTACAAGAAAATGAGCTATTTGAGTCCCATTATTTGTGACAGAAACATTTGCAGACTCAAAAATGTGTTATTAGAGTCGGCAAAGTAGGACCGTCTCAAAAAAAATTTACTTAGTGTTATTATTTGAGTCGGCAGACTATGCCGTCACAAAAACATTTTATTTGCGTTGGCCAAATTTTTACCGTCGCAAACAAAAATTATTTAATTTTTTTTTCCACTTTTTTGGCTCCAAAAACTACATCACGTGCCTTTTTTTGGCGCCATTTCAGGTCGCTTTTGAGTGGTCTTTGGAGATGGCTTATGTGCTTTGCTGTAATTAACCTATGTAATAATTTAAGTTCTGTTTGGATGACTATTGTGGAGGAAACGAAAAAATACAAGAAAGTGAATAAATATAAGTTTTTTTTTTATTTTTTCTCTCTCTTCTCTACAAATCCCCATTTAATTCTTGATCCAGACACACCTAAAGTAACACAAAATCTTTTTATGTTCATTTTCAAGGGACAAAACTATGTTGAACTATATTAGTTTCTTGGTAAATTAGGTGTTTACCTAGGTTAGAACTTAAACAAATTAAATACCAATTGCTTTTTCTTGTTTCATTGCTGCTATATAGCTTCATACTCACAGTTGACTCTTTGCCAATGGAAATGTGATGGAATTTTTCCTCGCTAACTTGAATTTTAAGTACTATATCCCTTCTTGGTACTCTGCAGATTCAGGGAGAGAAAGAAAAAGAAAACAGAAGGAATTACTTTTTGACCTCTGGTTGCCTTGAAAAGGAGGGAAGCTATAAACAAACAGTGAAATTCTTAATTTTAAATGTTATTCTCAATTTTCTTTTTCCTTCTTTCTTTTTTTTAATTTTTTTTTTTTTATAAAACTTCCTGTATGCATATATTCATATCATTTTGTGAGGTTGTGTAGTTATGGTTTTGGCTCTTTACGGATTAACCTTTTTCTCTGATACAAACATAATTTGAGTTATTAGAGGTTCCTTTAATTGTTATTATTAATTTTTAATTTGAATAAGAGGATTTTGCAGACAGTTTTGACAATGTGGGTAGCTAGTCAGAAAAATATTATCATAGATGTTGCAAGATGTTTGTTCCTTCTGTTTGTTTGCAGGTAAAATATTTAGGGGTTGGCTTCTCCGGTCCTAATTTGGACCAGAGAGGATTGTCCGGGTTCGTGGGGCTCACTACGTGTATATTATGATAATTCAAATCATTCATTTTATCAAGTTTTGCGTGTATATTATCCACAAAAAAAAAAAAAAAAATCAAGTTGATTCGATATTAGTATCCCCTACATTTTATAGAATTTGTATCTAAAAAAATTAATTAAGATTTTATAAGATAAATGACATATAATATTTTCATAATAGTTGGGGTCCCACAACATTTTCACTGAAAAAAATTGAGACAGGAATTTTGCCCTGACAAAAATTTCTCTAATGTCACAAAGAAATTTCAAAAAATTTCTAATATAATCACAGAAAAATTTTATCGAGAGACTTTAGTTAATAAAAAAATATATATTTGATCTCTTCTACTATCCAAAGTTCGAGAGAAATGTTTCATTAATTTTCTCTTTATTTTTTTGGCTATAAATTTAATAAAATGAAGGGGTTTCGAATATCTAATCGGCTTTTTTTTTTTATGGATAATATACACGTAGGGTCCAATAAAATGAATAGTTTAGATCATTGAAACAGAGTCTGAGAGGGTGATTTATGATCCGGTGTTGGGCCGAGGTAGAGACCGAGCAAGTTGAGAGCCCAGCAGTGCATTGGGCCGAGATGATCGACTGTTCACCCAGAGATGGGCTGTCAGAGCTTGGGCCGGGCAGAACTTGGGCCGAGCGCGTCCCGCCCCGGACCACAAAGAAGCAGCTCGGCAAGGCAGTGCTCGGTCGGACCCGGTTGCTCGGTCCGAGGATAGCCGAAGCCGGACAAGCCGAGTGTCCGGTGCCCGGAAAGGCACGGTCGACCGAGGTTACCGTTTGACCGGCAGGAAAGCTGGCCACGGGGTGCTTCGGGCTAGGCTTTGCCGAGATGCCGCCTAGCCCGGCCCCCCTTATATACTTTGCCAGGAAAGTGCTAGGGTGTGGAGCACGGCATGACACGACTACGGATAGGGCAGCTCGGCTGCCGAGCTCCAGCTGTGATGACGGGCAGTTGAGGTTAGGTGATGAATGGCATGGTCAATGCTGACAGATGGGATAGCAGAGCCACGTGTCAGGAGAAGACTGGGAGTGGATATGGGGCTCAGAAGGTATATAAGAATGTCTGCGCCCCCCATACGCGACACGAACATATCTGTAAGAAATCATTACACTCAAACACTCTCTCCCTTCTCTCTATTCCCTCTAAGGTGTGTGCTAACTTGACCGTCGGAGGGTTTTTCCGGCCACACACCGCCGGGTAGCTCACCGTTATTTGTGCGCAGGTGATCGGATATCGACAGAGCTATGAAGAAAGGAATACGGGCACGCCGGAATATTTGCTCCCCGTACAATTGGCGCCGTCTGTGGGAACTTTTCAGACAAAACCTTGTCTTCCAGGTTCATCTGATCGCCGTCCATGGCGAACAACGACGAGTTCCCGTTGTCCGCCATCGACGGAGCCACCCCGGAGTATACCCGAAGGAGAGAGGGACCTCCTGCCGTCCATCCAATGGCTGACTTGGGGACGCCCACTGGAGGACAGTCAGGAGACGCGCGGGATAAGCGCGGAAGGAGTCATGGGCGTTCACGGAGTCCAGACGGTCACCAGCGGAGAGACTCACACGCCAGGCGACTGGAAAGCAAGTTAAAGGACCAAGACGCTGTCATCAGGCGGATGGCGGCGGAGATGGAGGATCTTAAGCGGCATGTCAAAGGGAAAGGTGTAGCTGGAGTGGGAGACCACAGTGAGCGCACCCCGTCCCGCCGGTCAGGCGATCAGAGTCAGCGACGTACACAGTCCATTTCCATCACCAGGAGTTACCAGGTTGGTGATTCCGACGTGCATGCAGAAAAGTCTAGCGCGCAAGACAGCCGAACAAGGAGATCGGCGTTGCATCACGCCGAGGTAGTTGCCGAGGAGGTCAAGAACCTGCTTGAGGCACGAGCAATCCAAGAAGTGCACTATCCCAGGTGGATCTCCAACACAGTAGTGGTGCCTAAGAAGAATGAGAAGTGGCGAGTTTGTGTCGACTACAAGACAGTCAACCGAGCTTGTCCAAAAGACAGCTTCCCTTTGCCGCGCATTGACCAGCTGGTGGACTTGACGGCTGGACACAATAGGTCTACGACGGAAAAATCGACCCTTACATGCATGTGAGTCACTTCCGACAGGTTATGGCCGGACATAGGCGGAATGACGGACTTATGTGCCTAATCTTCCCGTCAAGTTTGGGCGAACTGGGCTTGAACTGGTTTGAAAGGCTGCCAGGGGGGAGTATTGAAAGGTGGCATCAGTTGGCCGATGCGTTTGTTACGCGCTTCAAAACCAACACAAAAACACCAAAGGAAGTTGATCACTTGCTGAGTGTCAAGATGGAACCGTGCGACACACTGAAGGCGTACAATTCAAGGTATTGGGAAACCTTCAACGAGATCTTAGACTGCCCGGTCAACCTTGCTATCACGCAATATAAGCGCGGTCTCCCGGTCGGACATAGACTGCGGGACTCGCTTACCATGCACCAACCGACCTCCATGGGCCAGCTCATGCAGCGCATCAATGAGCACATCCGAGTAGAGGATGATGCGTCAGCTTCCACCGTGAAGGCCACTCCGGTCGGAACGGACAAGAAGACAGCAGACAAAGTGCACGCAGTTGGGCAAGAGTCCAGCCGCTCAAGTGACCGAGCAGAGGAATCAGACCGAGGTTCAAATCGTAAAAACCGGAGTAGAGGACGTCGGAATGACCGGGATGATTACCCCCGAGATGACGTTGAGGACGCAAACAGGAGAATGAAGGCGAGGACTGGCATAACCACGGTCTTCAAGATTCCAATCTATCGCATACTTAGTGAAATCCGAGACGAGGAGTATGTCCGGTTTCCTGCTAAGTTGGGCGATGGACAAAAGGGCTACAATCCGCGGTATCGTTGTACGTTTCATCGGGAGGGCGGCCACCGGACTGAGGATTGTTTGCCTCTGCGACAACACTTGGAAGAACTGGTTGCGGCCGGGCATCTGGACCTTTACATCGATGGCGGAGTGAAACCGAATCAGGCTCCGGTCGATCCCAGGGGACAGGACGACCGAGATGCACCACCACAAGGAGTTATTAATGTCATCCACGGAATCGTGGAACCGGAGCGTGTTTGCGAACTCCGGGGCATGATCAAGAAGGCAGAGCACATGAGGGAAGTTTTGTCAGTACAGCCTGCCATCAAAAGGGGGACCTTCTCTCTATCCATCCTAAGGTGTGTGCTAATTTGACCGTCGGAGGGTGTTTCCGGCCACACACCGCCGGGTAGCTCACCGCCGTTGTGCTCGCAGGTCGATTGGACAGACAGGAGTTTGGAAGAAAGGAGTGCGGGCTTGCCTGAATATTTGCTCCCCGCACAGAATGTATATTTTATAATTGCAAGACACCCCGTTTCTCATTTCACAATAGATAAGCCTACTAGCTATATCAACATCTCAACCAAACGGTATCGGTATCTCACACTCAGGTCGGGATACACCGTCAAACCCTTCTCAACTTTCCCACTGGAGATCTTCTCTCGGAGGGATCCTACCTCAAGGCCCCCCCTCTGTGCCTCTAACACTCGATTCACAAGTATAGGCTGCGCAACTACAGAAAACAAGGCCGCAGACTCAACAGATTCACCCAGAAGCAATCAAACTCGCCAAGTGCACCCAACATCTCCCACTCCCGGATGGCTATACAAGCTACATCACTAATAGATTTCCTACTAAGGGCATCGGCCACAACATTGGCCTTTCCTGGGTGATAGTGCAACTCAAAGTCATAATCCTCAATAAACTCCATCCACCTCCTCTGTCTCAAATTCAAATCTCTTTGGTAAACTGATACTTCAGACTCTTATGATCCGAGAACACCTCAAATCTCTCACCATAAAGGTAGTGCCTCCAAATCTTCAAGGCAAAAATCACAACTGCTAACTCTAGGTCATGAGTAGGGTAATTTCTCTCGTGTATTTTCAACTAACATAAGCCATAGGCTACCACTTTTCTCTCTTGCATGAACACACAACCCAAACCCTCTCATGAGGCATCACAATAAATTGCATAACCCAAACCTCTCTCCTAGATAATCAATACCGGAACGACGGTCAATCTAACTTTCAACTCTTGGAACGACTTTTCACAAGTCTCACTCTATACAAATTTGAGCCCTTTCCGCGTTAATCTAGTCAACGGCGAAGCTAGTCTGGAGAAATCTTTCACAAACCGGCGGTAGTACCCAGCTAATCCCAGAAAACTGCGGATCTCAAAAATACTATTAGGCTGTGCCCAATCCTGCACTGCCTCTATCTTGGATGTATCAACAGACACCCCTTCCCCGGAGACTACATGACCTAAGAACTTAACTTCTCTTAGCCAGAACTCACACTTTCCAAACTTAGCATATAGCTTATGGGCTCTAAGCAACTCAAGCACCACCCTCAAGTGTTCATCGTGCTCCTTCTCAGAAGGTGAATAAATCAGAATGTCGTCCACGAAAATGACTACAAAACGATCTAAGAATTCCCGGAATATCCGGTTCATCAAGTCCATAAACACTGCCGGTGCATTGGTGAGCCCAAAGGGCATTGCCAGAAACGCATAGTGGTCATACCGCGTACGGAATGCCGTCTTCGGGATATCCTCCTCCCTGACCCTTAACTGATGGTAACCTGATCTCAAGTCTATCTTAGAAAAACAACGGGACCCTTTCAATTGGTCAAACAGATCATCTACGTGAGGCATAGGGTATTTGTTCTTAATCGTAGCCCGATTCAATTTTCGGTAATCAATGCAAAGTCTCAAAGCCCTATCTTTCTTCTTAGCAAAGAGGGTCGGTGCTCTTCATGGCGAAACACTAGGGCGGACAAAACCCTTATCTAGCAACTCCTGGAATTGAATCTTCAATTCACTCAACTCGGCTGGGGCAAAACGATAAGGTGCCATGGAAATCGGCGCCGTGCCGGACACTAAATCAATAGAAAACTCCACCTCTCGATGTGGTGGCAAACTAATAAGGTCATCGGGAAGGACGTCCGAGTACTCACAAACCACTCTGGGCAACTCAATCTGGATTTCATCACACTCACTACTCATAAAGCTAGCGAGAAGACCACTAAGCTCACTCCGCCCTTGCGGATCACACACTGGTGGCAACACTCTACCAACCCGATCCCCCAAGAAATTGAAACAATCCCCGCTCAGGGTACATACAGTGACCCTCTGGCGGTAGCAATCAATAACAGCTCGCTATGACGATAACCAGTCCATACCCAAAATCACATCAAAACCCGACATAGCCATAACTACAAAAGAAAATGGAAGTCGGATGTCTTTGCAGGGATGTCGACAATTACTGCTTATGCGCATCATCTAAAGTCACAGACAACGACTCTAGGGATGTCTTTGTCTGTGAGGAATTCAGATTCAATTAAACAACCACCACCACCAATTCATTGGTGGGTAGATGTTTGTGGGTAACATCTCTGCAAACCCTCACGAGACTTCACTTGTCCTCTAAGGGTAACTCAGGGGTTTAAAAGGCTTGTTGCACGTGCTAAGTGTAATCGCATTTCTCTGCCTGCGAAAATGGCTACTTCTTCTTTCTTTCTTTTCTTTATTTTCTTTCTTTTTATGTGTGTTTTGTGTTTTGCTTTTGTTAGTTTTCATTTTCCAGTGCAATAATGTTGTGAAATATTGCCTACTAAGATTATCTTGACAGGCACCATAATAAATAATTTGTGTTTCTCTTACTTTTTTCGGACTTTTTTGCATGCTGTTGTTGTTGGAGTGTTCCTTCTTTATAAAAAAGAACCACGGTTATAATTTTTCAAAATTGATTATCAATTTTTAAAAACATAATTAATAAAATTATTGAATCAATATGATTTTTTACATCAATTATGATCTACATATAGTAGCTTATAAAATGAATAGATCAGAGTATCAGCTGATTATGAGCACAAGGCCCAAATTGAATATACATTAAATTAGGAGTAAAATTTTGAGGTTTATATGAAGGATCGTATGACAATCTTTATATTAAATTAATGCTACACACACTCATATATATATATATATATATATCAAAGAAAAATAATATTCACAACCTCCTTTTCACTTTTCACTCTCATTTTTCTTTTCAGTTTTCTTCATATTAACATAATACTTGTACTATGCACGGGTTAAAAAAATAGTTTTAAAATTAAATAATAATATAAACTTATTGAAAATGTATACAAAAATAGTTAAGAATGAATTAAATTTTAACCATTTCATTAGAATATATATATATATATATAGTGTAGTTACTATGTCATTAATTATATATTTTAAGTTCTTAATAAAAATATATATATCATAATTCAATTGGTAAATATAGAAAAAATATAATAAATTATAAAGATTATATTTATGATAAAATAAAAATACATGTCATCGTATTCGTTTCTCAATTTTATTGTATTCTATGTTAAAGTTTGTGCAATTATATATAGCTAAAAAATTCCTTCATATTTTCTATTTCAATATCTTTAAATTACAAATAAATAAATTTTATTTGAATTTTTTTTAAAATCGCAAATTAGATGCAATTTGGATATAGTTAATTTTTTTATTATTATTTTCCATCTAAAAATTTTTAAATTAAAAAAAAAACAATTAGATAAACCAATAGTTTTATACCATGTATATCTTATACTACGCATTTTTTATTTTAAAATATATATATATAGAAGGCTTGGATATGATTAAAATATACAATTAAAAACATGTGTGTTCTTAAAGACGATAAATGTATTTTTTGATTTGGAATAAAAATTTACACTACACATGTATTTTTTTAACTTATGTTTACATGTATCATGCAGAATTTATTTTTTAATTAATAAAGGTGCTACAAATATTTTAACGCCTAAAAAAATCTTAGTTTTTTAGACACCACTTGTATTGTTTAGTTTTCAAAAATAAAAATATAAAATTTTGAAGCAAATATTTTAAAATTTTGAAATTATATAAGTCTAAAATTATATTTGAAATTTCCTTTCAAAAATTTTTAGATTTCAAATTAGATATGAGTTAGGTAAGGCTTCTTCTTTTTTTTCTTTTTTTTTTTTACTTTATATATTAAGATTTTTCAATTTCAAAACCATAGATATGATTAAATGGACTAATATTTCCATGTCATTTTTTTAAGGTTCATAATATTTTTAAAAATTAAGAAATTTAAATGAATGATTTGGAACTAATAAAAAATCTCTTTTGCTTAATATATATAATATAGATATAGATAGATTAGTCAATCCTACATAAAGTAGGGTTTAATTTGATACAATGAAATTTTTTTAAAATCAAATGAACTCAATGAATATGAGACATGATGGGTATGTTTGGTTTGCATTTGGGAGATGAGTTTTAGAAAAAAAATTCTAAAAAATTGTTTGGTTTGAGTTTTTCTCAAAAAAATTTCAAAATCATTTTCTCTCTCTTACACATCAATCAATCACTTTTTCTCTCTCATCTCTCCTTCTCAATCACTTTTTCTCTCACACACATCTACTCAAATTCTCCTAAAATACATACATACAAAATGTATACATTTACACATATACAAATATATTTACCATCACATACATATATTATTATTTATAAATACATTACATATAGATACATACATATGTTCAACATCACATGTAAATATTCAAGACAAAAGGCTCAAAAAGACAATATGAAAGAAGATATATTGAAACATTCATTTAAATAAATAAACCAATTCTCAATAATAAAAAGAGACAAATATATGAATAAATATAAAACTAATCTCTTCTAAAACACATGTTGCATTAGATTACTTGATTGTGTAGGGTTTTGTCTTCTTCTAAATACTTCTCATGTTGAATTGCTATATGTTGTTAAGGGTTTTCAAAATTCTATGATTTTTAATTTTACTTTATGTTTTTTAATGGCATTATTTGAAAAGATTGAGATTGAGGCAAAATATAAGATTTTCCATATATTAGTGGGATTTTTGAATTTTGAAATTCAAATTTAAAAAATAATTAGTTTTTTTTTTTAGTTGGGTTAACCAATAAAAAGTTTTTTAATTATTTAAAAATACAAAAAATTAACAAAATTAATTTGAGGATTTGGAACTCACATAATTCTTATGGTTAGAAATTTCATTTTTCTTAATATATATATATATATATATAGATTCCCCCTCGCAAGGGGAGTGTAATATGAGAGACTAAAGTGTGATTATTATTTTTCATTTAAAAACATATTATATCATCTCAAGAAAATAGGTGTCACTGACCGGGCTGCTTGGTCGGGCTTAACCAAGCTTACTAAGACGTTAATCAAGCCTAAAAAGTAATATATCAGAATGGATAAGGCCATGTAAGCCCAAGTTATTGTAAAAATCTACTTCAAATACTAGGGCCAAGTAAAGTTGAATGGCTCATACTTGACAGCATAATCATTCAGCGAGTAATCTAGAAAAGAACTACAATATAATTAGATCAGTGAAAAACAAAATTTGTCCAGTGGCTGCTCTAAAAAATTTTAGTTAGGATAGTTATTAAGAAACTTAAACCTATCTAAAAAAAAAATCATATCTCAATAAGATTAATTTCTATAAAATCGATCAAGTCAACATAACTTTGCCTAAAAGAATCTATTAAACTGAAGTTTTATACTTTTTAAATCAATTTTCAGACTAGACGATTTTAAAATTTAAAAATACTGATAATATTCAAATAAATAAATAAAGCCCCATGGATGGCTAGTGGACGAATAAAAAGCATGCATATAAACCCAGTATGGACAACGATAAGGTGCCTCAATTGTGCATTGCATTTGAACCCCAAAGCGATTCATCATCTCCTTGATTGGTTTTTTTGAAGGATCTCCTTGATTGGTTTGTTTTTCATCTTTTTTACTCAACCCATATGGCCCAAGGCCCAACAAGACTGAGGCCCACCATCCTTAATGGCCCAAGACAAATATGCTACGTAAAAAGATCAACGTATGCACCCAAACCCTAAACTCTCCATTTCAACTCTCTTTCTCTACTTTCTCTCTCTACACCCACATCCCTAATAAAGGCATCTGAAGGTCTTTAGCCAGCACTACACCAATACTCCAATTATTCTATCATTTTGATTTTTTTTATTGATCATGGTATATAGACGGGAATTTACAAGATGAATAAATTAAAATAAAATTGATTGCGAATACATGGGCCCAAACTGAACATACCATAAATTACAAGAAAAAGATCAAGATTTACGTGATGACCGTATGACAATTTATGTATTAAATTAATGTTATACACAATATATACATATGTGTGTGTGTATGTTTGTGTGTGAATAAAAAAAACCTCTCATACAATTTCTTTTGCAATTTTTGTAATATTGCCCCATACAATAGACATAAATTATCACAAAAATTTGAAATACTACATGGTCATGTGCCCCATCCAATAATATTTTGTAACCACAAGAGCGTGATGTGAGAGGCAAGTAAGCAAAGTATGAAAATGTCATTTCCTATTAAAACAATATTATCTCAAGAAAAAAAAGTGTCACAGGGCAGGACTGATCTGATTTAACCAAGCTCACTAAGCCGTTACTCAAGCCTAAAGATATTTGAGTGGATAAGGCCATGTAGGCCCAAGCCATTGCCAAAACATATTTCAAAGACCTGGGCCAAGAAAAGGCTGACGGCAGGGCAGGTGGACTCAGAGAGAGAATATATTAGGGTGATTGCAGATCGGATTAGGTTGAGTGACATCCCATTTGCTATCTGTCCAAAATTAGGTGAATTGAAAAAAGTCAATCCACATCCGTTCACTGATTGAGCAAGCCGTGCAGATTGGCAGATAGAAGCAATTGGTTTGACAGTTTGGACTTTAGAAATTTTGAACATTTTTTAAAATTATAATTCATAATTTTTACAATCTCCAATAACTAGTAATCTTAAAAAATATATATATTATTTGTCTATAATAGACCATGACACCATATATGCATATTTTTAAAGTATTGTTTTTCATTTTCACAAAAATATATATTTTATTATTTTTACTCTATGTTGTTACTTGAAAGCAGTTTCTTTCTTTTTCTTTTTTTGAAATTCATCTATGGATGGATCAGATTTATGCGGGTGTGGGATGGTTGATCCACCATCCGAACCGTATCTGTGAATTTTAAAATATGTCATCCGTATCTATCCACCAAAAGATACGAATCCGCACAAAATTAATTAGGTTGGATCAATTCGATCGAGTTGAGTGGATCCTAGAATATATGTTGCAAACTCTGCCCTCTCTTTTTTTTTTTTTTTCTTCTTTAGAGAGAAACAACAAATCAATGGAAGCTTGTAAGAGTAATTTTAGAATAATAGAAAATTTTTTTAAAAAATTAATATTTAAAATTATAAATTTTTCATGGAACGATAATCATTTTAGAAAGATTTCCCTTGTGCGCAATTTTTCCTAGTTTTCTTTTTTTTTTTTAAGAAGCTTATTTATGAGATTAATGAAGTGAAATATTTTCCTGGACTAAAATGCATACTTTTTGACACAATATATTGATTGATAGAATTTTACAAGATTTATTAATTGCACTGGTTTTTTAAATTAAAAAAAAAAAAAAAACTTATTTATCAATGCATTCTCAATTTTTTCTTTAAAAAATAAAAAAAAAAAAGTGTAAGAAATGAGAATATTCCTTTTAGGCAATATGTAAACGAAAAGGGCCAAAAAAATGAGATAAAAAATGAAGTAAAAATCCTTCCATAAATCAAACATCCAAACATAGCCTATGATTTTATTTTTTTCCCCGCCAATCAAGTAGAGAAATTTCAAATCAGCCAGCTATATTCACTATGCTTGATTTCAGTTTTTCAAAAACTGTTTTCAGAAAATTCTACTTTCTTATTTTCCGTATTTTTTTTGTTTTTACCAATTTTTTAAATATTTTAAACAATTGTTTTTACTTTTTAAACATACCTAACATAAATATACCTAAAAAGTAAAAAAAATTATGAAAAAAACCTTTTAAAAATTCACTAAATATCAAAAATACAAAAAAAAATACGAGAATTCAATACATTTTTTATATTTTTATGTATTTATTAATTTTTAAAAATATTTTTTTACAAATTTTTTACTTTTTGGATACATCTAAATAAGATACATCTAAAAAAGTAAAAAAAAATATTTAAAATTTTAAAAAAATTCACTAAAAACAAAAAAACACGAAAATCAAAAAATTCAATTTTAAAAAAACTTAACTCAAAAAATTCAAACCAAACACAGTGATGCTGGCCTGGCAATGTCAGTCACACTTTTAAATAGAATCAACTACACAAAATTCAACAAATCAAGTGAACTTTATAAATTGCCAGCTATAAATCTCTCAATGTCAAATTTCATACCATAGATTGCTCCAGCAAACAACATATAATATACATAAATAATGATAGAGAACCAAAAATTTTGTACAAAATTTTCCTACAGAATAAAATAACTTCTTCAAATCCCTTCATTTCACATCAAAACATTCAATATTGCCCTCATAATTTTTAAAAATATCATTGAGGAGACAACATCATTGTTTTTTATAAGAAACTTATAAATCATTTTTCAATATCCATTTGTGTGTATAACATGCAAGATAGCTACAGAGCAGGGTGGGGCCCAATAACCAATTTTCTATTTTCTATATGATGCTCTGTTTTGTCTGAGCATACATACAAAAGAATCAAAAAGAGACACAGAAACAGCAGGATGACTTTAAAGGAGAGAAATTCTACAGTAACCCGTGACTGTTTTTCATTTTGATGAGTTTAAAATACACAACACAACCACCATTCACACACCACTTTTGATACTTTCTGCTTAGGGCTCAACAATGTTGGTCAAAGTGCAATTTTAAACACAATTGGAGGGCAACAATCAATTAAAAAAACATGTATTTTTTTTCATTCTCTTTTTTTTATGGCAAAGAAAGCTTCAAGACAGAGTCACTTTAGACCTACCCCTACTACAAGGTAAAATCCCGGATGCTTATGAGTCACAGATATCAGATAAAACCAGAGAGTTAAACACAAGACTTCCTAACTTAGGATTTGTCCCAGTGACAACCTTAAACTGCTACACTAAGGACATCTCCAATGGATGCCTTGAGCTTGAACATGGAACTAGGGTCGGGTCAGATGTTAGCAGAGGATGTCAATTGGGGCGTTCATGCTTGTGGGACGCATTTATACGTACTCAAGTGGACACCACTCTTATCCAACACACACCTTAATATCTTCAATGGAACACTCGTTCACTCACTAAATCAAACGATTCTAACACAAAATTGATGAGTCTCACTTTTACCCTTTTTTTTGTCTATTTACACACTAACACCCAATTCCAAAGAGATACTCTTAAGCTACCCTGATGGGTTCAATAACATGTAAATGTACCACCCACTATGACATAAATTAAACACCATGCCAAAACATAAGGGTAGGGCAGCATTACCCATAAAACAAAAGGCCAAAAACCTATAATATATATTTTCCATTCTGAATTGAGGCTAGTAGGGACTGAAAGTGAAAGGAGTGTCTTTGGTACCCTAATACCATTCAAATGGCGTCAGCACCCATGTGACAGTGTGGCCCTCCTCCCTTCATTCCACCTAAAAGAAACCAAAAATGAGACAAAAGAGATCCCCTAAAGTAACCTTTAATCACTTAAAAGAACATCCTTTTTCTCTCTCCCCCATTTTTTTCCCTCCCTCTGTCTCTCACTAGCAACTTTTTTATTTCTTTTGAGTGATGATCTCCACTCTTTCTTTTGAGTGATGATCCACGGGATGACAGATGCTCTGCAATAACAAGAACATTTAAAACAAAAAAAAGAGTGACATAAGACCTGCTTTTAACCACTAAAGTTTACACCACTCTTTACCCTTTTGGGATTGCTAAGTGTAGTAGTTACAGTTCTGTTTCAGATCTTTGTAACTTATATTTTCCTACTTTCTTTATTTTTTCACTTTCACCTCAAGAGAGTGTGCTATCGATAATAAACAATATTATATATAATAAATTTTTGAAAAAAAAAGGTAAATTAACAATATAACAAGAGTTACTAGTAACTGTTTTGTTATGCTATATATATTGTACTGTGTGTGGTCCAGCACACAACTACAACTACAACTACAACTACAGAGAGGGTACAAAAATAAAGACAGACCCCACTCCCATAAATTAGTTCATCTGTCCTTTATGCATGCATTATGTATACTTGTAACTAGAGCATGGTATTGATGATGACAATAATCTTGAGGAGATCTTCCTTACAGATCTTTTTCTTTTTTGTTGATGGTATGGTTTGGCTATACAGCTAGATGACTTTTTCTTCCTTCTATATGCTCTACTCAACTTTTCTGCAACAATGAAAAAATAAAATGCCAAACATTACCAAGAATCAATATTCAACTAGAAATTGTGCAAATTATGTAAAAATTGGGCAGCATGATCAAAGAAATGCAACATTGATAGTCTCTTACCCAAGCTAAAGTCAACGCCCAACATGCTGATCATGGTCACCCCCATCACCTACATTTCAATGGCTTCTTGCCCAGAAGAAAACCTTGTAAACAACAATACTAATTTGAATTAACTTCACTCACTCTAGTCAGAGAGAGAGAGAGAGAGAGCAGCAGCAGCAGCACCAGCAGAAGCAGTGGTACCTTGGCATTTGGAAAGAACATGATAACAGAGAAGCCATATTGAGGGTGGAAGTGGTGGGCAGCATTGGGATGTTGTTAGATGATGTAGTTGTTACTAAGGTGCTATCATCGGCTTCTGGTGAAGCAGTGGAGAAAATAGAGTAGTGTTCACCGGCCGATTTTATAGGAGAAGCAAAGAGGTTATCAGGGAGGATGTGCTCTAAACTGCACCCATTTCAAACACAAAGTTTGAAAATTATTAAAATAAAAAATAAAAAAAAAACCTACAATTGAAAACCTAATGCAAAACTATCCAAAGAAAAGCAACCTGCAGAATATAACTCAAACAATATAGAGCTGAATCTGAAATTGATGTTTTATTTATACCTTTCATGGAGATCAGCATCTTCAAGGTTGGAGAATTGCTCCTTGCTGTCGCCACTGTCACGGGCATTGCTGTTATTACAAGCTTCTTTTGCGTCTTGCTGTTGATGTTGCTGCTGCCGTTCAGTGGCAACAGTTAGAGAATTGGATGCAGCTGGGCTACTATAATTCTCTGGGGAAAACAAAAAAAAATAAAAAACGAGAGAGAGAGAGAGAGTGAGTTATAAACTACCTAAAAGCATTGATTAAAAAATAAATAAAAATGCATGAAAATTGATGACTGTTGATAATGATTCTTATTAGTTAACCTTCTGAGGCTTCCTGATTAACACCGTCAGATCGAAACGCAAGACTCTGATTAATATGGAGGTGAGGTTGAGCAGGAGAGGCAATGGGAATGTTAGGCACCATGTTCGTCTGGAATTGATGACTGTGATGATGATTCTTCAAGTCCATAAGTTGCAAATTCATAAGTCTTCTTTCGTGGAGCTCAATAGCTTGCTGCAATTCAGCCTGTTCCTCTAATTTCCTTCTCAACATTATCTCTGGAGTATTGTAAAACATACTTGGTCCTGTATAAAGTAAGAATGGGAGCTTGAATACACAGAATTGCATAATAAATGGGGGAAAAAGCAAGCTTGCTTGTATGATTACCAATGGGGAGATCGTAGGGCCCTCCAGAGTCAATCCCAGACGGGCTTAAACACGATGAAAATTCTCCTCTCTCCAACTGATGGTGCTGTTGCTTCCTAACAATCATTCAATCAACAATGCAAACTCAACAAATGAAAGTAAGCAATACAAACAGAAACTAAAGAAAGAATTAGAGCAATTGTCTCTACTTGTCAAGGATTTTACCTTTCTCCTTGTACGGCTTAACGAGAACACATGAATCACAAACGAAATGAGGGTTCCCTTTGGCCAAAATGATCTTCACAGTCTCCAGGTAAAGGAATGTAACGAACCCAAACATTTGCTTCTGCTGGTATGGAATCCTCACACCTTGCGCTGGTCCAAACTTGCTTCAAATCAATAAACAAAACTATCTTAAGCAAAATGCTCAATTTGAATTTCAAATATCGAAAGATTCAAACAACCATGAATCAATTACCTAAAGTAATTGGCAACATCCTCTTCCCTAAATGTACTATCAGCTGGAAATGTCAAATAAATCTGTCTAGAACAAGAATTCGCATTTCCTCCGAATCCTGTAGCTGAAAAATCATTCCTTTCAGTTCGGCAGCAACCGAATTTGAGGTATTCATCCCCAATCATCAATGTCACTGCCGCAGATCTACATTGCAACACAATGGCATAAAGATGACACCAGAAATAAACCCAAATCCAAAAACCCAGAACCTAAGCAGAGATTTAACCAACAAATTGCTTGGTTCCACGTATAAAAATGTCTCCTTTATTAATACATGCAGAACAATGCCATAAAAAAAAACTCAAAAAACATTACCACACCAAATACCTACAATAAAAACATACTCAAAATCAGTAAATTAATGTACCTTGGTGAGTTATTCATAATGTTCATGCATTTGTCGTAGGGGAAAGAACCTCCAGACATAAACTGTGAAGCCGCAGCAAATCTCTGCTGCTGAATTGCCTTCATTGTCAATAACTCATCAAACAGTGTAACTATATATAAGTAGGGAAGAGAGACATGTGAGAGAGGAAGTCATGTGAAAGGAGGGTATTACTACATTTACTTATATAGATAGTAGGAAAATGAGTGAGAGTACTAATTAGTGCTACCACCAATGATGTGGCAGTGGGTCCCACCCACGGCTACAATGTTGTTGTGTCTGTGTTTTTTTTTTTTTTTTTAACACAAAATAAATGCCACATCATTAATGGTTACTTTAAGACACCACTTTTAGTGGTTTCTATCATTGCCCTAGATAGTATTGATAGATATAGATAAATAGATAAATGGTATACTTATTCAAATAAAAATGAGAGAAAAATAACTGAACGATTCAATTCATTTATTTTTCTCCGAGTTCCCAAACATAGTGTAAACCCTATTCGCTTAGAGACAGCGGCTCTCGCCTCCCTTACCCCTCTCCTTGCTCACGCCGCCGATGACCTCACCTCTCGCAGCCGGTTTATAAGGCCATATATATACATATATATTGTCATTAGGGTTAGGTTTCTCTCATTCCCTCACCTCTCACCTTCAGCCGTTCGGTTTCAAGACCTCACCTCTCATTTCGTTCGAAATTCGTAAACGACACAACTCATCGGACGAATTTTCTCCGGCAACGACGCACTCGACAGCCACCACTCCAGGTACAACAATCTCCTCCTAAGTCGCCATCAAAGCAGCTAGGAGGATTTCACACACACTGATTATTGAACAAAAGGACTGGGTCCTTAAACTAACCATTCAAAACATTTGGGAGAAATAACAGTTGACTAATTAAATCATTGGCAAATCTCTTCCCAAGTCAATTGACATACACAAACAAAAGCATCTTAATCTCTAGAGGCTAAAACATAGCTGCACTACTTTATAAATCTCCATTAACATAGACGGACTGCCACATTAACCATCCTTACCTACCAAACTTGATAGTAAGCCGTCTATAATCAAATGGACGGCGACCATCAACTCTAAGGTCCGATAGTAAAGCAGTCTCGATGAATTTCTTCTCATTAACAGTCATCCTCAAGGTATTAGCCAGTCTCTGCTCCATTTTTAGTTCTGCAAAAAGTAACCCCCAAACCAAACCAAACATATTTAACATATACGTACAACAATATACAATGCAAGCAAGCATGCATCCAATACAAATGTAAACAAACAATTTCCAAATAGTTCTACATGGTATCTCTAATCCTTGACTCAAACCCTATATATCAAATTTATAAATTTGGCTAAAAATCGCCCTCCTTTATTCAAACTCGTACCAAATTGAATCAAATTTACAACTCTGTCATTACTGATGCGTTTAATCAAAGTTTAAAGGAAAGAACACAAAAATTCAAAATATTAGAGAGGGCGGGTTGGGTCAGGGACTCACTGACTCAGAGGAGGTGGTGGCGGGAAGTGGCGAAGTAGGAGGAGATTGCAGTACCTGGTGCCGGAGAAAATTCGTCCGATAAGCTGTGTCGTTTACGAATTTCGAACGGAATGAGAGGTAAGGCCTTGAAACCGAACGACTGAAGGTGAGAGGTGAGAGAATGAGAGAACCCTAACCCCAATGACAATATATATGTATATATATGGCCTTATAAACCGGCTGCGAGAGGTGAGGTCATCGGCGGCGTGAGCAAGGAGAGGGGTAAGGGAGGCGAGAGCCGCTGTCTCTAAGGGAATAGGGTTTACACTATGTTTGGGAACTCGGAGAAAAATAAATGAATTGAATCGTTCAGTTATTTTTCTCTCATTTTTATTTGAATAAGTATACCATTTATCTATTTATCTATATCTATCAATACTATCTAGGGCAATGATAGAAACCACTAAAAGTGGTGTCTTAAAGTAACCATTAATGATGTGGCATTTATTTTGTGTTAAAAAAAAAAAAAAAAAACACAGACACAACAACATTGTAGCCGTGGGTGGGACCCACTGCCACATCATTGGTGGTAGCACTAATTAGTACTCTCACTCATTTTCCTACTATCTATATAAGTAAATGTAGTAATACCCTCCTTTCACATGACTTCCTCTCTCACATGTCTCTCTTCCCTACTTATATATAGTTACACTGTTTGATGAGTTATTGACAATGAAGGCAATTCAGCAGCAGAGATTTGCTGTGGCTTCACAGTTTATGTCTGGAGGTTCTTTCCCCTACGACAAATGCATGAACATTATGCAAAGCAACTAAAAGGCCTCGAGAAGTGAGGGATGCATGCATGCTCGATATTCCACCCGAATGGCCACTGTTTTGCTGCTACAAGCCTTTGTTGCACAGAAGCACTTATACTTTCCTCTTCTCCAAATCAAATCTGTTCTGCCTCAGGAACATTCTGCTGAATTTCATTGGTGGCCGAGAGGGGGGCCGGTCGGCCACTGCTGATGGTCGGTCGGCCAACAAAGGTGGCCGGTCGGCTACTGATGGTGGCCGGTCGGCCACTATTGGTTTGGACTTTTCTACTGCAACAGAGAGCACAACAGAGCAAAAAAGTTTACTTTTGCAGGTTTGTTTGTACTGTTTACACTCCTTATCATCAAACAAGCTCAAAGAAGTGAAACCCTTGGCTCTCAAATCACCAATCAAGCAATTCCCATGCATGATGGCCAAAGAACCAAGTTTGTACAAGCTTAATGAGTGCAAAACAAGACTCAAAAAGACCACCACCCTATCATGCATGATCAAGGGTGATGGTGACCAAGGAAAGTGACACATTTTATCACTTTTGAGTATGAAATGTTCCATTTTCCTTGTGTTCGAATTAACGCCCGATTCGAACACATGCAATGCAACACGAAAGATGCTTATCTTGCCTTTTTTACTTGTCCAATTTTGTTTACTCATTTTAATTACCAAAACCATTCATTAATCAATTTAGTCCATTAGTGATTGTCCTCTAAGGGAAAGATGGCTCAAACCTCAAGTAGCTTTGGGCTTGAAAGAGGCATTACACTGTTGGTAATGAACCCCCTAAAGGATTAAACCATTAGGTGTAACACCTCCATTTCACACTTAGGCAAACAAGGGGTTTAAAACCACTTTCAAAGCAAACAAAAAAGTGAAGAATGAAGGGAGATTGCAGAGATTTTAAGTGCTGAAATGGAGTGCAAAACAACACTAAAACATGCTATTAACTCAAAACAATGATGATTAAAGCATTAAAGTATCAAGCTAGTGAAGGAGATTACACTACAATTATGCAAAACAAGCCTTAACTGAACTAACCAACCCAAAACAGAGCCAAAATAGAGGCAAAAACACACTGGACTAGAGTTAAGTTAAGCTAGAAAAACATGCTAACTCATGATGCTAACTCATGAAGCTAACTAGTCATGCAAACAAGACAAAAGGAGGGGAGGCTAACCCCTCCAAGTTTGAACTTCAAAAGTTGATTTTTACCACTAAAAAACCTTTGAGATCTTGTGGTTAAAAGGTCCAAAAAAGTTGTCTTTAAAGTGGTGAATAATAGCACAAAAGCTTAACAAGCTAAGAAGCAAAAAGGGTGGACAACCCCTTAACTCAAAATAGCCTCAAACCACCATTTTTTAGGTCATAAAAACAGAGATTTTTACACTTCAAAACCAGCCTTAAAACAATTTAAAAGGATGGCAAAACAAGGATATAACGCAAGTAGAAACAAGGCAAGTGCTATACCTTTGAAGCAAAGCACAAAATAGCCAATAATCCAAGCTCAAATCACTTTCTAGAGCTCAAAGAAGGTCCCAAGTTATCTCAGCTCAAAGGTGAGAGTATTTGGTTAAGGGTTGGTATGTAAAAGCTAAGAGAAACTAGGCAAATGTGTGCAACCTAACAAGAGAGAGAGAGAATTCTAGAGAGAGATAGATATTTTTGTTCTAAAAATGCTAACCATCAAAAATAGGGAAGGAACCCCCCTATATATAGAAAAACAAGTCTTGAGCTTAGAAACATCTCACCATACATGTGTATGGAGATACAACTCAGTGAGCAACAGCTGGCATAGCTGGCAACAAATATCTGGAAAAAGAGACCAAAGGCCGTCGGCCACCACTGGTAGTCGACAAGCACAAGCCATAGCCGACAACCCCTGAGGTTGGCCGACAGGTCGCCCACTATTCCAGACTAGAGGCAACAAGCTCTTGGTCCAAAAACATGCACAAAACAAATAAGGTTTAGAGGCTCAAAGACAAGGCGTTCTACCGAGGACTTCGGGCGCTCAAAATGAACACAAACAAGCACAATCACCGAGTGCACAAACGATGACGCCCAAGGCTTGAGGACGGTCAAAAATGGGGTGTCTACAGCTACTAATACATAACATGTGAATTATCTCAAGTTATGGGGTAACGCATAAAATCACATAGGAATTGATTAAATCCACAGATGAAAATGAGCGGATTCTGAATGCATGAAATATGGATACAAATCGTGGGTATGATGAAAAATAAAACATGAGGCTCTTTACAAATATGGAAAGCATGGAAATAAACAGGATAGAAAGAAGTGGGGATTGGAAGACATACATAATATGGGATATAAAGAAATGGAGATCAGAAATTATTACAACACTAAATAAAAGACGTGAGGTTAGAAATTATTACAACACCAAATAAAATAAATGGGGTTGGAAATTATTACAACACAAGCTGAATTTAACAAGTATGGAAATTGAAATTAGGAAACACCAAATCAAAGAAATAGATGGAAACCTGCATTCATATCTTTGTGAATAAGAGTAAACTAATAACCAAATCCATGCTATTAATTAGAGTGAACAGATTGCACCCTTTCAAAGGGGAAGCCTTACAATGCTTATGAAAGCTTTATAAGACTTCTAACAAAATAGGGAAGAAAGGGGAAGATACATATAACTCATCAAAAGTAGTTTAACACTTGTTTTTTTAGTCATGGAATATGGATGTGGAATCCATTTCCATGTTCAAAGTTGGTCAAGAAGAGAGTTTTTAACACTTTTCAATGAGAAATCCGTTATAGCTTCAATGGAAAAGTAGAGAAAGAAAATACAAGAAATTAAAGATACTACATAATCTAAGGGTATGTGGCTTAGCCAACCATTCCTACAAATTAAATTAGAGCATGTATCCACATGTTAAGGGACTTGAGGAGTGTTGTACCCAATGTAATCTCTGTAATATAATTAGTTATTGATGAGATACTAAAGATAGATGAGGTGACTTAATCTAAAACAAATAATCTATCTTAGCCAGATGAGCTCGCTCAATCTAAGTCTTCTCAATTGTTATCCAAAAGACAACCTAAGAGGGGGATGAATTAGGTTTCTACAATTAAAAAAATGCTAACAATTACCCAATAAAAATTAAACAAATAGAACAACAAATATAGAATATATATGAGATGATTCAAGCTGAACAAAAACAAATAACAAACTTGCTAATCACAGGAATATGGTAATACAGTGAACATGTTAGATGATTTACACAACAATATCAAATTAATGACTAGATAGATTGCCAATGGATTATAGAAAACACAATTAGTGAGAACTCATACAATAGTCAATTATAATAATGAAGAATGAGATGATTAACTCAATGGCAAGTGACAGTAGGAAATATAACAATTATAGAAATGTAAGGAGATTAGGGAAAAAGGGGCAAATAGATTTATAGTGGTTTAGCTTCAATCAAGCCTACAACCACTCCTTAAGCTTCACTTGAGATTTTCTACTAATCTTCTAACTTCACAGGGGTGCTAGCAACCTTTTGTACATGGAGCAATCCTCCATAGATTTTACAAAGACTTTCCAAGTCTTCAAAACCTTGAAATCCTTAGATAGTTCTCAATCACTCTCAAGGATTCAAGAACACTGAGTGTACTACACTCTTACAAGATTGAAATGGTGTTTTTGCTTTCAAAGAAAGTTGCAAAGAAACTCTCTCTCAAGGAATAATACAAAGATTCAAGCCCTGAGTTGTATCAGTAAAAACCTCTCAAAGGTATATGTGCTTAATACTAAAGCTCACAGATGATTTTTCTAAAGAGAAGGAAAAATAGATGAAGAATAATAATCTTCAAATTTATTGAGAGATAAGGAATATGTGAATGATGAAGAATGGTCAAATGTTTAGCATGTTGTATCTCTATTTGTTATGTTGGTTTCATCTTCTGTTGCACTTCACAAGGCTCTGTATGTAACGGAGTTTAAGTGCTCTGTTGAGTTCTGACAGAACCCATCTCTTCTTCCCGTCGAGGAGATGGGATAGTGATGGGTAGAGATGATATATAATTCATTTCTCAGAGATTCTCTATCACCCATGTGTGTTTTACCCGTTGAATGATGGGAAAAACATTTCTTTTCAGTTCACCGCTCGTTACTAATATACACAGCTTTTGCAGCGGCGCGCTTGCCTAGATATCCAAAGCCATACTTTGTTTTTCATGGACGTCCGCCCAGACGTCTGTCCGGATGCCCCGTGAAGTCCCGATCATAAAGGTTGACTTCTACGGTCATTGAGCATACTGCCTATGGGACAGCCAAAGCAAAACAGACTGAAATGGAGCTGAACTCGGCCAAAATTGCTTAGGGGATGTCCATTCCTTAGTGGGTTTGGCTCCTGTGTTCTGCTGTTTTGCTACTGTTGTTCTGGTGTTGTCTTGCTGCTGTTTTTTGTTGTTTTAGAACTGTTTCAACATCTGTTTAAGCTCAATTTTGATCTCAAAAACAATATAATTAGGAAAATGACATAGATTAATTTTGATGCATGAATCAAATAACATGAATTCATCAATTAGTCTAAGATGACTTCATTTTGGCTAGTATCTTTTCATTTCTATCAGCCCTCTCTAAAATTCATTTCCTCTCCATTCTCTCTACAAACACCCATCCACCACCATTAAACTCTTGATTTCTTCAAATCCATTGAAGTTTTGACCCAAGTTCCTTCATCAAAGTTGGAGAGCTCACCCAGGGCTACATTTTGTGTGGTGGAGATTAGGTTTCGTTACCGTTGATTTTTGGAGTTTTTCTCATCTTCTTTCTCTAAATTTTGAGGTAAGGATTTTCTGTAATGCCTCCAAAAAAAAGTACAAATAAACCAACTCATAAGAGAAAAGAATATAATAAAGTTAAAGTATTTCTATTGGGATGCACCCGTATAAATCAACATACTAGCAACTAAATTCCAAAACAAGAAGGTACCTCTCACTACTGAAGGAGCAGGTACAAGATCCGGCACTGTAACATCATACACGCACCCCGTAGGTCTCTGCTCAACCTGTTCACCCCTCAGAGCATAAGTCTGATGCACTGACTGAGCCGAAGAGGCTCCTTGAGTGGCCCTCGAGCCCTATGCTAACTATGTAAGCTGGTGACTCTGTATCTACCTCGAACCAGATGCACTAGATGTGCCACCCAACTGTGGGCAAAACCTATTCAAGTGCCCCGCTTGCCCACACTAATAACAAGTGAGCGACTGGCCTCTCCCTTGACCTTGGCCCTGAGAACGAGCCGAAGACGAAGCTGCTCGCTGCCCTTCTCCTCTCTGCGGGCAAGCCGGTGACTTGTGGCCCAACTGACCACATTTGAAACAAGTCACATCACCCTAACCACCTCTCCCAGAACCTGAACTCGGCGCTGGAAAAGTGGACCTCGACTGAGCTCCCTAGGATGACTAAGGGTTAGAACCCCTCTGTCTCTTACTGTCTCCCTGATTATCCTGACTCCTCTTGGAGCCCCTCATCCTCTCCTCCTCTGCATCCATGATAGTCTCAAGATGGGTTGTAGCCTCCACAAGGTAAGCCCAGTCCTTAATTGTTTCTCAAACTCCAAACAACAGTGCTCCTCAATCGCTACTAACTCCGGTGCAAACCTCGATAAACTGGTAAATGTGGCCTCAAACTCGGCCACCGGTGTGTTCAACTACACCAGCTTAGCAAACTGTAGGGGTGAGCAGTGGATATACAGATCCGCCAAAACCGACCGAACCGAACCGAACCGATCCGCCGCATTTTGGACGGATGCGTGATGACGAGCGGATGGTTGCGGATTGATTTTCTCCAATCCGCCAATTTGGCGGACATATAGCGGATTTGAGGTTCCTTTGGCCGCAACCAAACCGCCAAACCGCGAGCACTCTTAGTAATTTATAAGACTTTGTGTTTTCAATTTGTTTAAATATTTTGTTTGTGTTTTCAATTGAAAAAGAGTTCAAATATTTTGTTGAAAAAAAGTTTTCAACTTGAATATATTTTTTGAATTGAAAAACATAAACGTATTATTTATCTATATTTTTTTATTTTTAAATCTAACTCTAAAAGTAATAAATAGAAAATATGATATGCTGGTTGATTTTTTTTTTCAAAAACATATATAAATGTAACAATACAGAGACATACAATCTTTACTATTGCTTTGTTCATGGTTTTGGTAGTTTGAATTATTTTTATATTTTAAGAACCATGGATTGTAATACTTTATGTGGACGAGACATGCTGTGATTGTAATATGTGGATGAGGCATGCAGTGATTGTGATAATCTAAAGTTTCAAACTTTATTTCTTTGGATGTTTTAAGTCATTGACTGTAATACTTTTTTTTTTTTTTTTGGAGGTGCACAAGTTGAACTATGTTGAAAATTTATAAAATTTCAATCCGCCAAACCGATTCGTATCCATCCGCCAAACCGCCAATCCGCTCAATCCGCATCCGTTGGATTGGCGGTCGGATGCGATTGATTTTCTTCAATCCGCCAATCTGGCGAACGGATGGCGGATTGGAGGTTCCATGGCCGCTACCGACCCGCGCCCACCCCTAGCAAACTAGTTTCTCAACTTCTTCCTAACTGTAGCAGGTAAGTACTTATCCTGGAAGGCATCGACAAAAGCCTCCCAAGTCCCTCCAATGCGCCATCGCACATACTTTCACCACTGATCCGCGTCTCCCTTCAGCTGAAAGGACGCTACGGTCACTCTCAAACCCCCGTCTTCGATGCCAGGCATCTCAAAAGTCTTCACCATCTGTTCTAACCATTCATCAGCCTTCAGTGGCTCATTGGGATCACCCAAAAACTTGTCTGGGTTTGACTGGAAGAACTCTCTCTTCAGAAAAGAAGGCCCTGCTTCAGCTACTTAAGCCTGGACTTGATTCTCAGCCCTGAGAATGTCCATGGATTCCCTCAATGCTCCAGCCATTTCGCGGACTAGGGCGCCTATGGCCTGCTGACCAACCGGTTCGGCCACATTGGCCGGACCAACTCCTTCCTCTTGTGCCAGAATATCATCCGGTATCGGCATCTCTCATTGTCTAGGCCTACTATGCCTACCACCACCACGTCCACATCCTGACATCCTAATGAAGGTAACACAAGAGATTAGCACATTCATAAATGTGCCGAAGCTAACTCACTCGTGTCCTAATATGTTGGACAATAGTAATTTACTCCACATAAACATGTAATCACGTAAACACATACAAATTTCCTTCCCAGATAATGATCGTTCCACGGTGTTGCTAGAGTTCCAATTAGAAATAGCAGTGATCAAGTGCCCTTCTAATAGGACTTCTAGAAACCCGTAGACCCAATCAACATCTTAGGAACTAAATCTCATACCCATATAATCATATAATCATGTTATCATAAAATCATATATCACCTATACTCAAGTCTCTAGTAAGCGAGACAAACCCATTGTGGTACTAACCACTTCCTACATACCCAAAGTATTCAAACCCAGTACGCTCTGATACCAAGTTGTAACGCCCAAAAAAAAAGTACAAATAAACCAACTCATAGGAGAAAAGAATATAATAAAGTTAAGGTATTTCCATTCATCAAAGTTCGTATTACAAAAGAGATTAGTTAATAACAACAAAATAAATGCCCTACGGGCTTACATCTTTCCAAGACATTATTTGGTTACAACAAAAGAGAGTCATAAGCTCTATACATATAAAGCCCTTGGCTTGAATAAACATCTAAACAAAAATAACAAAATAGAGCCTCCTGATCCTAAGTCCTTCCAAACTATGTCCTTAGAGAAAGCATATCACCTGTACCTGAAAATGGTTTCCCAAGTAGGGTGAGTCAAAGCCCAGTTGAAATAGTCTAACACAACATATAAGATTTAACTAAGATATAAGTGTCAAGTACACATTCAATATTTATGACCAACGTACATCCTTCTCATGAACATTCAATATTGATACTCATATCATAACCCATTTCTATTTATTCATTTCAGGCTAATTCGTTTCACTTCAACTCATATGCCAAGTGTATAATTTTCTAAAACCTAGCTGAGACTACAACTCAATGGTTTTCAATCAACATAACGATCCTATAAACACTTCAATCTTGCCATTTTACAGAAATTTCGTCCGCGAGATTGGCACCCATGTATACATAAGATTTCGGGACTTTCACCCTAGACACTCCGGCCAGCTTAATTTTCAATGGAGTCCATCCCCTATCTCCTCCCAAAACATGGAGTACACCCTCTTTCTCCTCTCAAAACATTATATATATACAATGTATTTAAAGACATCGTCATATTCAATGACATTCAATTACACGTATTCAATGTCTCAACACCGTCATATTCATTGACATAGTTAAATGATTAGCTTCAATTGTCCTAATCCTTATGCAATTTCTACAACAATCATAGCTATCCTTCACTGATAGCCTAATACAGATATTTCTAAACAGATATGCAATCTTTATAACAGATAATTTATCAAATTTTCATAGGTGAGTGATTAAACAAATCCAACTACACCAATCATTTATATATCCACCAAATTTCACATTCTTCATCTCAATTCCATCATTTATACAAAATAATTATTATATATGTATTAGGGCAAATTTTTCCCCTATTTCAAATATCACTCTAAAGGCTAAAATCAACTATTTTAATACAAGATACCCTCACATCCAAACCCTATAGTCATTTACATAACATCACATGGAAATCCCTCTTTTAGACTTGATGTCAAATCCTAGGTTTTGTCAAAACACCCCCAAATCTCATCATTTATACATAACAACAAATACCTAGGTTAAAGATCATATTAAGGTGTAGAAGCCCAATGGAGAAGAGGATGAACTTCAAGAATGACGAAATCAAACTTTGATTGGATGAAATGGAAGCTCTTGAGATGCTCTAACTCTTTATCAAAGAAAGTAGGGTGTGGAGATCCTTAGATCTAGGTGTATTTGTTGAGAGAAGTTGAACTTTAGAGAGAGAGGGAGCTGGTTTAGGATTTTTGTGAGAAAAAATACCAAAAAGTGATAAAAATGGTCTGTTGCGAACTAATATAAGTGAGGCTCGCTCGAGCGAAGGAGTTGTCGCTCGAGTGACTAGACACAATAAGTGACCTCACTCAAGCGCAAGAAGCGTCGCTTAAGCGTAGAATACACACCCTCAGAAGTTTTGCAGACGCACATCATCGCTCGAGTGCAATAAGCCTCGCTTGAGCAAAGAACACTACCCTCCCAGAATCTCTGCAACTCTGCAAAAATGATGGAAGTTCACAAAGCTCGCTCGAGTGAGGAAGCCAAAATCTAGGCAACAACATTCTAGACCAACTAGCAACCAACCTGTTGCAAACACGCCCAAGACATTCCAATACTCAAATAGGAAAGAAAAAAGAGGGAAATAGACATGAATAATAATATTATGCCACGAAATTTGAGTCCGGAATATAATAAAGGTCGGGTCAAAACCGGAATAGCTATAATCTCCCCGCCTTAAGGAATTTCGTCCCCAAAATTTCAAAACCATGTTTTAGCCAATTTCCAAAATGATTACAAATCAATTCTCAATCCCATGACCTACCTACCGGCCATTCAATCTTTTCACAAGATAAACAAATTCACCATATAGATCTTAACATATATTACCAATATGCATCTCTCATAGTTTCAAACAACTTCACTACATACACCTCATATTTCCAAAACATGTTTAATGTTTATGATAAACTCGCATTTCCAAAACTTAAACAGCATATACAATGTTCATATTAAGCTTGCATTTTCGAAACATAGGTAACATATACAATGTTCTCATAACTCAAAACATATACAATGTCTTTACAGTTCATGAACAAGATTAAAAATCTTAACATATGCTCAAACATCAACAAATAAGTCCGGATATTTCTCTCGGACTTCCAATTCATGCTCCCAAGTTGCTTCCTTAACCCTGTGATGTTTCCACAATATTTTGACCAAGGGAATTGTCTTGCCTCGCAAGACTTGGTCCCGTCTATCCAAGACTCTCACTGGTGTCTCCTCATAGGAGGCATCCTCGTCCACCTCTAGGTCAGTCCAATCCAACACGTGTGATAGATCCGGCTCATACTTCCGAAGCATACTAATGTGAAATACGTCATGCACTCCGAAAAGTTGTGGCGGTAATGCCAAACCATAAGCTACCTCCCTGATCCGCTCAAGCATCTCAAAAGGGCCAATAACGAGGGGACAACTTCCCACTCTTCCCAAACCTCATCAGATCCCGCTTAGGTGGTATCTTCAAAAAGACATGATCTCCCACCTTAAAAGAAAAAGGTCTCCTCCTACGGTCGGCATAACTTTTCTAACGATTGTGAACTGTAATTAACCTTTTACGGATAAGTGCCACCTTCTTCGTTGTTTCCCAAACCAGCTCTGGGCCTAACAAAGGTGTATCACCCACCTCGGCCCAACACACCGAAGATCTACACGATTGGCCATACAAGGCCTCAAATGGTGCCATGCCAATACTCGATTGGAAGCTGTTATTGTAGGCAAACTCCACTAAGGGTAAGTGTCTCTCCCACGACCCCTTAAAGTCAATCACACAGCCTTGAAGCATCTCCTCAAGGATCTGAATAGTATGCTCGGACTACCTGTCAGTCTGAGAGTGGTAAGCAGTGCTAAAGGACAATCTAGTGCCCAAGGCACTCTACGAACTCTGCCACAACCGAGTTGTGAAACGTGGATCTCTATTCGAAACAATCATCACAGGGACCTTGTGCAACCTCACTATGTCCCTAATATACAAATCGGCAAGATAGTCTACCGAATCACTCATATGCATAGGAATAAAGTGCCCTGACTTGGTCAACCGATCCACTATCACCCAAATGACATCGCTACCCCGTTGAATCCTTGGAAGGCCCACAATAAAATCCATCATTACATGCTCCCACTTTCATTCGGCTATAGGCAAGGGTTGCAACAAATTCGCTGGCCTCTGATGCTCGGTTTTCGCTTGTTGACAAGTAAAGCATTTCGATACAAACATGGCTACATTCTTTTTCATACCCCTCCACCAAAACTGGTGACTCAGATCATGACACATCTTTGTGCCTCCCGAATGCACCGCAAGGCGTGAATGGTGAAATTCTTGGAGTATTTCCTCTCAACAAGATTCCGATCCAAACAAACGAACATGGTATCTCACACTCTAGTCGGGATACACAGTCAAGCCCTCCTCTACCTTATTGCTGGAGATCTTCTCCCAGAGGGATTCTACCTTAAGGTCACTTTTCTGCACTTCCAACACTCGGCTCACAAGTGTAGGCTGTGTAACTATTGAACACAAGGCTGTAGACTCAACAGAAAGGCTGCAGACTCAACTACTTATAACATGGTTTTATAAGTACTTGGACTATGAAAGTAAAATGAATAATGATTGTGAATATGGAATGGTATCATACGTCACATGGATATGATTTTTAGAAATTGAGAAATATGGATTATCGTATTTCACATTGAGTAAATGTTGAGAATTGTGGAAATTATACAATGAAGGTATATATAATTGCATCTCATTTCATTCATTTGCATAGCTTTCAGTATTGCTTACTATAGCTATATTTGGAAAATTGATTTATTGTTTGAGGAAAATAATTGTTGACTTTGGAAATGTTTTGAGGTAAATATGGTGAGAAATTTTGTTAGGGGGTGTAGTTTGAGAATTAAGTTGGCTTAAGTGTTCTTGGTATAAGACCAGAAACACGCGCATATGGGTGCCTAAGCCCTCCAGTTAGAAGCCGGCAATGTAGGATTTGGTAGTGCTTGATAAGTTTATTTGCAGACACTAACCTTGGAGATTTGCTTGACTCGTATTTATCAGACCTTGTTGATATATGAAAATCATTGGTTTGATTATATTTTCGAACAAGCATTTTCATGAGATTTTCAAAAGAGAAAAACTATTTTGAGCATGACATGGCATGGGCATCCATCTCATAAGACTGCATAAAATGTATATATTTTGTTAAGAATTCTCCATTGGGTTTTGTGCTCACCCTTAGTGGATTTGTTGTAGGAAAAACTGTTGTGATCCCGACAAAGTAGAGGTGTAGAGAATTGTTTTGGGAGCACGAGGCTGTTATCTCTTGTTGTTTTATTCTGTTAAGCCAAGGACTATTTTTGTATGGGTTAAAAAACCATTTAACTATAATTGAGCTTAAGCCTTAGAACATGTAGCCAATAGGGGCATTATTTTGGGTTTTAGTTTCTGTCGAATCTTTGTTTTATGTTGTAATTATTATCTTAGAAGCTTTGAAAGTATGAAGGCATGTGGAACGATTACATCTCTAAAATAAGGATATTGAATATGCATATATGAATATTGAATTGTAAAAAATTCATAATTAATGAGGATTGAGGTTTGTTGAGGAGTTAATCAGAGTTTTCTGATGTCTATTTATTTTGAGGGGTTACAATTTTCCCAAGAGATATTTTCTTGCTCACACTTATATAAAAATTGAAAAATATCTCAAATATTTATTCACTTTAAAAATATCACACATAAGTTGATTTTACTTCCATAAAACAAGAATCAGTACACCACAAATAACTCATCACCATATTCCAACTTCTTCTTTTTGTAAAATAACCTTGAATGTATAGAAATCTATACAATAGTACTTGAATTGTTAAAACAATTGCATTATGCCCCATAATTTCCTATAATGTTTAGTGAAAACCTTAGCCAAGAAAACCTTGAATAAAAACAAGGCAAAAATTTTATAATATGATTCTATATATCACATTTAATAGGGTACAATTTCGAAAATAATAGACTAACACATAACGGCTCTAGAATTATAATGGTGGTACAAGTGTATTACAAATAATCATAATCATGCCACCATGTGTTCAAAACCATGTAATAACGGATTTGTTAAACCTTTGCGTACAAACCAAGAATGTAAATATAAATGATGTTTATCTAACACCAATGATAACTTGAAAAAATATAACGTCGGTAAACTTTACTATAGAATAAATTAAAAACTCCCTTCTGTATATGCACAAGACCCAAGTCTGCATTACAAATAATTTTGCACAAGTGCTTTACTCTAGCAATAAACAGAAAATTAATAAAAAATAAATCACTCCAAGAGAATAGTTGATATACAACAAAATTTAAATATTGAAACAGTAAAATTAATTCTTATTATGACCATAATTAAATCATTCAATTTGGTAGCAATAAACAGAACTTTTACAATATTCTCCAAATTATTGCATAGAAGCTAAAACAATACTAATATTATTTTATTTTATTTTAATTAAATATTTCATGTCCGATTCAGCCCATTAAAATCTCATAACCAAAAGATAAAGCACACACGTGTGTGTATACATATGTAGGTACATTGCAAAAAATAGATTATTCTTTTCCAATGCCTAGTCTTATGAACAACCTACTGAAAAAGGCCTATTTTAATCTCATAGTAGCATACACATGAAAACATCAATAGTTATGTAATAATTTATTGCAAAGTAATCTTTAAATGGACAATGAAAGTTACAGTTACAATTAGAAATAATTAAACATTCAGCCACTAAAATAATGAATAACATACTTCCTATTTTGTATCAATTAAACTTGTATCTTGAAAGTATGAATATGTATGAACAATTCTTTATACACCAGATTTTATGTATATGGTTAGTATATCCATAGACGGACCCTGATTTTCACATGAGGGGGGGCGAAAATATACATACTGACAAAAATTCCAAATAAAAAATATGGATTGCAAGATCAATTTTCTACTAACATATAAAAAGCGAAAATAAAAAGAAAACATATACAAATAAGTGTTTTTTTTAATCCACATTAAAAAAGATAGTAATTATAGAAACAATCTATTTACTAAAAGTGAGGTACCTTGAAGACGCTATTTCATATCATTAAAAGCATCTATGATAGATTCACTTTAAAATTGTAACGCCCCAAAATAATAACGACGACCCATCTCATGATGTTCAATAATGTATTGATTGATTGTGTATAGAACCTTTGTGTTTATATGCATTGTGTATAGAGGAGGAGATGGGGGATGTACTCCGCGGTTTAGGGGAAGATGGGGGATGTACCTCTAAACCGGATAGGATTGGAAGGAGATGGGGGATGAACTCCGTAGACACAGCTCATATGCTTGTCTAGAGAAGTGAAGATACAGCTCATAGGCTTATCTTTGAGAAGTGTAGATACAGCTCATATGCTTGTCTAGTGAAGTGTGGATACAGCTTATATGCTTATCTGTTGATGTGTTGATATAGCTAGTATGCTTATCTATTAATTAAGGATGGAAAATGGAAAGTGACATAGACTCGTATGTTATAAAATTGTGACGTGATATATGCGGATGTATCGGTGTTGGCCATCTATCAATTGCTAATCTTTTAGTCACTGCTCATAGTTGGTTTAGTATATCTCTGCTGGGCTGTGGCTCACCCTATATGGGAACATCATTTTCAGGTATAGGTAGCATGCCACCTCCAAGGACGTAGCTTGGGAGGCTAGAGGCGGGCAGACTTTTGTTGTCTTTTCCCTTTTGATGTATTGCATGTATATTCAAGCCAAGGGCTTAATGTGTAAATGAGTTAGTACTCTTTTGTTGTAACCAAGTGTTAGCTTGGAAAGCTGTAAGCCTTTAGGGCATTTGTTTTTGTTGTTAACATGTAATACTTTTTGTAATGAAACTCGGTTGGATAGAAGAATGTGAGGCTTTTATATATATCAATGTATGTCTATATTGATGGGTTTAATGTTATTTTTTTTGGGCGTTACATGTGCGAATGCAGTTGAATAGACACATCGTGCCCCACTCAACCACTGCATGGGTGTCCTCCAGCCAATCGTATATTCGGCGCATCAGACAATCAATTGGGGTAAGGGCAAATATATGAATCTATTCGGCATCACCTATTCTAGTGCGCAAATGCCGCCAAATAGACACATCGTGCCCAACTTAACTGCTGCATGGCGCTCATTAAAACGAATAAGACATGCCGAGCAAGACGCTGTAGCTTGGCTTTTCGCGCTCATATACCACGTAAAAAGAACCAAAACGCCCCTATGAGGGGGTAGCATTACCCTGTCTTAGATTTTGACATGATCTAGGTTGCACTATTTCAAGCAAGTGGTTTCATAACATCCTGTATGGGTAGCACCCTGTCTTAATTTGAATGGTCACTAGAGCGTACTATATGCATTAGGTCAAATAGTTACAAAGGGTACCTCAGCAAGACTACCTAATATACCTCTCACACCTAACACCGAAAAGTGAAAGGAGGATCAAGCGGTACAGTGGTAATCCAGATCCAAGGGTTATGTTCCCAACTTGACAGAGCCCATGACTGGTCAGCCTTTTGGCAAGCTTTGTAGGCAAGCCTCCGGCAAACCGTCCAGGAATAACAGATGGCAAACACAGGGACTTAGGCACACCAATGCAAATGCAATGCAAAGAACATATATATGTAGATAAAATTTCACATCATGAAATTTGAGTCAAGTTCTCTAAATCCCCAGCAGAGTCGCCAGAAATTGTAGCTCGGCTTTTCACGCTCCTTTTCGGAAGCCTCTCAATCTTTTATTTTTCATTTCTCTTTATTCATCAATGTGTTTACTTTTAAGGGACTAATTGACCCTTGGAAATCACCAAGGAAAGTATCATTATCACTTATTATCAAGTTTGGATTTCAAGTCATTATCACTCAAGTTTGAGTTTCACTCAAGTTTGAGTTTTTCTTAGTCATTATCACTCTTTTGAGTTTGACTAGTCCTTGTTGCACATCTTGAGTTTGACTTGGAATCCCTTATCGCTTGTAAATAAGTTTGACTCTTCCTTTGTAATTTCCCCCGGAGAAAATTTTCCCGGGTTAAGTTGATGCTTGTTTCTCTTTATTGCATTTTGGACTTAGTGGATATAAATATCACTTTTGCACAAACAGGAGAAAAGATAAAGAAACGAACAGGTAATAAAAAAGGCTAATAAAATTGGTTAAAATTGGATTACAACCGACATAAAGAACCAATATGATTGATTGAATTCGGTCGGACGTTATACCGAATTTATTGTGTCAAGGCTTGCCTTACATCAATTATTGTAATAAATTAGACAGCCCCTTTCATTAATTATTCATTCGACTTTGTAAATATTATTTGTTTGGACAATTGGACATTCGGACCCTCCTGCGCGAGGGTAAACAAACTTGTAATAATGTGTATGTCTTCCAACCCCACGTCTTTCTCCCTTTTATTTACCAGCTTATGATGGTTAGATTAGGGACATCGTATTTAATTTAGCATACTCATGTTTGCATCCACTTGTATTGGATGCACCAAGGCTTGGCGCATCATTCTAATTTGTATTGTCATTTAAATACTTCTTTGAATACATGCTTAGACCGCATGCGATCAAATCATTTCATATGCCATATTAGTAGTTGACCCTAGTAATTGCATATCATGTGTGTTGCATTTGTTATATTGTACAGTTAGGACTCATGCATATTTTCTAACTTTGTTTTGTAGCTTGTTTGCGGGACGTCAGTCAATATGTGAGTTGTTATGCTTTAGCATTCCGCTTGTACATAATTTTCTTATTATGTTTAGCATCCTACCATGAGGCTAATTGCTTATATGATAAACTGTTTCAATGCCTGTGGATGGAGGCTTGTTGGAAGAGGAAGGGACTCCAACCACGCTGGAATCGTGAGAGGAGGAAAGACAAATTCCAAACACACTGAAATCGTGTAAGGAAGGACACACTCTAACCACGCTGAAATCGTGAGAAAAGGAAGGGACTCTAATCACGCTGGAGTCGTGAGAGGAGGGAAAACAAATTCTAAACACGCTAAAATCGTATGAGGAATGACACACTCTAATCACATTGAAATCGTGAGAAGAGAAAAGACTCTAACCACGTTGAAATCGTAAGAAGAGAAAAAACAAATTCCAAACACGCTTAAATCATATGAGGAAGGACACACTCTAATCATGTTGAAATCGTGAAAAGAGGAAAGACACACTCTAACCACGCTGAAATCGTGAGAAGAGGAAAAACAAATTTCAAACACGCTGAAATCGTGTGAGGAAGGACACACCCTAACAACGCTGAAATCGTGAGAAGAGGAAGGGGACTTGAGATCCAAACGCGTCTTACGCGAGAGGAGTATGTGGACTTGAGATCCAAACGCATCTTACGCGAGAGGAGTATGTGGACTTGAGATCCAAACGCGTCTTACGCGAGAGGTGTATGTGAACTTGAGATCCAAATGCATCTTACGCGAGAGGAGTATGTGATCTTGAGATCCAAACGCGTTTTACACGATAGGAGTATGTGAACTTGAAATGATAAACATCAAATCTTAACACGTTTCACATGAAAAGAGGGAAGGTAAAGTCAAAATCCAAACACGTTTCGCGCGAATGGAGAAGGTATAGTAGAATGATTAGGGGTAACCTCTATACGCAGAAGCCACAGATGTCGTTTTTTTTTTTTTATAATTATTTTATGATCATATTCACAACTTTCCCTATTCTCTAACGGGGTGATAGACTAGGTTGGTTTAGTATCCAGAATTGAGGCGCATAGACGCTACCTCAACCTATGGGGCTGCCATACAGATTTCAAGCCGGGGATACACCCCTGGATATTTAAACCAGACTTTAGTCTCAGAAATTCCAAACCTTTGTGTTCTAGGCATCGCCATTCGAACTCTAGTTTCCACCGTCTCAGTTGGTCTCATAGGAACTTTTTGCAAACACAGACAGGTGGCTATACCAGACCACCTGAAGTCATTCGGGTATGACAAACACCAAAGGAATTGCACCTCTAGAGGATTTAAGGTCTCCTAGACCTCGACAAGTGCACAAGATAGCGCGATGGATTGAGATTGTGCGGTAGATGCTTGATTGTGCGATAGATGCACAATGTGGTTATGATCGTGCGATAGATGCACGGTGCGGATGGGATCGTGTGATAGATGCATGGTGCGAATGTGATCGTGCGCTAGATGCACGGTGCGGGTGTGATCGTGTATATAAACAAAATATACACAGATATGTACATATGGTATATATTTATATACAGACATATACACAGATAGAGACAGATATATACACAGATATATACGGTATATATACACAGAGAGAGGCAGATATATACACAGATACATATGGTATATCTACACATACAGATACAGATATATGCACAGGTGGGGAATATTCTGTTGCAGCCGTCAGCGTTTTTTTTTTTTTTCTTCATGTTTTTGGAGTCTTTGTAATCGGGGATGTCCTCCCCGGACTTCAATAAAATCAGTTTCTTTTTTGCTCATCAATGGCGTGATTGGCTTATCACTTTGAGCTTGAAAACAATTTGTATGATTGAATTTGAGAATGATTGAATTTTTAAACTCTGAATTGGACATTGATTCTATATTGACCAGAATCAACGAATGACCTAACGAACTGAAAAACAAAGCAAAACGATCCAAACATACTTATATACACTGACTGGTATGAATACACACTTATATACACTGAATAGTTGACTTGAGTGGTGGAAAAGACAGAATCTCTAACTCGACTATGCCCCTAGTTCATTGCCTTGATTTTTTTTTTCTTGATTTTTTGTAAAATTGTTTTGATCAACATGAGAATTGGATTAGCATACTTATTTCATTTTCTATTTTGAAATCATGTAAGTTAAGTTATGAGCACTAAAAATTTTCCTTTTTAAAATCCAAAGAATGGTCTGGTTTTGTAAAACTGGAACAATTTTTGAGAAAAATTAGTCAGCTTTATTCAAATTAATCCAAACCTATTTTTACAAATGTCCACTACTCAACTAACACGGAATCAACCATTGGGGTGCATAGCCCCAAGCCAGATAATCAATGGTGATATCCGAACCAAGCCAACCGAACCAAGCCAATGCGAATCGAATGAAGCTGAGTGGAACTGAACCAAACTGAACCGCCGAACCGAACTGAACAGAACCAAGTTGAATCGAACCAACTGAACTGAGTAGATCGAAGATACACCAATCAAATATGGATAGGACAACCAAGTCGACTAAAGATACACCAATCAAACATGGACGAACTTCAAGAAGAAGCTACTTACGTATCCTCAAGATAGGACTCAGGCCATCGTAGTTCCGGCTAAGGTTCACTCGGGTATTGACACTCTTCTTTTGTGCTCTAACTTCTGCCAAAGCCGCCCATTCGGGTTTTTAACTTTGCGAGCTTTTCATTTTTTTTTTCATTTTTACTTTTTCTTTTCTATTCATTTGTTTTGGTTTTTAACATTCTATTTTTTTTTTTTGAATTTTTTTTCTGCTCTAACTTTTACCTAAGTCGCCCTTTCGGGTTTTCAACCCAGCGAGCCTCTCAAAGGTGGTATTTTCGTTTTAGCTTGTCCATGTTGATTGGTAAATCTCTAGGCCATCTATGAACGACTGCTACACTTGACCAGTAGATATGATGATGTAGGGACTAGGCTAATTGGGTCTGCATTTGCCCCTAGTGTAGTGGATAGAAACTCAATTGTCCTTATTCTCTCAAATTCTGGGTTTTGCCTTTTTTTTTTGGTTTTCATTGGGAAACAATCCAGTTTTAACTCTTTGATCACATCTAACCTTTTGCCTCTAGTTCAAGGGTTGCTTCAAATCTAAATCACATCCGACCTTCTTGCCCCTAATTCAAGGGTTGCTTCTAATTTGAATCACAGGCCCTACATGATTGCCCCTAGTTCATGGGCTGTTTCCACTTTGAATCATATCATTGCCCCTAGTTCAAGGGTTGCCTCCATTTGAATCATATCATTGCCCCTAGTTCAAGGGCTGCCTCCATTTTGGTTATGCAAGCCTCAAGCTTTGGTTGATTACTGAACACTTCGAATCACGGTTTGAAAGCTAAGCAGCTAAGGAGGTCAGACCTCAAGTCAAGAGGGATCCTGTCACGACCCAAACCCGCCCCTATGGGTTTAGCACCGTAACCGGCTGGTAATCCGAGATTACCGAAGGCCTGCTTAACAGTAAAACAATAATACAGAGTACAAGGGCTGGCGGAACCAAAACAGTAAATGAAAGATGTCCAATGAGCTGTGACAGTCTGTATGCAAAAAGACTTTTTAAACATATACACATTCAAACCATAACAATATGTACATACATCATATACAGGCATACAGGTTAGGGACCAAATCCCTACCACAACAGTACAGTACAGGTACACATATCAGTCTATACAGTGTTACAAAACCAGATATAGAAAGGGGAAGTCTAAAACACCCCAAAAAGCCCTAGCCTGAAGGACTTGGAACCTCGCAGTAAGGCACGTTGGTTAGCTTGACAAAAAGGGAGTTTAAACCCCACGCCCCTAGCTTCGATCCGGTGCCTGGACACCTACATATATATATAGAAACAGCAAGCTAAAGCCCAGTGAATAACATATGCGTAAAGAGGTTAAAAATGAATGTCCTTTCAGTATTGAAAATAGTCATTTATTAGTATATCAGTCATTCAGTTTGTGGCTCATAATTTATGCCACATAGTAATTCAGAAACTATAATAGTCATATGTGGTACGCCCAATAGCAAAGCAGTACAGTAGGTCTTAACAGACCGAACAGTCAACGATGGCCATTGTATCAGTAAACAGTAGTGGTTCCAACATGGGAACCGACAGAGATCTCTGTAACAGTAGCAGCAACAGTTCAGTAACAGTAAATTGCTATAGATGCCACGAATATAGTTCATAAATAGGACAAATATTCATTCAGTAAACAGTGTCATTTCATAAAGCAGTACAGTCATTTGTTCAGAAAATAATCTCAATTGAACATATCTTTACAACATTGTTACTCACAGAGTTCTAGGCTACAGATAAGCTAGTGCGCGTCCTCGGATGCCAATCCTACACAGTTACAGAACGAACACACACTAAGCTACACAGTTGGGAAATAATAACTTAATCCCTAATTTGCCTCAGTGTGGTTCTACATCAATATCCTCATTAAGATGCATTAAACTAGGCCTAGGAATGCCTGGGATGGAATGAGGATGCAAAGATGCACTTTAAAACACTTTTTAGAATTCTTAGAAACAGGTGTCTCGCTCGAGCGTGGCTTTCTACACTCGAGCGGACGTGCAGACAATGAGCTTCGCTCGAGCGTGACTTCCGTCGCTCGAGCGGACTGTAAGCTATAGTAAAAGTACTGGATGCACAAAAATTACGCTCAACGGGCGCTTGATCCACGCTCGAGCGTGAGACACAAGTCCTCGCTTGAGCGTGAACTCTCTCGCTCAAGCGGACTGTAAACACATGCAAAGTACTGGATGCACGAATTTCACGCTCGAGCGCCACTTTCCTCGCTCGGGCGTGAGTCCAAATACTGGAAATTCTAGATTGAACCTTCAAGCTCAAAATTAACTTTTAATGCATCAAATTTGATCCTCTTGGGCCAATTTTCTGGAAAACACTTGGAAATTCATAATATAACATGATTCAAAGCTCAATTTGTAAAATCAATGCCCAAAGGTAGTTCAATTGAACCCAAATTTATGCAAATTCCATGAACATGATGTAAAACATAACATGTATGAATTAAATCAACTTCAAGCTTCCAAAACATGAACAAATGAGCCAATTCTTTCTATAACAAGATGAATTCATGGACTATACTCAAGATATGGACATGCATGTGAGGAATTTATGAATTACAACCTCAAAACTTCAAAATATGTACATGCATGCAAGAATTAAACTTTTAACTCAACACATTAAGCCATATCTTGGCTCTAAACTTCAAAATTAACATAAACCATGCAAGGCACAACTTAACTCATGACCAAGAAGATGAGTTCTAACCTTAGGTCCTCAATTACAAGAATGGGAGCTCAAATATGCACTTATCCTTCAAATCTTCCAATTCTCTAAGCAATTCTCTAGATGAAGCCAAGTTTCTCTACCCCTCTCTCTCTCTCTCAATCGGTTTTGCTCTCAAAATGGCTGAAGAAGAGTGCTAGAAATAAACTCAATGTGTTTTATGAAGTGGGCCACTAAGTGGTATAATGGTGAATAAGGCCAACTATTGTAATTTATCATTATTTAATCTAATTTAAACATACCAAATCAAATTTAAATTAAATATACCATAAAATCACATAAATCCTAACTAGCATAAAACACTAATCAATTTCTAGTTCGGCCGCGGATAAGGCCTTTAATTTGCAGTTTAAACAAAATACATGAACGGATAATTTAACAATCAAACAGATAGAATTGCATTCAAATTAACACACTCAATCAATCAGTTCAGAATTTCAGTCAATCGGTCAATTAACATGCTTAATCATGGATTAGCACTAATCAGTGGTGTTATCAGTAAATAGTAGTGAGGGTTGTCACAGTCTCCCCTCCTTATAAAGAGTTCGGTCCTCCAAACTCGAATTACCTTCATTCTGGAAGAAAGCAGGATTCAGTGGGAACAAGTCAGGATATCTTTTCATCATATCATTTTCCCTCTCCCAAGTGGCATACACGCAACCATGGTTTTGCCAGTCAACTTTCACTAACGGAATCTCTTTGTTCCTTAACTTCTTGATCCGTCAGTTTACAATCTGAATAGGCCATTTTCCGTAAGTGTAGTTATCACTTAGCACTACAGGGGTAGGCTTAATCACATGGAAGGGATCCCGAAGGTAGTCCCTCAACATTGAAATGTGGAACACGTTAAGCATATGCTCCATTTCAGGAGGAAGCGCTACTTGATATGCCACCGGATTGATTTTCTCAATGATCTCATATGGTCCGACATATCTCGACGCTAGCTTACCCTTGACTCCAAAACGAGTCTGGCCTTTCATTGGTGTCACTTTAACAAGGACATGATCACTTACTTCGTACTCTCTATCTCGCCTTCGGATATCCGCATAACTTTTCTGTCGGCTTTGTGCGGTTTTCAATCTCTATTGAATCAGTTTCACCTTTTCAGTAGTTTCCTATACAATCTCGGGCCCAAGCAAACGCCCATCTCCAACTTCTGCCCAGGAGATAGGAGATCGACATTTCCTACCATATAAAGCGTCAAAAGGCGCCATACCAATACTTGAATGGAAGCTGTTGTTGTAGGCGAATTCAACCAAAGGTAGATGACTTTCCCAATTTCCCTAGAAATCGAGAACACACATCCGCAGCAAATCCTCTAGAGTCTGGATGGTTCTTTCTGACTGGCCATCTGTCTGAGGATGGTATGCACTACTCAGTCTCAGTTCAGTACCCAATGCTGTCTACAAACTTTGCCAAAATCTCGATGTAAACTTTGAGGCCCTATCAGAAACAATGGACCCAGGCACTCCATGCAATCTAACAATTTCAGCAATGTAGAGTATAGCCAATGTGTCTGCATTATAAATTGTTTTGACAGGTAAGAAATGAGTAGATTTAGTCAATCTATCAACAATAACCCAAATTGAATCCATACCTTTGCTGGAGCGAGGTAAACCAACAATAAAATCCATAGTGATATGTTCTCATTTCCACTCCGGTATCGGTAAAGGTTGCAGTAAACCTGCGGGTCGTTGATGTTCGGCTTTAACTTGTTGGCAATGAAGACATTTCGACACAAAATCAGCAATTTCTTTCTTCATTCCTGGCCACCAGAAATTTAGTTTCAAATCTTGGTACATTTTCGTATTTCCTGGATGAATAGACAGTTTTGAATTGTGGCCTTCTTGCAGAATTCTTTTTTTTCAGTTCAGAATTACTTGGTATACACAGTCTTCCCTGAAATTTTAACACATTATTCTCAAATTTGAAATCCAGCCTCAGTTTGGATTCCCGTTCTTCGATGACCTTCCTCAAGAAGTCATCCTGTTGCTGTTTCTCTTTAATCTCTTCAATCAGTGCCGGTTGAGCAGAAATGGCAGCTATTGTTCCACCTTGTTCATGCAAAACAATCTCAACTTCAAATTTTTCAAGGTCATATAGCAACTCTTTCTATCCGGTGAGTAAACAGGCTAAATTTCCAGTCGCTTTCCGACTCAATGCATCGGCAATGGTATTAGCTTTCCCGGGATGGTACAAAATTTGCAAATCATAGTCTTTAATCAGTTCTAACCATCTTCGCTGCCTCATGTTCAGTTCTTTCTGTGTGAAGAAATACTTTAAACTTTTGTGGTCTGTGTATACTTCACATGTCGCCCCATAAAGGTTGTGACGCCAAATTTTCAGTGCAAACACTACTGCAGCAAGTTCTAGATCATGGGTCGGGTAGTTCTTTTCATGCGGTCACAGTTGTCGGGAAGCATATGCAATAACTTTACCATTTTGCATTAAAACACATCCCAAACCCTTATGAGAAGCATCACTATATACAGTATAACCATCCGTACTTGAGGGTAAGGTGAGAATCGGTGCAGTCACTAGGCGAGTTTTCAACTCCTGAAAAGCTGATTCCCTTTGATCGGTCCAGTCAAATGATATCCCCTTCTGAGTCAGCTGTGTCAGTGGTAGGGCAATTTTGGAGAAATCTTTGACAAACCTTCTGTAATACCCGGCCAAGCCTAGAAAACTTCGGACTTCGGTAACATTTGTCGGTCTAGGCCAGTTCACTACTGCTTCAATTTTCTGTACATCAACTAAAATTCCATCTTTACTGATTACATGCGCCAAAAACATAACATTGTCAAGACAAAATTCACATTTAGTCAGTTTAGCATACAGTTTCTGTTCTCTTAGGGTCTATAGGGCAATTCTCAAATGATGTTCATGTTCTTCTCTACCTTTGGAGTAAATCAAAATGTCATCTATGAACACAACTATAAATTCATCAAGGTATGGTTTAAAAATTTGGTTCATAAGGTCCACAAATGCAGCTGGTGCATTAGTAACTCCGAAAGCATAACTAAGAATTCATAATGTCCGTACCTCGTTCGAAAGGTAGTCTTTTCAATGTCCCCTGTCTTGACTTTCAACTGGTGGTATCCATATCTAAGGTCAATCTTGGAGAATACTTGGGCACCTTGTAACTGGTCAAATAAATCATCAATGCGAGGCAATGGGCATTTATTTTTCACTGTTACCTTATTTAGTTCACGGTAGTCAATGTAGAGTCTCAATGAGCCGTCTTTCTTTTTCACAAATAAGACTGGCGCGCCCCATGGTGAAGTACTGGGCCTGATGAACTTCTTATCTAACAGTTCTTGCAATTGAACTTTCAACTCCTTCAATTCAGTCGGTGCCATTCTGTAAGGAGCTTTAGATACTGGCTGTGTACCCGGAATCACATCAATGGTGAACTCAATCTCCCTGTCAATCAAATCCCCTGGCAGATCATCTGGGAAAACATCTGGGAATTATTTGACTATAGGAATACTGTCCACATTAGTTTTATCATCAGTAGGTACAGTCAATGCGGAACATAGATACCCTTTATACCCCTTTCTAATAATTTAAAAGCCTTCATAGATAAAATTAGGTATGGGGGAGGTACTACTCCAACTCCATTAAACACAAATTCAGGTAGCCTGGGTGGACGGAAAATAACTTGTTTTGTCACACAGTCTATGGTAGCATGATATTTCGTTAACCAATCCATCTCCAATATCACATAAAAATGATCAATATTCAATGGCAGTAAATCAATGTATAAATGAACATCCCCAACAATAATTTCACATGCAGGGTACATATAAGCACAAGTCATGGATCCCTCAACAGGTAAAGATACAGCTAACAGGTAGTTCATGGGTTCTAATTGTCTATTCAATTTTCGCGAAAAGGCATGCGATACATATGAATGTGTAGACCCCGAATCAATCAAAACATATGCATTTTGAGCACAAATTGAGAGTATACCTAACATAACGGTCTCGGTATTCTATACATCTCCCGGTACGAGTGCGAACACTCGACCTTGCCTCATAGGCTCTTTTCCAGTAGCTTTGGGGTTGGGTTTTGTTGGAGCAGTTGATGCTGGTGCGCTAGGTACAGCTTTGCTATTGCCTTGGGAAGTGGAAGGGTAATTTTTAACCATGTGGCACACCTTGCCACACCTATAACAAGCACCAGAGATTTTATAACAAACTCCCTTATAGTTCTTACCACATTCGGAGCAGGGCGGTATAGAACGGTTCCCTTGACTAGAACTAGTCTTTGACCCTGTATTTTGCTTTTTGTTCAATGGATTGTTTCGACCTTTCTTGAACTTAAAGCCCGTCTTTTACCACGCCACTCGGTCGATGGTGTGTCAGTCTGTTTCAATGGCTCGATGTTTGACTCAGCCATTATTGCTTTGTCAAGAACATTTACATATTTCAGTAGTTTCAGAACATTGATCCTATCAAGAATTTCAACATTAAGGCCGCCTTCAAACTTCCTGGCCTTTTTGTAATCTGTGTCAACCATGTGTGGTGCATAACGGGCAAGTTTTGTAACTTTTGATTCGTACTCAGCTACAGACATAGTTCCTTGTTTCAGTTGTTCAAACTCAGTCACTTTTCGGTCCCTGACACACTGTGGGAAATATTTCTCAAAGAAGGCTCCCTTGAACTGAGCCCAATCCATAGCAGTATGTGTGTCGCGGACCAGCATCCACCACCTTTTGGCCTCTTCATGTAAGGTGAAGGTAGCCAATAGGACTTTGTGTGGTTCAGAACACGGAAACACTTCAAATAACTTTTCTGTTTCAAGCACCCACGTTTCGGCCTTTAAGGGCTCAAGGCCTCCCTGGAAGGATGGCGGTTTCATCTTACTGAACTTCTGTGTTAGAGCAATGATCTCATCATTAACATTTTGTTCCGGCTGTGCCGGAGGAGGTGGGGGCTGTTGGTTCTGTTGTTGTAGCCTTAAGGCTTCAGTCCACATTTCCACTGTTCTCTCTAGCCTTGCCATTCTGGCCTCAGATGATTCAGTTTCATCAGTGGTTCTTGCGTTATCCATTTCACTATAGACAATTATAGCAATCATAAACATAGGCAGTTGCATACATAACATATTAGCACATTAGCATAGATATTCATGTTATGGCCACACACACTTTTCATGCTCATACAATGCCCTATTTACTTTTCTAGGACATCCTATAGCTCATTTGGACACGTGTGTGCGGTATAACTGGTGGTTTAATATCACTCTGATACCACTTTGTCACGACCCAAACCCGCCCTTATGGGTTTAGCACCGTAACTGGCCAGTAATCCGAGATTACCGAAGGCCTACTTAATAGTAAAATAGTAATACAGAGTACAGGGGCTGGCGGAAGCCAAAACAGTAAATGAAAGATGTCCAAAGAGCTGTGACAGTCTATATGCAAAAAGACTTTTTAAACATATAAACATTCAAACCATAACAGTATGTACATACATCATATATAGGCATACAGGTTAGGGACCAAATCCCTACCACAACAGTACAGTACAGGTACACATATCAGTCTATACAGTGCTACAAAACCAGATACAGAAAGAGAAAGTCTAAAACACCCCAAAAAGCCCTAGCCTGAAGGACTTGGAACCTCGCAGTGAGGCACGTTGGTTGGCTTGACAAAAAGGGAGTTTAAACCCCACGCCCCTAGCTTCAATCCAGTGCCTGGACACCTACATATATATATATATAGAAACAGTAAGCTAAAGCCCAGTGAATAACATATGTGTAAAGAGGTTAAGAATGAATGTCCTTTCAGTATTGAAAACAGTCATTTATCGGTATATTAGTCATTCAGTTTGTGGCTCATAATTCATGCCATACAGTAATTCAGAAACTATAATAGTCATATGTGGTACGCCCAATAGCAAAGCAGTACAGTAGGTATTAACAGACTAAACAGTCAATGATGGCCATCGTATCAATAAACAGTAGTGGTTCCAACATGGGAACCGATAGAGATCTCTGTAACAGTAGCAGTAACAGTTCAGTAACAGTAAATTGCTATGGATGCCACGAATACAGTTCACAAATAGGATAAATATTCATTCAGTAAACAGTGTCATTTCATAAAGCAGTACAGTCATTTGTTCAGAAAATAATCTCAATTGAACATATCTTTACAACATTGTTATTCACAGAGTTCTGGGCTACAGATAAGCCAGTACGGGTCTTCGGATGCCAACCCTACACAGTTATAGAACGAACACACACTAAGCTACACAGTTGGGAAATAATAACTTAATCCCTAATTTGCCTCAGTGTGGTTCTACATCAATATCCTCATTAAGATGCATTAAACTAGGCCTAGGAATGCCTAGGATGGAATGAGGATGCAAAGATGCACTTTAAACACTTTTTAGAATTCTCAGAAAACAGGGGTCTCACTCGAGCGTGGCTTTCTATGCTCGAGCGAACATGCAGACAATGAGCTTCGCTCGAGCGTGACTTCTGTCGCTCGAGCGAACTGTAAGCTACAATAAAAGTACTGGATGCACAAAAATTACGCTCGACGGGTGCTCGATCCACGCTCGAGCGTGAACTCTCTCACTCGAGCGGACTGTAAACACATGCAAAGTATTGGATACACGAATTTCACGCTCGAGCGCCATTTTCCTCGCTCGAGTGTGAGTCCAAATTCTAGAAATTCCAAATTGAACCTTTAAGCTCAAATTTAACTTTTAATGCATCAAATTCAATCCTCTTGGGCCAATTTTCTAGAAAACACTTGGAAATTCATAGTATAACATGATTCAAAGCTCAATTTGTAAAATCAAGGCCCAAAGGTAGTTCAATTGAACACAAATTTAAGCAAATTCCATGAACATGATGTAAAACATAACATGTATGAATTAAATCAACTTCAAGCTTCCAAAACATGAACAAATGAGCCAATTCTTTCTATAACAAGATGAATTCATGGACTATACTCAAGATATGGACATGCATGTGAGGAATTTATGAATTACAACCTCAAAACTTCAAAATATGTACATGCAAGCAAGAATTAAACTCTTAACTCAACCCATTAAGCCATATCTTGGCTCTAAACTTCAAATTAACATAAACCATGCAAGGCACAACTTAACTCACAACCAAGAAGATGAGTTCTAACCTTAGGTCTTCAATTACAAGAATGGGGGCTCAAATATGCACTTATCCTTCAAATCTTCCAATTCTCTAAGCAATTCTCTAGATGAAGCCAAGTTTCTCTACCCCTCTCTCTCTCATTCAGTTTTGCTCTCAAAATGGCTGAAGAAGAGTGCTAGAAATAAACTCAATGTGTTTTATAAAGTAGGCCACTAAGTGGTATAATGGTGAATAAGGCCAACTATTGTAATTTATCATTATTTAATCTAATTTAAACATACCAAATCAAATTTAAATTAAATATACCATAAAATCACATAAATCCTAACTAGCATAAAACACTAATCAATTTCTGGTTCGGTCGCGGATAAGGCCTTTAATTTGCAGTTTAAACAAAATACATGAACAGATAATTTAACAGTCAAACAGATAGAATTGCATTCAAATTAACACACTCAATCAATCAGTTCAGAATTTCAGTTAATCAGTCAATTAACATGCTTAATCATGGATTAGCACTAATCAGTGGTGTTATCAATAAACAGTAGTGAGGATTGTCACAGATCCTATGTTGTATAATCAATTCCAGGCATGTCTTCGTTGGACCACGCAAAAACAGTTTTTGAAATCTTTTCACAAAGTGACTAATCACTTGTACTCTTACGAAGACAAGATAGAACCAATTTGGACCAAGCTAGGATCATTCTCAGTACCCATATTAACAAAAATGATTTTATTCATCAAGGGCTTAGTACACCTCTTTTCCTCTCAGTTGATCAAAATATGAAAATCCCGAGGAATTCCTTCCTCTTTGTTTTTATCATAGTTTTGGAAAAAGTTTTGAAAAACTTTGGTCAACGTAATGACTTAAAGGCACAGAGAAGTAGGTAAAAATTACTGTCATTTCATTTGGATCTTATGGTTCAACTACTGAAACAGATTTAAAGGAAAGAAAGAAAAGTCAAGACAAAAACAAACAAGACAGTGATGCCTAGGACACCCCTGAAATCACCACACTCTGACACAACAAGACTAACTCAACACCCAGTTCAGAAAGTAAAATAAAAAGCATTTCCAAATTGCTAAAATCAGTGCGTGCCATCCATCATGTTTGGAGTAAAATGCATGCCATCAGTAGGTGGTTTATCCCCGATCACAGGAGCAGTAGTCCTATCCCCTAAGTTCATTGATCCAGTGCCGACAGACTTTGTAAGACCTGGTGGAGTGATGATCTTGTTGTCAATCAGGTTTTGAATTTCATTGCGAAGGCAAAAACAACCGTCAGTGTCATGGCCAGATTGTTGATGGAATGCACAGTACTTGGTAGCATTATACCTGGCTGGAAGAGGATTGGGGAGAGGCCGAGAGTCAAAGGGCTTGAGATGGCCTTGTTCTATGAGGATTTGGAGAGCTTTGGACAAGGTCATGTTAAAGGGATTGAAGGTGCGGGGGTTACCAGCCCTGGAGGGATTGACAGAGGGGCCAGCAGGTGTTCACTGGATTTGATGATCTCTTACGAGTGTAGGATTGGAACTGAAATGGGTATTTCTGGTATGACATCCCTTTTCTCGGCTTGCCCCTTGATTCAAAATGCTCCCAACTTGAATGACAAAAGTGTCATCCATAGTTTTTGCAACAACTGTAAGCACTTGCTATTTGCTCAACCCTCTGACCTTCAAAGCCTCAATGGCACACCAGAGATGTTCATGGGGGTCAATGCTTGCCCCAACCTTGTTCCTACCACTTGTTTCAATTTTTCCAAAAGATCGGGCGGTTATATCGAAATGAGGTCCATTCATTGTTGACATGTCATTACCTAGACTTGACATAACTTCGGGTTGGCCATTTTCAATTGCAGCTCGCCTCAAGATTGGGGAGCTTTTTGACATGAAATTTCTGGCACGTGATGTGGTCGATGACGGAGCCAAGATCCCAAAGGCTAAATCTGCCACAGTGCTCTGAAGATCTTCAATCATGCTCAACAGCTTAGAAGTAGTGGGTTCGGCTATTGGTGCCTGTGAAGTATTTGAACCGACTTGGTCTTGGTGAACTAGTTGGGCCAGGCTCTTTGGAGTGGGTTGGACTGGGAGTTCAAATTCTAGGGGTTGAGATGATTGGGGTTCTGGTTCATCCATCATACATAAGTCCGTGTTTTCTAGAATGAACACCTCAGGCTTGGGTAAACGGGTTGGGGTGATGCATATGCTAGGGTTGTAGGTGGATGGCAATGTATGGATCAGGTTGAGGTGTGGAGGTGATGGGTTAGTGGTGGCATGAGGTCTTTTTGGTGGAGCTATGATCTCTTCATCAATAAGATCCTGAATCTTATGATGAAGACGGATGCAACGGGTCCTATCATGTCCGTGTTGTTGATGATAGGCACAGTATTTATCGGGGTCATGTCTTGGTAGAAGAGGACTTGGGAGGGATCGAGATTCTAGGAGCCCTAGTAGAATTTTCAAGGCTTAAGAAAGATCCATGTAAAGAGGATGAAAATTTCGGGCTTGGGACCGAGTTCTTAGGCTATTTTCAGCAAAAGGGTTTTTGATGGGAGTGGTTTGTGAGGTTGTGCTAGAAAATGGATCTGCTATCTTGGCTGTTATAATGACGGTACTGACTTCAGCAAGCCTAGAAATAGTGTCATTGCTAGCATTGGTACCCCTAGTAAATGGTTTATTTGCCGGTTCGCTGGTTCTCTGAATGATTCCCTTCTTAAAAGCACTCTTAATTTGAACCCCTAACTCATGTAAGGCAACGAAGGTCGATAGTGGTGCGATGATCATTCTCTGCAACATGTCTGGTTCAAGGTTCTGAACTACCAACCAGACTTGCTCCCTTTCTGAGGGCATGTTTGTCATTCTGGCTGCCTTTGCCCTCCATCTCGTAACAAAGTCAATGAAGGGTTCCTTGGGGTTCTGGGTAGTTGCTTCCAGCTCACTGATGGTTACCTCTATCTGAGTGTTATATGAATACTGGTTAACAAACCCCTCAGACAATTCTTCCTAATTTCACTTAGTCGAGTCCTCCAGTTTGACATACTAGATAGCTGCCACATCCAATAGAGTTCTGCCGAATAATGATAGTTTCTGAGCCTGAGTTAGGCCCATTGGTCTCAGAACATCTAAAAACAAGTGAACATGAACAATAGGGTCTCCGCTCCCATCAAATCTATCGATGTGAGGCATCTTGAATTTTTCCAGCAATCTGACTGAGGCCTCGGTGTACCCATCTTCAATATCCGGGATAGAATTGAAGCCTTGGGACTTTTTCAACTCTTTCTCAAGCCTGGTGTAGACACCCCATTTTTGACCGCCCTTAAGACTTGGACGCTGCTACTAACGGTTTACTTGGTGGTGAAAGGTGGGCAGGGCAAAGGTTTAATTTCTTCAGAAAGGAGAGGGTCAAATCCCAACTTCATACCCCTTTTTGGATCAAAACTATCTTGATCAAAAGATTTTGAGACCTTCAAAACCCTCTCTTTCAAAACACTTTTGAAAATAGGTTCCTACGATGTTCCGACGCTCGCATTTTGTTAAATGTTGCGCTTTTTGGTAAGCTGAGCAAGGACAAAGTGGAAATGAATGAAGGAGAGATGAACACTTTTGAAAAATCTTTTAAAACACCTTGTTTAGGGGTTTGGAGTTGAAGAAAAGAGGAGATGAGAGAAGAAACCCAGTCGGGGAAGGAGTTAGGCATGAATCTTTAAGAAAGAGCCGAGCAGCCCTCACTAAATCAGGCCTATCCATTTGTACACTTGAATTTCAGCTATGAGGCCACCACCGTTGGAAAGAAGACTTCTAGAGCTTCAATTTTCATTCAAGAATCTCCTCGAGCCGAGTCCGGATGGGAGAGATATGGTTGTTGGAATTGGGCATCAATCTGGTTGGACCGAAACTGGGCAGTCTTCACTAAAAGAGGGATATCTCTTAGCACACATGGAATTTTGAGGTGAGGCTACCAAATTTGGAAAGACGACTTCTGGGGCTACAGTTTAGGATTAAGAATGACCTGAAAAGGCATCCAGATGAAGGATTTAGGCTTTCTTCAAAACAAGGACTAGGACTGATTTTTGTTGCCGGCCTCTATGGGAGTGTGCCGGCCATGATTGGCCAATGCTGGCCAAAAGTGACCCCTGCCGGCCATCAATGAGCCGCTGTCTGCCATCACTGATGGCCGGCAGCACCGCTCTCTCAGCAGATTTCACGGCAGATCTTTTGAGCCAATTGGAATCCTTTAATTTCCCCTCCATACACGTATATGGAGGGATGAAGCTCTTGCCAAGCTTGTTCAAGAAGCTTTGAATTGATTTTCCTCTATATAAGGAGAGGCCCTCTCTCCTTAGCAGAGGTTCAACACTTTGACAAGAGAGATAGCTCTCTCTCTATATATTTCTTGCTCTCTCTCTCTCTCTCTCTCTATATTATTGTTGTTTTAGTTCCTTTTCCTTGCACTTTTACACTACACCTCCTAGCACAACACCTCCACCATCCATCCAAGCATCTTGGAACTGATTTGCAGAGGTTGAAGGCTCACCATCTTGGTCCAGAAGTTGCTGAGGGTCGGCTCTACAAGGGTAAGCCTCTATTTTCCCTTTTTTTTCATTATTTTGCTTTGTATCTTAGCCCTATTTGCAAGCATTTTTGGGTTTCGAAATAATCTGAAAAAAAATTTTCTTTTGAGCTTATAAACTTGTTTGCTTAAGGTCATTTTTCTGTTGGGGGTCATCTACCCCCTTTCATGCTTCATTTCCTCATGTTTTGAGCTATGCATTTGAGCATTTGCATTGGCCTTGGTTTGGCCGTTTAGCCACTAAAATCCAGTGGATTTTCAGTGGCTTAGATGTGTCTTTGAGCTTCAAAATCATAGAGGGGTGACCCTCTCACCCCTTGTTCTCTTTACTAGCTTTATTGGCCTTCCAAAGGAGCTCCATTTTGCATGCTTTGAAGTCTTGTTTTAGGCCATTATTTGTGAGTTTTTAGGTCTGCATGAACTCTGTCCAGAGCCCCTTTGGCCACATTTTGTGTCTATCATGCATGTGTGGAGTAATCCTATTCAAGGCCTTTCAAAGGGGCTTTCATTTGCATGCTTCATTGACCCATTCCAGGGCCTTTTTGGTGGGTTTTAGGACCCTCATAACCTCTGTCCAGAGGCCATTTTGTCATTTTATATGTCCGTCATATACGCGTGGAACAACCCCTTGCATGGCCCTCCAAAGGAGCCTATCATTTTTGCATGCATTGACTGAGTTTCAATGGTTATTTGGGCATATTTAGGCATGGCATACTTCTATTTTTGGCTGGTTTGGTGAGCCCTCATATGCTTCATGTAGCTGTGGTACAACTTATGGTTCACTAGCTTTCTTTGCATGCTTTGTTGACCCTTGATTCTAGCACATTTTGGGCATGCCTTAAACTGATATTGTGCTTATTTTGGACTGCCCTAGCTCTATTTTTGGGTCTCATGGTTGAATGGTGTTTGTATTGCATGCTTGTAGTTCAATACACTTGCTTAGCTTTGAGTTTTGGGGTCCATTACATGCATATACTGAGGTATTTCCTTATTTTGAGGCCATTATACATCATATTTCAGAGCTTGTTTGAATGCTACATTGTCATGTTTTATACTCTTTAAATGCGTTTGAGAGTCAGGCTTGTATGCCTCATTTATTGACCATTTCTTTGCATTCCGAGCCATCATTTTAGGCCATTTCCCCACTGTTTTGGACCTACCTAGGGTCTGTTTGGTGTTGGTCTTGCCATTAGTGCATTGTTTTGGGTACCTCTAGAGTAACGCACTTCACTAGTTTCGGTACTCGGGCCCCCTAGCTTGCATTGTGTGCCATGTTTGCATGTTTCGGGACCATTCGTATCATGTTTCAGAGCTGGAATTTGTGTGTTTGTATGCCATATTGCATCCTTTTCCATGCTTTGGTAGAGTGGCATTTGATGCTTTAGGATCGTTCCCTTGCATCGTGCATGTTTGCATATATTTCGGTTGTCTCATTTTCATCATATGGCCACTGATGTGAGTGTGGCTGAGGTCCACTCATATTAGTGTAAGTCCATCGTGCATTGTGTATGCCATTTCAGTCCACAACATTGCGTATGCTAAGTTGCATGTTAGTCGCATTGTGTATGCCATCTCATTTGCATTGTGTTTGGGATAGGAGTTAACCCAAGCACGGGAAACGCGGGACGTTTCATACTCCAAGTGATGGAACGTGTCTCAATTCTCGATCGCCGAAGCTCTTGATAATTCATGATAGAGTTCTAGGCTTTACTTGCTATATTTGTGCATTCATTTTCATATTGATTTGCACAAGTTGGATCTTTGGCCATCATGCATCGGGATGCGTGATTGATGGTCGTGGATCCGACTAGGCCTCTCCCTTGATGTTTTGAGTCGATATGGGGTCACATAGTGCATACATGCCCTTGGGAGACCCTCCCTTCTCTCTATTTTGTGCTTTGTTGCAACTTGGTGTCACAGCACACCAGTGGCTGGCAGTGCACCACTGATGGCCAGCAGTGTCACACCCTTGGCCGGCAGTGCCCTGTTGTTGGCCGGCATCTCTCCTTTCATGGCCGGCAGGCCACTGGTGAATTCCCCAGCAGTGTTTTGGTAAGTTCCAACAACAAACACTGGAAGACACCCTGCAAACAGAGCCTCTAAAGAGCAATCAGAAGGTGTTTCGAGGCGAAGAACTGAAGCGAGCATGCATACCTTCCTCTTCTCCAAATAGAGTTGGAATAGCATTCATTTACTGCTTACTTGTTAGTTAAAGTTGTGTAAATAATTAGTTGTAGCTAGCTATTCATTTGGTTTTGTAATTAATTAGCTTGTTAGTTAGTTAATTAGGCGGCTTGTATTTGCTTATTCGGACCCTCCGAGAGAGGGCCAATTGTAATAAGTGTGCATGTGTGTGATGTATGTCTTCCAACCCCACGTCTTTCTCCCTTTTATTTACCACCTTACGATGGTTAGATTAGGGCATGTTTCAATTACATCCTTATGCTATGCATGTTTGGGTCATTCATATGTCTTGCATGCACCAGGCTCGGCGCATCATACTAACTGCATTGTATTTCAATTTCAAGTTGAATACGTGTTAGTTGTAGTATCTTATATCCCATCTTAGAACAACCGAGCCTATTGTAGTTGCATTCCTGGAGGTGTTGCATTAGCCATCTTAACATGAACTAGGATCATGCATGTGATTACTAACTAGTTTCTGTTTTAGCTCGGAGTACTCGGTAAGTGTTTATGCTTTAGCATCCTTGCATGTGTGTGAGTGACTGCCATGATAGTATGCTTACCATGAGGCTAACTGCTTATGTGATATACCTGCCTGAATGCCTGTGGGTGAAAGTTGGATTATCTGAGTTGGAATAATGCATTGACTGTGAGTTTTAAGCCCACTTGAGAGTGGCAAATCATCTTGTTTTCTAAGCCCACCCGAGGGTGGCAAAACCACGTCTTAGCCTACTTACGAGTAGCACCATCAAACCATTTTCAAATAAACAAACATGAGATGTTTTGTTCCAATTCAGGCGATCCAGTCTATACTTGTATGCTGTGCGCATAAGAACGCATAATGTTTTCAAAACTCGATATCATGGTTAGTAGAGGCTGATCTTTGATCGGGCGAGCGGGGGTGTTCACGAAGTGACCTTCCCCAATCGTACCCAAGTTCCCGAGCCGAGGAAAATTTGGTGATGACGGACACGCGGCCTTAGGCACGAGTCAGGGTTTCCTAAATTTCTCCCAAAATAAAATATTTAGGTGGCGACTCTGTATCTGGCAAAGCAATCCATGTTTGGCACTTCTTTAAAAAAAAATATGTTTTCAAAAACGATTTGCCGAATTTGGACTCTTTGACGATTCATCGGTCTTGCATTGTACTCTGTGAGATTAGATACAAGATCATGACTTTGAGTCCTGAACTGTAGTGATCCTCAAATGAACAAAACGGGGTTTCCCTCCCAGGACGTTCGGGGACGTCTACAGTTTCTGGCGACTCTGCTGGGGAGTTAGAGAACTTGACTCGAACTCATGATATCTGGTTTTTATTACACTTATGTGTTTCTTTGCATTGCATTTGCATTGGTGCGTCTAGGACACCGTGTTTGCCATATGCTATTCTTGAACGGTTTGCTGGAGGCTCGCTTTGCGAAGCATGCCATAAGGCTAACCGGTTGCGGGCTCTGCCACGACGGGAACACAAATCCCGGTTTTCACCGGGGCGCCCTTTTGACCATTCGACCTAGTGCATATTTGGAATCCATAGTGACCATTCCAATCTAGGACAGGTTGCTTACCCGATTATAGGTTGTTTGAAACCGCTGCGTGCGTAGTGAAACCCTAGTTCCTGACAAAATAGGACAGGGAAACCCTACCCCAACATAGGGGTGTTTTGGCTCTTACTTGCTTAGTATGTGCTTTTAGGGTGTGTCCCTACAGGAATGCATGTAACAGTTTGCAAGTCTGGGTATCAGGCCTGCGGCCATCAATATTTGGGAATCAGTTTTACCTAAGGGTATCAGTTTCTGGCGGACTTTTGGGCAGAATTTGGTATAGAGCACGGTCATTCAGCTACGCTCATATCTGTTTTGGCAAAAATGGGCTGAGATGCTGCCTGTTTTCTCTTTTGCTAGGGTAGTCTTGGAATCATAGCTTCAGAAGGCTCCAATATCCCCTGAGTACACCAGACTTGTGTTGACAGACTTTGTCAGGTCAGAGACTCAGTTCAAAGGCAATCAGAGCCAGAGAAGACTAGTCAGGCGCAGACTACCAGTGCAGCAGCTACCAGAACAGTGGTCTTCGAGCAGTCGGGTTGAGATTCCTGAGCTTACTGCAAAGACAGATATACCGGTAGTTCAGTCAAATCAGGGCAGTATGGCAGGAATGGAGGAAATGATGCGTCAACTCCAAGAGAGCATGAAAACCATGCAGCAGGATGCTGCTCGTCAAGCAAAATTTGCCAAACAGCAGGCTGAGATCATAGCCCAACAGGCAAGCTTAATTGCCCGGCTGCAGCAGCAAACAGGAGCATCTGTTTCACATTAGGCCGCTCCCCCACCAGTAGATCTAATACCCGGGGAGACGCCAAATGTCTAGGAAGGTACGGACATTCCGACAGGGCCGACTCCGCCCCCAATCTTACCCCAGCTGTCTAAAGCACCAATCAACCTACCGGACTCTCCCTTTGAGTTCGAGGTAGACCATACAGCGCTGAAGGTCAGCAACCTGGAGAAGATGTTCAAAAAATCTCAGGGAGTGAAGTCCATCCCAGATATTGAGGATGGGTACACGGACACGGCTGTGACGCTGCCGGACCGTTTCAAGATGCCACAAATTGACCGCTTTGATGGATCCGGGGATCCCATGGTGCATCTTCAATTGTTCTCAGATATACTAAGGCCGATGGGCCTCACCAGACTACAAAAGCTTTCATTATTTGGCCGGACCTTGTCAGGGGTGGCGGTCATCTGGTACGCAAAATTGGAAGATGATGTCAAGAGGAATTGAGATGAGATGGCCGAGGCCTTCGTTGCACAATACTCGTATAACACGCAAATTGAGATTACGACCCGTGATCTTGAGACAACGAGGCAGGAGCCTAAGGAGAGCTTCTCAGAATTTGTGGTCCGCTGGAGGGCCAAGGCCTCAATGATGACCATTAGGCCAACGGATAAGGATCAAATGCTGATGGTTATGCACAACCTCCAGCCCAAACTAATGCAGAAAATGATCGTGCTCCCCTTCCCCACCTTTTCAGATTTGCATGAGATGGGAGTACAGATCGAAGATGCCATGAAGCAGGGCCTTATTGACCAGGAGAAGGAGCAGCCTAGGCGGGCGTTTTCCCGCAGTTCGAATGCGACCACCAGTGGTGATGCAGCTGCAAGATCTTCTGAAGTGGGCATGGTCACCACCACCGTATCAACAATAGCTACCCCATTCACCGGTGCGTCCGGAAATAGCTCACAAAAGACAAAACATCCACCTCGAGTCAAGAGGGTTTTCACCCCACTTCATATGCCTTTGTCAAAGGCTCTAGAGGTCTTACTCTGGAAAGGACATTTGAAACCGTTGGAACAACGGCCTCTACCCGATCCTATCCCTGCAAAGCATGACCAGACTAAATACTGTGCCTACCATCAACAAACCGGTCATGACACCAACAGTTACTTTCGTCTGCGCCATGATGTACAAGATCTGTTTGACAACGGGGTGATTGTCGTACCAAGTCCTGCAAAGTCTATCGGCACTTGATCAGTGAACTTGTGGGGGAAAATGTGATGTGATCGGGGGATGAACCTGCTGCGGGTGGCGCTCGATTTACTCCAGACGTGGGAATGGCACGCACTGTTTTGAGCACATGCAAATACTAGTTTTTGTACTTTCTGACTTGGGTATTGGGTCAGTATTGTTGTCTTGTATATAGTCAGTCTTTTTGCACTAAGTCAGTTGGGTCTGTCTTGTTGTATCGAGTCAGTCCTGTTGCGTTGGAGCCGAGTGATTCCGAGGGTGTTACCTCGGACATCACTATCTTGTTTTATGTTTGTCTTTTACACTCTTTTGAGTCTGTTTTTGCCTTGGAGCTAGTTACACTAGAAGATTTAAATGAAACAGCAATGATTTTCACACTCTTGTGTTTGCTTCTGGCTTGCGCCAGTTGTGCCAGAAGTCTTGAATGAAGCGGTAGTACTTTTCGCCTACTTTTGTGTGCCTCGAATTCATTGCATTGACCTGATTTTTTCAAAACTTTTTGAACATTGTGATGAAAACAAAGAGGAAAGAATTCCTCAGGATTTGCAAAAAATTTTGATCAATTGAGAGAAAGAGAGGCATGCTAAGCCCGTAATGAATGAAATCATGTTTGTTAGTGTGAGTACTGAGAAGGATCCTGGCTTGATCCAGATTGGTTCTACATTGTCTTCTGCACAAGCGATTAGTCGCTTTCTTAAAAGATTTCAAAAAAAAATATTTTGCGTCATCTTGAGATTGTGCAGCCTAGGATCGCTCTCAGCCTCGAGACTCGACCCCTTTTGCTTTCAAAACCTTAAACTTAGATTCAGAATGTTCAACGGTCAACCACCATGTAAGGCCTGTGTGGCCGAATCAGAAGCGCCCCTCGAACTAGGGGCAGGGAAGTCAGATCAAGAAGATCAGATGTCATCAAAAAGAGCTTGCAAAGCTAGATTAGAAGCACCCCTCGAACTAGGGGCAAAAGATGCCAGATTGTGCTCGAAAAGCCGAAGATCGATCATTCCACAAATCAATGAAGATCGGCAAGAATGCCAAACCCTAGAAGGGAGGAAAGAAGAAGACATTGCTGAAGGACAACCGAGTTCCTATCCACAACACTAGGGGCAAATTCACCCTCCATTGGATGGACTTCTATATCATCACCGAACAGCAGCCATTCTCTTGGATTCAGATGACTTCAAGATCTCAAACCATTCAACATGGACAAAGCTACACTTTTACCCTTGAGAGGCTCGTTGGGCCGAAGACCCGAAAGGGCGACCCAGGCAAAAGCTAGAGCAAGAAAAAGAAGAAAAAGAAAAAGAAAAATAAAAGAATTGAAAAGAAGAAAAACAGAGCTCGCAAGGTTGAAAACCCGGAAGGGCGGCCTTGGCAAAAGTTAGAGCGCAAAAGGAGAGTTAATAACCGAGTGTGCCATTCAACCCCGAACTACGTAAGGCTTGATTCCTATGTTTGGGATACGTAGGCAACTTCATTCTGAAGTCCAGTCATAAACACTTCCAATTCGACTGTGTCCACGTGATGGTTTTGGTCATCTTTGCCTTCTCTGTATCCGAAAGTTCGGTTGTAATCATCGCTCTGAGGATTGATTACAATGCGCTGCGGTGCCATTCAGACAAGGGGCAACTTTCCATTGGCATTCAATGCGCTGCGGTGCCATTCAAATAAGGGGCAACTTTCCGTTGCCATGCAGTGTCCTTCAGTCAAAGGGCAATTTTCCTTCTGGTCCGAGGTTGTGCATCTCAAGGGTAGGTTCTGTGCTCGTTGAGCATTGGCCATTTGCAAAAATAGTTTTTGAGAATTTTTACTGAGGTTGACTAATTTTCTCGAAAAGTTATTCCATTTTTCCAAAATCGGACCATTCCTTGGACCAAAAAAGGAAAATTTTCAGTGCTCATAGCCTGACTTGCATGATTTTAAATCAGAAAGTTGAACAAGCATGTTAATCTAACTCTCATATTGTTCAAAATTGTTTTGGTGGAAAACCAAAACAAAAAATGGTCAAAATGATGAACTAGTTGCACAGTTGAGTCAGGCTTCCTGTCTTTTCTCTGTTTTGCATTTGCCAAGAAGGGCACCATACTTGCCAAGAAAGGGCACTCTACTTGCCCGAAAGGGCAGAGCTAAAGCTGTTAGTAAAGGGCAGAAGGCTCTCACATCCTTCAAGCAACGAGGTATCAAGCCAAGTGCGAAGCACGAACTGGAATGGGGTAAGATATTCCACTCCATCATCTGGACAGATCTAATCACGTCCAAACTCCCCAGCAAAGCATCATCAACCGATGCTAGTTGCAGATTTTCTACACACCCAATCTTAGTGCAACCCCTCTGTGGCAGGAACTCGCTGGCTGTGAGCGAAACAAAAAGAATCTAGCAGCAAGCTAGGGACAAGAGCCCGCAATTTCTTGTTTATCCATCAACCACCCGGGGGAGGGATAAAAAATAAGAGATTAATGAATAGAGAGATGTGCGCTGAGAGGAAAAGCGAGGAAAGGGTTTTGAGAGAAAAATCAAGCTTGAAGGCCGAGTGATGTGAGAATCACAAATGAGAAAGGGTGGGAAACAATACCTAGAGAAACAGGATCCCTGTGCACGTCTGAGTATCGTGTCTTTTTGTTTTATCTCGATTCTTATTTTGAGTCGTTTCGAGTGTTACTCGATGTGTTTAGGTTGTTTATCTTTTGTTTTTAGTTGTTGAGTCGTAGTGCCCTGTGTTCAGTCGTAGGCTCAATACCCCAGTCAAGAACTCATCTCTCAATTTCAAAAATAAAATCGTTTTGCGCTTCGAGTACCATGCTATTCTCCATATCTGTGCAAAACAAGATTCGTTCTTTCGTAAAACCGTAGGGTTCAACCCAGGTGTAGACGTCCCCGAACGCCCGGGAGGATGAGTCCCGTTCTGTTCATATTGGGCCCACTACAGTTCGGACTCTTAAATTGTCACTAGGGGTGAGCAGCGGATATACCGATCTGCCAAAACCGACCGAACCGAACCGATCCGCCGCATTTTGGACGGATGCGTGATGATGAGCGGGCGGTTACGAATTGATTTTCTCAAATCCGCCAATTTGGCGGATGGATGGCGGATTTGAGATTTCTTTGGCCGCAACCGAACCATCAAACCGCCAAACCGCGAGCACCCCTAGTAATTTATAAGATTTTGTGTTTTCAATTTGTTTAAATATTATGTTTGTGTTTTCAATTGAAAAAAAGTTTAAATATTCTGTTGAAAAAAAGTTTTCAACTTGAATATATTTTTTAAATTGAAAAAAATAAATGTATTATTTATCTATATTTTTTGGTTTTTAAATCTAACTCTAAAAATAATAAATAGAAAATATGATATATGTTGGTTGGTTTTTGTTTTCAAAAACATATATGGATGTAACAATACAGAGATATACAATCTCTACTACTGCTCTGTTCATGGTTTTGGTGGTTTGAATTGTTATTATATTTTAAGAACCACAGATTGTAATACTTTATGTGGATGAATCATGATGTGATTGTAATATGTAGATGAGGCATGCAGTAATCGTGATATTCTAAAGTTTTAAACTTTCTTTCTTTAGATAAGGCATGCAGTGATTGTAATATTTTTTTAAGTCATTGACTGTAATACTTTCGTCTTTTTTTTTCTTTTTTTTTTTTGAGGAAGTGCACAAGTTGAATTATGTTGAAAATTTATAAAATTTTAAATCGCCAAACCGATTCGCATCCATCCGCCAAACCGCCAATCCGCTCAATCCACATATGTTGGATTGGCAAATGGATGTGGATTGATTTTCTCCAATCCGCCAATCTGGCGAACGATGACGGATTGGAGGTTCCGTGGCCGCAACCAACCCGCGCCCACCCCTAATTGTCATGGTTCTTAATCTGAACCAAAGAGTCCAAATCCGGCAAATCATTTTGAGAAAAACAGATTTTTAGAAAAGAAGTGCCAAACATGGACTGCTTTGCCAGATACAGAGTCGCCACCTAAATATTTTATTTTGGAAAATTTAGGAAACCCTGACTTGGTGCCAAAGGCCACGTGTCCGTCATCACCAAAGTTGCCTCGGCTCGGGAACTTGGGTACGATTGGGGAAGGTCAGCTATGAGTACCCCCTCTCGCCCGATCAAAGATCAGCCTCTACTAACCATGATATCTTGTTTTGAAAACATTACATGTTCCTATTCCAGTTATCAGCCTAGAATTACTATGTTATGCGCATAGCAAACAAGTATAGACTAGATCGCCTAATTCATAACAAAGCATCACATATCCATTTGTTTGGAAAATATGAAATTTACTACTCGCTAGTAGGCAAAAACACGGATTTTGATGAGTTTTTCCAACTCAAGCAATCCAACCTTCACCCACAGGCATTCAGGCAGTTTATATCACATAAGCAATTAGCCTCATGGTAATTATGCTATCATGGCAACACTCACACACATGTAGCATGCTAAAGCATAAAAAGCTTACCTAGTACTCCAAGTCAAAACAGAAACTAGTTAGTAATCATATACATGATCCTAGTTTGTGTTTAAAAAAATGGCTAATGCAACGCATGCAAAGATGCAATCTAGACAGGCTCGACTATTCTAAACATGGCATGTGAAATGCAACAGATAACATGTATTCAATTTGGGATTGAAATACAATGCAGTTAGCATGATGCGCCGAGCCCAGTGCATGCAAGACAAATGTATGAATGCACACATACATGGCATAAGCTATGCTAATTTAAATATGCCCTACTACTAACCATTGAAAGCAGGTAAATAAAAGGGAAGAAAGACGCGGGGTTGGAAGACATATACACACTCACGCACACTTATTACACAATTGCCCTCGCTTGGAGGGTCCGAAAGAATAATACAATTTAACTAACTATTAAGCTAATTAAATATTACAGACCACCTAATTAATTAACAAATCAATTAAGTAAAGAAAGCGATAAAAATCCTCGGGAAGAGGGTCCAATGCATGCGCGCTCGATTTTGCTCGGGAGTCCATTGCCATGTACAAGTTGCCTCTGTTTTCCCTGCTCTGCTCCTCTGAGAACGGCACAATTCCCAAGGAACACTTTCTGGACATTGGGGAACACCACCGGCCATAAGGAATGGTCATCGGCTATGGGGAATAATCACCGGCCACTGATTAAGCTCTCGGCCATCCATACTTGGTCGGTCGGCACTAAAGATGGCCGGCCGGCCAAAGCTTCCTACAGAATCCTATTTTAACAGCAGCAGAGGGCAAAACAAGGCATGACAATGCATTCCAAGCAAATGTGTGCACCAACACATCCCTTATCATGTTTATGACTCAAAGGGACATGGTTCTTGGTTCTCGGACCACCAATTGCGCATTTCAATGTGTGATGGCCCAAGGGACCAAGTGTGCCATTTTGATTTCAAATGTAATGCAATGCATATAAACATATAAGGGAGCCTTCAACCTCTATCATGGCTTGATCAAGAGGTGAGGCATGCATGCCAATGTAATGCAACCTAGGCATGTGAACTAGACATGCAATATGAACATGCAAGCAAGTAATGATGCTAGGCACACAACCTAAGGAATCAATCATGCAAGGCATGAAAAGACAAGCATACAAAATGTAATGTGGGCATGCAAGTAGGCAAGGCATGTGACAACATGTCAGGCAACTTAGCCAAGATAAATGCATGCCAAATGCAAAGCCATTTAAACATGCAACAACACATGATAAGCCAAGTATGCGATCAACACACAAGGTGAGCATGCCACAACATGCGAGAATGGACTTAAACTAGTTTGGGCAGCTCTATACTAAGCCCAAAACAGTTGCCAACATGCTCGAGAATGAAGGCAAAGTGACATGTAAACATGCATGCACACAAGGACCAACACTTAAGCATTAAAGAGCAATTCTCAAGCACACTTAAGAGGATGCAAACATGGGAAAATGGCACGCATTATAAGCTCTGAAAATCATATCATGAAAGGTGCCAAAAGAAGTCAATAAGACAAGCTAAGCATGCAACAAATGGTCCAAGTACTCAAGGCAAGCCAATGAGGCTTAAACCAAGGCCAAGCCAACCAAGCCTCACAAGGCTAAGGGGACTTAAAACAAGTCCAATGTAGACCTGAACGAAGCCAAGGATGTACCTAGATGGCATCTAGGTGGTCTAAATATGCAAGCATACAAAGAGGCACATTCATCGAGCATAAGGCAACAACCTTTTAACACATTGAAGAAGCATCAAACACAAGCATATAGGCATGTTATAAGGATTGAAATAACATGGTAAATGGTTCCAAACCACTGAAATAATGCATGTAATGCATGCTCATGGTCCATGCACTTGAGGCTCACAAGCCAAGAATGCAAAGAGGCTATACTAAGCATGCCGTGGTCCACCAAAGCAGCCAAAAAAAGAACTTCAACATGCTAAAATAAGCACAAAAGCTTCACAGAGCTAAGCCTAAATCATGCTAGAACAAGGGTCTAAACCTAAAGCATGTTAAGGCAAAAATGTGGCATTACAAGACATGTATGCAAGGCATGCAAGGTGTGTCCAAACCAACATGAAACAGAGGTAATACATGGCAAAATACTACCAAATAACAGTTAAGGCATGGTCAACATGAACCTAAACTAGGTGCTCACACATGAGGCAAAAATGGACCTTTTCAAGGACAACAAGGAGAGGGGGTGGCCCCGTCCTTCTTAGGACCTCAAGGCACCATCCTCACCACTGAAATCCCTTAAGATTTTAGTGGTGAGGAGGCCCAAACAAAGTGGTCTTGGAGCTCACCCAAAATGGCACAAAATGGAGCCTAACAAGCCCTAAGAGGGGTCAAAAAACCCCAAATGCCAAAACACTCCTAAACAACTATTTTAAGCAGGTAAAAATGGAACTTTTATATGTTATACACAAAGCTTAAAAATAGTTTCAAGATAGGTTAAAAAGCTATGCAAAAATGGGGTAAAAAGGAGTAAGTTCTTACCCTTGTTGACCCTCTTCACAAACAATGCTCCAGTTGCCTCCTTTAGTTCAAAACCAGCCAAGAACTTCAAGAATAACCTCCAAGGACCTCAGCTACTAAGGAAAGGTGTAATAGTAGGTGTTTGTGTGCAATAGTTAGAACAAACACACACTAATACACCAAAAGGAGGAAGAGGTATAGAGATAGAGTATATGTAAACCCTAACCCTAAAACTCAGAGCTCTGGAGCTTTTTTTGTCAATCCTAATGGAGGGAGAAGAGGCTCCCTCTTACAGAGCTCACTCTTGCAAAGCTTCACAAGTAAGCTAGTCAAGAGGGAGATCCCTCCATACACGTGTATGGAGGGGAGCAAAGTGGGTGCCAGCTATCACAGCTGGCACAAAAATATCTGAAAAAGCAGACGAACAGTGGTCGGCCAGCCAAAAATGCAATTTGACCAAAATAGATGGCCGGTCGACCATCTAGAGTGCCGGTCGACCAAACATTTGGCCGATGGCAACAAAACACAGCCGGTGGCCTCAAGCCATGGCTAATGGAGTATGGGGATGGCCAACAAGCCATTCCCTACCCCTCAAAGGCAAAACACAAGTGTTTGGTGCAAAACCAAGCACAAAATAGTCGAGTCGAGAGATCCTGAGGCAGGACGCATGGCCGAGACCTCCGGGAACTCAAGACGAACACAAACATGGATGATCATTGAGTGTTCAAACGGTGACGTCCAAGTCTTGAGGACGGCCAAAAATGGGGTGTCTACACCAGGTCATGTCAGAACAGTAAAACCAGGACCTATTTGAAGCTCTATGGGTTCCAGACTACAAAGCAAAAGAAAAGAGGGAAAATGTCGGGTATCTGAGTTTGTTTCAACTTCAGTAAGTTCCGAGACTACATTCCGTGTGTACCTCTTCAGGTCTTGCCAATGCTCCGAAGTATGAGTGTGCCTCTACCTCAAGCTCAAGATCAAATCTACTTCAAGCTAGAATGGCGATCAGAAGTGCTCTCCTCGAGTACCGTTTCGTGCCAGGGACATCTTGGCCGTGTTTGCAATGAGTTCCTAGGAGACCAACTGCGACGGTGGAAACTAGAGTTCAAATGGCTGTTGCCTAAAACGCAAAGGTTCGGGATTTCCGAGACTAAAGTCTGGTTTAAATACCCAGGGGTGTATCTCTGACTTGAAATCTGTATGGAAGCCCCATAGGTTGAGATAGCATGTATGCACCTTAATTCTGGATACTGAACCAACCTAGTCTGTCACCCCGTTGAAGAATAGGGAAAGTTGTGAATATGATCAGGAAGAAAGGCAGCATCCAAAGTGTTCTACGTGAAGAACCCTTGTCAATATTTCAGAGCCTTTGCACTGTAAGTTGAAGGTAAGTGTTCGAAGAGCACAAGGGGAGATCCCCGTCGGAGAAGACCAGTTCACCGCCACTCACCTCATGAGGTGCTTTCTAAAGCGCCGCTTTGTCCATTTATTGCTTTCCTTAAGCATCATGCATTGTAATGCATTGTACCTATCAAATTTCTTTCTCAGTCATGCACGATGTTGTATGTACGGTTCATTCAAAGAAGTTCCGTTTAAGATCATTTATTTAGTGTATCAATTATACTCTCATTTATTTAGTGTATCAATCACACTTCATTCACTTTGTGTATCTATTACACTCTCACTCATTTAGTGTATCAATCACACTTCATTCATTTTGTGTATCTATCACGCACATATTCACTTTTGTGTATCTATCACACACCTTCATTCATTTAGTGTATCAATCACACTTTATTTATTTAGTATATCCATCATACTTGTTCACTAAGTGCATCTATCACACTTCGTGTTCACCTTTGGTATATCTATCATACTCTGTTCACTAAGTGCATCTATCACACTTCGTGTTCACATTCATAATATCAATCATACTCTGTTCACTAAGTGCATCTATCACACTTCGTGTTCACCTTTAGTATATCTATCATTCTCTGTTCACTAAGTGCATCTATCACACTTCGTGTTCACATTCAGTATATCAATCATACTCTATTCACTAAGTGCATCTATTACACTTCGTGTTCACCTTTAGTATATCAATCATACTCTGTTCACTTAAGTGCATCTATCACACTTCGTGCTCACCTTTAGTATATCAGTCATACTCTGTTCACTAAGTGCATCTATCACACTTCGTGTTCACCTTTAGTATATCAATCATACTCTGTTCACTAAGTGCATCTATCACACTTCGTGTTTACATTTAGTATATCAATCATACTTTGTTCACTAAGTGCATCTATCACACTTTGTGTCCACCTTTAGTGTATCCATCACACTTGTTCACTTAGTGCATCGATCACACTCTGTGTTCATCTTTTTGTGTATCCATCACACTTTGTTCACTAAGTGCATCTATCACACTTTGTGTTTGCCTTTTGTGTATCCATCACACTTTGCTCACTTCACCCTTTGTGTATCAATCACACTTTGTTCATATAGTGTATCTAGCACACACTCGCTTTGTATCTATCACACTATGCCTACTTTGTGTATCAATCATGCACGCTCGCTTTGTGTATCAATCATGCACGCTCGCTTTGTGTATCAATCACACACGTTCGCTTTGTGCATCAATCACACACGTTCTCTTTGTGCATCAATCACACACGCTCGCTTTGTGTATCAATCACACATGTTCGCTTTGTGTATCTATCACACATACACTTTGTGTATCCATCATACACGTTCGCTTCGTGTATCTATCACACATGCACAGTGTATTCGCAGTGAGAATTGCAATAATTCTCTTACATCCTTTCTGCATTGTAATGTAGCTTGGTTTCTACTTGCTTAAAACTGTTGCATTGTTATGCTTCGTTACAGCTTTCTTTGCATGATCATAAGTTATATTCGGCATTGTGCATATCATTTGCATCTTGCCCTTACCTGCGGGTGCATCTCTTTATTATCTTGCTTGTTTGTCTAAGTCTTTGGCCTTGTCAAAAATGGGTCGTCTCTGGGCTTTGACACTCACTCCCATCACTTTGTGATTGTCGAGTTCTGTCAAAGAGGGGCACCTGTAGACACCCCATTTTTGACCGCCCTTAAGACTTGGACGCTGCTACTGACGGTTTACTTGGTGGTGAAAGGTGTGCAGGGCAAAGGTTCAAATCCCAACTTCATACCCCTTTTTGGATCAAAACTATCTTGATCAAAAGATTTTGAGACCTTCAAAACCCTCTCTTTCAAAACATTTTTGAAAATAGGTTCCTACGATGTTCCGACGCTTGTATTTTGTTAAATGTTGCGCTTTTCGGTAAACCGAGCAAGGACAAACTGGAAATGAATGAAGGAGAGATGAACACTTTTGAAAAATCTTTCAAAACACCTTGTTTAGGGGTTTGGAGTTGAATAAAAGAGGAGATGAGAGAAGAAACCCAGTCGGGGAAGGAGTTGGGCATGAATCTTTAAAAAAGAACCGAGCAGCTCTCGCTAAATCAGACCTATCCATTTGTACACTTGGATTTCAGCTATGAGGCCACCACCGTTGGAAAGAAGACTTCTAGAGCTTCAATTTTCATTCAAGAATCTCCTCGAGCCGAGTTCGGATGAGAGAGATATGGTTGTTGGAAGTTGGGCATCAATCCGGTTGGACCGAAACTGGGCAGTCTTCACTAAAAGAGGGATATCTCTTAGCACACATGGAATTTTGAGGTGAGGCTTCCAAATTTGGAAAGAAGACTTCTGGGGCTATGGTTTAGGCTCAAGAATGACCTAAAAAGGCATCCAGATGAAGGATTTAGGCTTTCTTCAAAACAAGGACTAGGACTGATTTTTGTTGCCGACCTCTATAGGAGTGTGCCGGCCATGATTGGCCAATGCCGGCCAAAAGTGACCCCTGCCAGCCATCAATGAGCCACTACCTGCCATCGCTGATGGCCGGCAGCACCGCTCTCTCAGCAGATTTCACGGCAGATCTTTTGAGCCAATTGGAATCCTTTAATTTCCCCTCCATACACGTGTATGGAGGGATGAAGCTCTTGCCAAGCTTGTTCAAGAAGCTTTGAATTGATTTTCCTCTATATAAGGGAAGGCCCTCTCTCCTTAGCAGAGGTTCAGCACTTTGACAAGAGAGATAGCTCTCTCTCTATATATTTCTTGCTCTCTCTCTCTCTCTCTATATTATTGTTGTTTTAGTTCCTTTTCCTTGCACTTTTACACTACAACTCCTAGCACAACACCTCCACCATCCATCCAAGCATCTTGGAACTGATTTGCAGAGGTTGAAGGCTCACCATCTTGGTCCAGAAGTTGCTGAGGGTCGGCTCTACAAGGGTAAGCCTCTATTTTCTCTTTTTTTTCATTATTTTGCTTTGTATCTTAGCCCTATTTGCAAGCATTTTTGGGTTTCGATATAATCTGAAAAAAAAAATTTCTTTTGAGCTTATAAACATGTTTGCTTAAGGTCATTTTTCTGTTGGGGGTCATCTACCCCCTTGTATGCTTGTTTTTATCTTATTTTGAGCCATGCATTAAGGCCTTTGTATTGTGCTTTGTTTAGCTTTTTAGCCACTAAAATCCAATGGATTTTCAGTGGCAAACATGCTATTTTGAGCCCCAAAATCAGAGAGGGGTGGCCCTCACACCCCTTGTCTTGTTTACTAGCATTCTTGGCCTTACAAAGGAGCCCATATTTTCACACTTCTTGAGTATGTTTCAGGCTATTTTTGGTGGGTTTTAGGACCTGCATGACCTCTTTCCAGAGGTGGTTTTTCCATATTAGGTGTCCCTCTTGCATGTGTACACCAATTATACAATGACAGAATCTACGGAACCTAAGTCCGGATACAATAATCAAATGGGAAAAGACCGGGGTCGCTATACTAATTACAATTTAAAATTGAATTTCTTAGAAAATTGAATAGGATGGAACTTCTGAAAAAACTCTCTACAATAGAAAATCACATTTTAGATTTGTTTGCATATCAATATGATTTTGGTGGCCTATCATAGTGCAAATTTAACATCAACGCACTACATATAGAATGCGTCATTGCTTCACCAAACCCCAAAAACTCAAGTTCAGAAACAATCTCTCCACCAACTTAAAAAAAAAACATGTAAAGAACTATTTCCAGCTCAATTAAGTGCATCAGTAGATCTAGCAGAATCAGATAATCCACTTGTCACTTCAGAAGATGCAAAGTTAGAAATCACCATGTTAACTACGACAAAAAACTTAGACTAACTACAACAACAAAAAACAATCAGCCTTTTGCTATGTAGGATGAATTATGTTTCACTTGTACAATTGAACTACACTAGCTAATAGGATCTTTATCTCCTTTTGTCATGCAGTTTCTTCTCAGTTTGCGGTCATGTCACTTCCATGAATCCATCATTTTTGGTTTAAATGGATTCAATATAAATCTTTGGCTATCTGTGTTGTACCTTTTGAAAACTGTTGTTAAATCTTAACCTTATCTTAAAGTAGTTCACTTTAATTATATTTTCATCTTCTCATCTATTGACTTACATGTTTAATGACATAATGATTTTTCATAGACTATTCCTTTATTAATGCTAATGCAATACTTTTTCTAAATATTTATAATATCATATTAAGACTCAATTACATAGTTCCTATTATAGCTCTAAATTTATCACTAGCACTGTGATCGTGCAACGCAGGATCAGCCCCAAACTAGGAGTTGAGGTTCTTTGAATAGTGATTTCATTGTTTATAAGAAGGCTTCTATTTTGTCATGTTATGCCCAAAATGACCTTTGTGTTTAAGCATCTAAAATACATTTACCTAAGGGTATTTTGATCATTAAATATTTGATGGCCTCATGTGACCTTGTACCTCCACAGTTCAAGTGAAATTACTCTTTTGCCTTTACAATGTCAATGTGGTACTAAGATATTTGTAATTCACTGCCTCTATTTTTGGAATTTCACACTCATTGTATAGAAATTTATTCGTTGGGGCACAACCTCATGGTGCCTCAAGTGTGTTCTGATTGGTGAAGGAGGTAAGATTCATGATTTTGTGTCAAGTAATTAAGAAATATGAGAGAGTATGGATGTAGGGGCAGATGTATGAGAGAGTATGGAGGTTTGTGATTGACCAAGGATATTACCACGTGTAAGGGCGGATATAGGGGGTTGGGGGGTCCCTCCAACCTTCTATCTCCATTTTATATGTATGCTTTTTCCAATCTTTATATATATATATATATATATATATTAAATAATGCCCCGCCCCCTCCCCAACTTCAATCTAACACTCAAAAAAAATTGTAAAGACCCTAATATAGTAGAGTAACCTTTCAAAGAAAACATTTACAATAATGATATAGTGATCATATTTTCTTATTATGTATTATTTATCCTCTTATGTGTCAGTGCTATATTAGTATCAAATATGAGTGGTTAAAGTAATAAACAAATTGTGGAAAAAAAGATGATCATTCTAACATTACTGTAGTTCAAAAAAAAAAAAAAATTTGTAACATTATTGAAAAAATTTAATTCAGTCCATGTTAAAAACAATATAGTTTATTTCTGAGTTTCTATAATGTATTTAACGGAATCAATTGTAAAACTTTATCTACCTAACGATATTGTATAATAGGTTAATTATATTAAGATTTTTTTAATTATTACCAAATATTACGTTAACGTTTATCTATAAATTCTTACATTTTGACCTTCTTAATCATAAAGTTCATACAAATAATATTTAATTAAGACTAATCTCTTATAATTTAATTGGTCCAATTGACCTATACTGAGTAATATTTAATAATAATTTAATTAAATAAAACTCCAACGGGTCCATCGACAGCTCAGTAGATATCCTATGTCTTCGCTTTGGCGAAATGTACCCCCTCCACCAGAGAAATCCTAGATCTGCCCCTGACCATGTTTTCACGACCCCATTCTACCCCTAGTAGAATGATGTAGTGATGGCCAGTAATCTGAGATGACCGAAGGCCAACTTACAAGGATTCACACTGTCACGACCCCAAACCGCCCCTAGTAGGATGGTGCCGTGATGGCCAGTAATCCAAGATTACCGACAGCCAATTTTCAAAATCCACACACAATAGAGTATAAATATATGGGGCTCACAAGTACGGAAGCAATATATACAAATCAGATTAGTCCATAACAGCTGTGCGTAAGTCAAATGAAATGGCAAACATCTTCACATGGGTTACAACTTAGTACAAATGAAGTAAAGTACTTATTACATCTTGATCAAAAAGCTTCTCAAGCAGACGTGTGCAAAATACAAGTATTACAAGTCGAGAAACATAATTTTCAAGACTGCCGGTGTGAATACAAGTCAAGCCGACATAACAAAAATCCAAAACAAGCTCGCGAATCACATCTAGGCATCACCGCCTTCTTGCTCACCACCTACATATATATAGAGAGGGTGAGCTTGGATACTCAGTGAATGATATAAATAATAAAGGGTTTGCATGAATAATAGCTGAAGTCTTTTCAAAATGATACATATCAAAACTTTATATAACAAGGGATGGACCACGTCCATCTAGCAAATCTTCAAAGTTTCAAGGGGTGCTTACTAGCATCAATATATTTCAAATGATGACATTTCGGATAAACGAACCCACGTGGTAAACCGTTAGTGGCAAAACAAGACAAAACAAGGGAGATATCTCAAACAATGGTGCAGTTGCATTATAGTCCCCTGACACTAAGGACTCTCAAAACAAGATGTGCAGTTGCATTATAGTCCCCTGACACTAAGTACTTTCCGAGAATGTCATCAAAACAAGATAATACTTGATATGTAAAATAGGGACAATCATTCATGCTTAACAAATACTTTTCAAAACAAAGCTCATGAAAACATTGATAACATAGCTTTATTAAAAATACCACTCACATAGTTCTTTAAACGTCGGGGTCAAGGCAAAAGTCTGAGTCCTACAAACACACGGCTAGGTCTAATGAACGTGCTTCCAAACAAGATTCACATGCAACCGAATGATCTCGGCGTTCATCAAAACCAAGTTAAATCAAAACAAAACACTATTTTTTCATCTCGGGAAAAAATATGCTGGGCATCTACCAGGTCTTGGCTGAGGTCCCACACCTTCTTGCCGAGGTGTGGTCCCGACGGCCACATTCAAAAGCGAAGTCAGGAAAATCTGGGTTTCCCTTTAAAAAACATGAAGAACATGAAGATGGAGGAGATGAAGAACATGCATGCTAAAATCATAACTTGTTACTACAAAGTCTGAGATTTCGTGTTGTGAGTTCGAAAACATGGACCTGGGTACCTATACTCAAAGATCTTGTGAGAAAAAACATAAAAACATGATTCTTGATGCAAACTTTCAGATCAAAACAGGACTTTTATTCGAGAACACATGAACACTATCTTCTCTTACTAAACCAACTTTAAATCGATGCAAGGCATGCAGAACAGGTTCGATCATGCAATGCAGCTAGACGATCAATAAGAACAACAAGAGCAGTTTAAGATTCTAGCCTCAAAACTAGGATCTAACGGTTCAAACTCCCACGGTCAAGCTTGGAGGTCCACTCTCTCACTCAAAAGCTTCTCCTTCTTCTCCTAGAGCTTCTCTCTCTTCTTCAAAAACAAGGATATAACAAATGATAGGTTTCCCCCTCTGCCGGCTGACTTAACACTCAACTCGAACACGTGGCAACGGCTGGTTGGTTCTACTCAAAAAGGTGGCTGGCTGACAAGACAAGACCATGACAAAGTGTATTCAACAAGCTAGACGGCAAGAGCATTCCGGCAAGTGATGATCTCGGCTAAGGGCAAAGCTTCGGCAAGTAGGGTGACAATGACATTGGCTTGGAAGGACAACACTTGACTAAGCTGTGCCACACCTTGGCCTAGATGTGCCACACCTCAGTCTAGGTCATACCATTCCAGGAACAAAATCACTAAGTGCAAGGATCATGGATATGGAACGCCTAGATAATAACATCTCGGCCTAGATGATGCACATCTCGGCCAATATGCAGGGTGAAGATGGAGCCCAACAGAAGTGGTTCCAAGATAGTTCTAAGTGTGGAAAGGTTCCAAGGTGTCTAGGCTTAAGATGACCTCGTCAACACACCAGGCAAGAACAAAGCATGTAGCAACACTCGAGCAAAATAAGACAGGGTTTGCAAATGCACATAACAAAACGAGATTATACATAAATGTATGCAAGTATGACTAAGTTAAAGTGAGGGTTGTTACATCCTACCCCCCTTAAAGAAGTTTGGTCCCCAAACTTGAGTTACCTTGTTCCAAAAACAATTCTGGATGCCGGTCTTTTATTTCCTCTTCCATTTCCCATGTAGCATCCTTACCGTAATGCTCCTTCCAGTCAACTTTCACCATTGGTATCGGCTTACTTCTCAACTGTTTCACCTGCCTATCGATAATCCGTATCGGCTTCTCTTAATAGCCTAAATCCCCATTAACTGCAATCTCGAAATAGTCGATCACATGCAGTGGATCTCAAACATACTTCCTCAACATCGAAATATGAAACACATTATGGACTTGGCTCAATTCTAGCGGCAAGGCAAGTCTGTAGGCAGCGAGGTTAACCTTCTCAAGAACTTCAAAGGCCCGATGTAACAGGGTGCTAACTTACCCTTCTTCCCAAATCTTGTAACTCCTTTCATCGGCGAAATCTTCAGGAATACATGGTCCCCAACTTCAAACTCTAACTCCTTTCTTCTCTGGTCGGCGTAACTCTTTTGTCGACTCTAAGCGGTTCTGATTCTTTGTTGGATAAGCTTGATCTTTTCGGTTTTCCTTTGAACTAGATCGAGTCCGATCAAAGCTTTATCTCCTACCTCGGTCCAACATGTCGGCGATCTGCACTTTCTTCCATACAAGGCTTCATACGGTGCCATGCCAATGCTCGCTTGATAACTGTTGTTGTAAGCGAATTCTACTAATGGCAAGTGCACTTCCCAGCTTCCCTTGAAGTCTAATATACATAGTTTAAGCATGTCTTCAAGTGTCTGAATTGTTCTCTCTGTTTGGCCATCGGTTTGGGGATGAAAAGCCGTACTAAACCTCAATTCGGTCCCCAAAGCCCTTTGTAAACTCTGCCAAAATCTAGAAACAAACTTTGGATCTCGGTCTGACACAATGGACATCGGCACACCATGAAGTCTAATAATCTCATTCGTATACAACAAAGCAAGTTTATCAGCGTTGAAGGTGGTCTTAACAGGCAAGAAGTTCGCTGACTTAGTTAGTCTATCCATGATGACCCAAATCAAATCCATACCATGTTGCGTCTTCGGCAAACCAATCACAAAGTCCATGGAGATGTGTTCCCATTTCCATTCAGGAATTGGCAAAGGTTGAAGAAGTCCTACTGGCCTTTGATGTTCTGCTTTCACTTGTTGACAATACTGACACTGGGACACGAACTCAGCTATTTCTCCTTTCATATTCGGCCACCAAAACATCTGCTTCACATCCTGATACATCTTGGTGTTCCCTGGGTCAACAACAAACTTGGAACCATGAGCTTCCTGCAAAATTTTTCTTTTCAACTCTGGGATGTCGACCACACACAATCTTCTTTCAAACTTGTGCACTTGATTTTTTATGGTGTACCCTAATCTCGGCTTTGTGATAATCTGATCAGCTACCTTCTTGAAGAATTCATCCTCCATCTATCTTGTCTTTTCTTCCTCAACAATAGTCGGCTCCACTGAGATCGCTGTTAGGCATGCCAAATTTCCAACCATCTTTCTGCTCAAAGTGTCGACTACGGTGTTAGCTTTACCTGGGTGATATTGAATTTGCATGTCGTAGTCTTTCAACAACTCAAGCCATCTTCTCTGTCTCATATTCGATTCTTTCTAAGTGAACAAGAACTTCAGACTCTTATGGCCTGTAAAAACCTGACAAGAAGCTCCATACAAGTAGTGATGCCAAATCTTTAAAGCAAATACCACGGCCGCTAGTTCTAACTACAACAAGTTGGGCCTTGAGTGACGAAATTTTTTTGTCTTGAAAGAGCTAATTTCGTCACTATAGATATTTGTGAGGAAATATTTTCGTCACCGGTTTCGTCATTGAACGTTTGTCACTAAAAACCAACGTGACGAAAAATAATTTCGTCACCAATGAAATTACTTCAGCGACGAAATTTTTTGTCACCAATAAAACAACATTTTGTCGCCAAAAATTCTCATTTTCGTCACCAAATAGTTTTTCAATACCATATTTATAACTTTAGTTGACGAATAAATTTGTCACGCATGTTGATCATTGATGAGGAAATAATTTCGTCACAATAAGATGTAAAGATGACGAAATTTTTCGTCTTCAAAAGTCATAATTTTGTCACCAATAAAACAATATTTTGTCGCCAAAAATTCTCATTTTCGTCACCAAATAATTATTCAGTACCATATTTATAATTTTAGTTGACGAATAAATTTGTCACGCATGTTGATCATTGATGAGGAAATAATTTCGTCACAATAAGATGTAAAGGTGACGAAATTTTTCGTCTTCAAAAGTCATAATTTTGTCACCAATAAAACAATATTTTGTCGCCAAAAATTCTCATTTTCGTCACCAAATAATTATTCAGTACCATATTTATAATTTTAGTTGACGAATAAATTTGTCACGCATGTTGATCATTGATGAGGAAATAATTTCGTCACAATAAGATGTAAAGGTGACGAAATTTTTCGTCTTCAAAAGTCATACATGGGTGACGAAATATATTTCGTCACAAATATATATATACGTGACGAAATTTTTAGTCACCAAACAACAAAATAAATAAAAACTTTCATATATAAACTGCAGTAAATTTTGTCACAAAAAAAGTTTATTGGTGACGAATAATCACTTTGTCATAATAACAAGTACAAATGACGAAACAAATTCATCACTAAACTTGTTCCATATTTTATATTCAATTTAAATTATTATTTCACAAATATCCCTGCTCATATCCCAATAGCCATTTAATTGTACTAAGAAATCCACTAGCTATTGTACAGCACTCCACAAAAAAATTCACTAAACAATTTATTTTATAAATCAAAATATATCCGTCAAACAACCTTAATAATAATCCATTAAGTATCACAAAAAAACCATCAAAGTAAATCCCAAAATAAACTAACGTGGAGTCCACCAAAAAAAATCAACACTCAATCTTAATTTGCAACTACAACTAAGCATCAGTTTAGGAAAAAAATTCAACAGTTGATTTTCATTTGCAAGTATGCTTCCGAACGTCATCAAAACCAATCTACAAAAAAAATAAACAAGGCAAACATTAGTATAGAATGTATATATATAAAGTTTATTATAATAGCAAAGTTTTATTATAAACTTAAAGCCAAATATCAAAAACTTAACAAATATATAGAACTGTTCTCAAGATAACAAGCTTGAAGTTATTTGAATAGAAATTAACAGAGATTAACTAAAAAGATGAACACCATGTTCATTCCCACCCATGGGCTTTGCAATGATCACCTTAACATGGCAATTCACTGTATCCCTAGAATTATGCTCGGATCAAAAACTGGCTGTGACCCACGGACAGCAGCCAAACCAGTTATAACACTACAACATCTCATGGTAAGAACCAAAGCATGCAGTCAATGAGAATGGGAAGGAACAAATATTGTGGCTGCTGCAAATGGGGGATTTAAAAAAATTTTGAAGAGAGAGAGAAATTTGTCACTATGTTATATCACTAGCTATATGAATTATTATAATTGTTTGACTTGTTTAGAGATCATCGTTTCCATGTTTGACTATATATTGATTTGTGATTATGTATCAATTTTAAGTAATAAATAACAATTCCAATCAAACAATTAAGACAAATCAACACAACGATTTTAACGTGGAAA